>CANSNZ010000981.1:1760000-2140000 GCA_947646795.1 Beta lomatogona | reverse complement strand
TAAATTCGAAATTGAACCGCATCGGAGCAGTAGAACAAAATGAATTGATCCGGTCCACAACCGGATCAGTTTTCACTTAATTAATTTGGTTGGTGGAAGAAACCGGGCTAGTTAGTGTATTTACTGGTCCGATTTTCTTCCACTAACCGGATCAGTTAGTGGGAGTATGCACTAAAAAGGTAAATCAACCAGAAAGAGAGGCAGAATTTCTTTCCTTCCTCGGATCATCATCACATTATCCAAGCAACTCATTTTACTGAAAACAAATCAATGAACTAAATATGAAATATCATTACTTGAATCAACCAGCAAATTTACATTACATCAATTAATAATCTAAATATCAAACAAAAATCAAAATTACAGTAAACAATAATCTTGAAATTACATATGAACTAAAAAAAAAACAAGTTATGCCAAATTACAACCATGAAAAATCACAGAACAAATTACAACCCTCAACCCAAAAAACACGAAAAAATGAAATGAATTGCATCTAAACTAAAACATGAAATTAAATTAAATCTTGAACTAAAAAACGAAAAAGATTAAATGAAATCAGATTCTAAACTAAATAACGAAATGAAATTAGGGAAAGACGAGATCTTGAACTAAAAAAGGGAAAAAAATCGAAATTACAAGAAATCTAAACAACAAAAAATTTAAAATTTAAAAAAACCTAGATATGGGCTTGATTCATAATGCGACGGCTATGGTGGTTGGTCGTGGTTGAATAAAACGAATCGAGCGATGCTTCATGTTTGGTTGGCGATAACGCTTTGTAACACCCCAACAATTCTCTATTTTCCAAAATACCTTTTTCATATAAAACTTAGAGAACTATCAAAGTATTATCGCTAGTGTGATAACGTATCGGTTTACTCAGAATTTTGCAGCGGAAATAATAAATAAACTTTGAAAACATAAGTAACTTAGTCAACTATAAAGTCAACTCCAAAACCAAACCAAAAATCAAAGAAATTTAAAAGTCAACTATCCAAACCATAACTAAATTAGAATTATAAAAGTATTAAAGAACTAAAACACAAGCTCTCCACGAAAACACGAACCCATGATGCATCATCTTCAGACCTGGAATGGTCGATGCTCTATTGATCCTGAGAGACTGCTCATCAAATGGGTCATCACAAGATCAATAATGCACAACCATGATCGACATACATAAAAGCACGTAATCAGCAAAGCTGAATACTACATAATAATTAAAATATAAAACCTAACATGATACTAATAAACATTCAAGTTAGAAGACATAGTACTGGCGCGACTCCGTACTCCAACGACCAATGATATTGGGGTACTAATTAATAAAATAGAACACGTTGATCAATTCGGTCCCAAGAAAAGCCATGTGCTACCACCATATACAACAACTCATACTAGTCGAACACTTCAGACGTGCACAAGTCTAAAGCTTATTGCTATTCACTTTCCACTTTAAGTTATTAATAAATTATCATTGTGACTCACAAAGTAAGACAACCAGCACAAATAGCATGGATACAAAACTTCCATTTTTATCTTAGGATTAAACAAGGTGATCAACAACTCAAATAATCCAAGAATAATTTCCATTACTTAGTTTAATAACCAACCAATATTTATTTGTTGACTTAGATCAACAATCAACCAATCTTTCCATAGGTGAATATCCAACTTAATTACTAAACAAGGCCCACAGTCCTTATAAAGTAAATATAATAAATTAACCCCAGGGAGCAACATATATTTATAAAATTCATAAAATTGTGGGGGATTACAGTCTACCCCAGTTAAAACAAGTTTCGTCCTCAAACTTGGCACAAAAACCCTCATAGTTTCAAATTTTTTGACTCAAAACTTCCATTTGGAAATACTTGTGCCACAACGTGTGCACACTTTACCAATCTACAAAACACTAGTGTTACTCGTGAACATATTTTTCTATGCGTAGAACTAGTTTATTTTGCACCAATATGTGCAAATCGCCAAAATAAACATAAAACGCATTAAAATACCATCAAATAAGGCAAAAAGCGCGAAATTCTATCGCATTCTACCCCCCTTACAGAAAACGAGTTACGCCCTCGTAACTGATGCTACGGTTTTATATAGAGTTTTTCCCGTTATATTTAAGCTAAAATGTGTATCAATGGTGCTCTTAGGAGCCATTTCACGCTAACTTTCTTCTTCTAGTTGTGGTTTTCTGTTTTGTGATGATTTGTAGGTATTAGGGAACCTTTTCCCTATTTTCTACTGCTTTACGTCTACCACAATTGAATGGAGAGGTTCGAAGGCATATATGATGAGTTCGAGAGTCCCGAGAATACTTTCCGAGGCCTTAAAAAAAGAAGAAGTGAAGCATTGGCGTCTGAAGCCAAGGAATGAAGAAACGGAGCCACGCCCGATCAGGCGTCCATCATTGTCAAAAGCAAGATTCGTTGCGGGCCCGATCGGGCGCTTCGACCCTGTCGTAGTTCGGTGTCTGGCCCGATCGGGCGTGTTCGCGTGATGAGGAATTTTGGGCGATACATGCGTGTTAGCGAGCAGCGAAGTTCCATCGCCCGACATCATCGGGCGGCATGGCCCGACAACATCAGGCGGGTGCCTTGCGTGCTGCTGTGTGCGTCTGCGGAGCTGCGCGCTGAACCTCGACGAGCCCGACTCCATCGGGCGGCCTAGCCCGACATCATCGGGCGGATGTTCTTTTTGAGCGCTGATACTTTGGTTGAGCCCGATTTCATCGGGCATGCTTGGCCCGATCGTGCGATTAACCCGGCACGCGTTTTTAATGATTTCCGGGCTATTTTTAGAAGACTTTTGCTAGTTGTTTTAGGTGAGGTATAAAGATAAAAATCAGAATATTACTATTCATCTTAGTTTTAGCCCTTATTTTCTCATAGTTTCTCTCAAGAACCCTAGTTTTACTACTTTTCATTGTGGATTCAAGATCAAACCTTTGGATTATTCGCAAGCTCAATATAGTTCTTCGGTTTGGTAATCTTCTTTATTGCTTTCTCTATTATTGATTAGATTAATTTCTTAGTTATTTGCAATAGTTCAAAGTATGAATTTTTACATGGAATTTGTTATTGTTTTCTCAAGCATGAGTGAGTAGTTTTATTTCTAGGATTGTGGGGATCTATGTATGCAATGAGGGATTGATAGATTAGTATAATTACCCTTTATTTCAATTGTTTCCTGTGATTGAATCGTTCATGCTAGATTTATGAATTAGGGCTGGTTTGTATTTCTATTATCGCAATATTGAATCTGCTTCGAGAGGAGAGATTTCGTATAGGCTTTCAATCATTAGGCATAGTGATCCTTGACCATGCGAGAGCGGCTAGGTGATCTTTGAGGGAGGTAATGTTCGAGAGAAATTACATGTGCCCTAGATCAATTGACTTATTGGGTGGTTATTATTCGTCTCTGATTTCCCAAATTGTATGCATAGTGATCCATAGTCCTAGTTCTTTATTAATTGATTCTTATCTTCGTATTTAGTTCTGTCATTTGCTTAGTTTAGCCGCACACCCATTTTCATCTGATTTAGTTAGTATAATATTAGAATTCAGATACAATAGTATAACTTTCTCACACTAGTGGAAAAAAGCCCATCTGATGCGGTCAAAATCGGGCTTACTACTGCGGTTTTGGGACGCATCAGGTGGGCTCGCAGCAGATCCCAATTATTTACTGATCCAGTCCAAAACCGGATCAGTAAATAATTTTCTGATGCGGTTTTTTAAGAAAACCGCATCAGATATTGATATTATCTGATGCGGTTTTCTTAAAAAAACCGCATCAGAAAATGTTCTTGGCGCCAAATATATTGTATGCAAAGCACACAATCTGATCCGGTTATTAGAAACAACCGCATCAGTTTGCTCTTAAATTTTTTTGTTTTAAATGTAGTTCCCAACTAGCCAACAAGCATTTGGCACAAAACACAAACGAACCAACCAAAAATAACATAAACATGTTATAACAACAACAGCAACAAAAAAATTACAAACATAAAACTAATGAAACATGTTACAATATTTATATCATTGCTAAAAAAATACAAATAAAACTGATTAAAAAAAATTACAAATAAAACTGGAACCGAATTAATAACGCAAATAAATACAAAAATCAACCAAAAAAAATAAACGAAAATCTAAGAGAAAATACAAACAAAACGAAAATAAATTACAAATAAAACTAATAACAGAATAAAAACGAAAATAAATTATAAATAAAATTACTAACAGAATAAAAAAGAAAATAAATTGCAAATAAAATTAATGACATAATAAAAAGGAAAATAAATTACAAAAAAACTAATAACAGAATAAAAACGAAATTAAATTGAATGAAAATACTAGAAAACGATAATATAAATGAAAAAAAAAAGAAACGAAAAAACTAGATAATTTAAACGAAAAATCACTAGTTTCAGATCTAAATCCGTTCGCGCTTCTTCCTTCGCGTTGCCTTCGATTTTCTTTAATGGCGCTTCTTCCTTCGATTTTCTTTAATGGCGCTTCGTTCTTCGAGTTTCTTTAATGGCGTGGCTTGGATTTGATTGAAGCGTTCGACATTATTTCTTTAATGGAGAGGGAAGAAGTGTGATTGTGGCGCTTCGTTCGATTGTGGATTTCAGCGTGATGAGAGAGAAGAGTGTTAGAGTTAGGGTGATGAGGGGTTAGAGTGGTGGCGTGAGGATGGAGGGATGTCTGGGGTGTTAGGGTTAGGAGGCTGCATCTGATGTGAGAGATGAGTGTTAGAGTTAGGAGGATAGAAGAATGAGGAGGGGAGTTATGGTTATGAGCCTTATATCCACAAAGCATCCAATTGGGCCGAATTGGTTACATTGCAGCGTGCTGGGCCGAAAGCGTGCGTGCTGGGCCAAAGGTTGGAAACGCAACATTATTTTGAGCGAAAAAATAACAGAAATCTGATGCGGTCCTCTGAACCGAATCAGATTAAAAAAACCGCATCAGTTTCTAAAATTTGATCCGGTCCACAAAGGACCGCATCAGATTGTTCTCCCAGCTTTCCCTCCCATTTTTTATGTTGATTTTCGGATGCGGTTTTACAAAAACCGAATCTGTTACTAAGTGACAGATAAGGTTTTTTCCACTAGTGTCAATGTGGATTCGATCCTGACTACCCTGACTACTTGTTAGTGGACCTTAGGTTATTTTTGATAAGGTGATACGACTTTAGCCTGTCAAATTTTGGCGCCGTTGCCGGGGAGACGGTTTATTTTTATTTTGTCTAAATTATAGTATTACACTAACCTCTACTCTGAAGAACACCTGTTCTTTGGAGCATTTCACGTTTGTTTTAGTGTTTTTGGTGTATGAACAGGAAATTGAAATCCCCAAATCTCATTCCATTTGATCCGGAGATTGAAAAGACCGCTCGTAGACTCAGAAAGCAAACTAAGCAAGCGAAGTTGTCTGCAGGGACATCCCAAAAGACACCTGCTCCACCATCTTCACCACAACAAGAATCTTCCATCTCACCTATTACTGCTATAATGGGTGACGAAGCTAAACCAACCTTCAGAGATTATGCATAACCATCTCCTGATAATGTGCCCACTGGGGTACGGTTGCCTACTATTGCTGCTGCAAACTTTGAAATCAAGTCTCATGTTCTGAATATGGTTCAGAATAATCAGTTTGCTGGGTTACCATCTGAAGACCCAAATCAGCACCTGCAGCGGTTCTTACAATGTTGTGCTACTCAAAAACAAGCTGGTGTTACTGCTGATGAGATGAAACTCATCTTAGTTGGTTTTTCTCTGCGCGACAAAGCTCTATTTTGGTATAATAAGCTGCCCTCCACCATCACCACCTGGGCAGAACTCTCAAAGATCTTTCTCATCAAGTGGTACCCTTACCAAAAGACTGCAGATATGCGTCATGAGATCGTGACTTTCACCCAAGATCCTGGAGAGTCATTGTATGAAGCTTGGGAAAGATTCAAAGATCTGCAGCGTCTTTGTCCTCATCATGGTTTTGACAAGTGGTATATGTGTCAAATTTTCTACACTAGAGTTGATGCAGATACGAGACGGGTAATTGATGGAGCTTCCGGTGGGTTCTTCATGGATAAAGCCATAGACGAAGGGTATGAACTTTTGGAGAAACTCGCTTCTAACAGCGTCTACTATTTGTTCTTCTTTGACAAAGGGAGGCAAACATGATGTTGAGGCCATTTCTTTACTGTCCGGGCAACTAGCTTCTCTACACCAGAAGATTGATTCTTTGAAGCTAGGTAACAATTCCTCCCCTCACATGAGTGTAAATGCTATGGCTAGTGTTTCTGGTTACAATGCTTTCATATGTGACGCTTGTGGGATAGCTGGACATAACTCTCAAGAGTGCCCCGCTCTCTCACATTCTAGTGAGTCAGTGCACGCATTACAATCACAACACAAGCCCCAGTTCGATCCCTACTCCAATACATATAATCCTGGGACGCGAGATCATCCAAATCTCTCGTATAGGAGTAATAATGTGCTGAATCCGCAACAACAACATTATCCACATCATCATCAACAACAACAATATCAACCACAAGCTCCTCCTGGATTTCAGAGAAATCAGTTTCAACAGCATCATAACACACCTCCTTCAGACCCAGCTATTGCTGAACTCAAAAATCTCATGTTGCAGATGCAGAAAGTATTATTTCCTTTCAAGCAGATACCAGGTCTCAATTTGAGAGCCTGCATGCTCAGAATAAGCTACAAGGGACACATAATAAGATGTTGGAGTCACAAATAGCTCAGCTGGCTAGTTCTTCTGCTAGTAGGCCATGTGGGTCATTGCCTTTGCAACCAATGCAACCAAGGGACACCGCCAATGCTATTACCCTTCGAAGTGGAGTGCAGTACGTTGCTCCGGCAATGCTAGAGGTGGAATCATCAATTGCTAAGAAACCACAAGAAGTGCCCGAGGATGCTGAACCTCAGGCAAAGCAAGGAGCTGCAGACAAGCCTATAGAGGTGACTAAGGAGAAAAATGTGCCTCCGGTGATCAAGCTACCATTCCCAAATCGGATACTCAAGAAGAAGCTCGACCACCAGTATGGTAAGTTTTTAGAGGTGGTAAAGAATCTGCAGGTAACAGTTCCTTTTATTGAATTATTAAATCAAGTGCATGCTTATTCTAAATTTTTTAAAGAACTTTTGATGAGGAAGCGAACTCTCAGTGAGGTGGAAACTGTGGCTTTTACTGCTGAATGCAGCGCTATTTTACAAAACCAGTCTCCACCAAAATTGAATGATCCAGGGAGTTTTTCCATCCCCTGTCACATTGGTACCATATTTATTGACAAAGCTTTATATGATTTGGGTGCCAGTGTGAGTGTCATGCCTCTTTCTATCTGTAAGCAACTGAACATGGGTGACTTACAATGTACTACCATTACTCTGCAAATGGCTGACCGTTCTGTGAAATACCCCTTAGGTATATTAGAGGACGTTCCTGTTAGAGTAGGTAAATTCTTTATCCCTGTGGACTTTGTTATATTAGACATGGCAGAAGATACTCAAACACCCATTATCCTTGGGAGACCCTTCCTCCATACTGCTGGGGCTGTTATAGATGTTAAAAGTCGGAAACTGACACTGACTGTGGGGGATGATAAGGTTATGTTTAGCCTAACCAATGCCCCTAAAAGCCCAATGCTAGAGGAATCATGCTATAGTGTTGATGTTATAGATGAACCGATCCATGATTGCATGCCTCATTCCCCCTCCCGTGATACTTCAAATGATGTGCTTGTCTTAAAGCCTATTGCAGGTGATGAACATTTTCTAACGGTCTTACAGACTCACAAAAAGGCCATTGGGTATAGCACTGATGACTTGACAGGAATAAGCCCTGACTTTAATGAGAACCGCATTCATCTACATGAGGGCCACCACACTAGCATTATTGTCCAACGCGGGCTGCAAGAGGTGGTACAACATGCGGCTACTAAACTACTCGATGCAGGCTGATGGGCAGCTGACGTCCATGTCCCTTTCCTTCCCCTTGTTGCAATGAGGCCATTGCCTAGTTCAGCTTGGGGGAGGATTTCTGTAAGTATTAGTATTGTTTTTCTGCTTTATTGTTTTTTCTTTTTTTTTTAGGTTAGTTAAGTTAGTTTAATTGCTTTGAAAAAACTGAAAAATCACAAAAACATACGAGTTGAATACGAACAGATTGATTGCTTCCCTGTGCCCTGAACTTTGTTTTGAAAAACGATTTAACTCTTTATACTGGATAGTTGGGCATTTGTCATTGGGATGTTGTGATGTGATCTCTGATTGCCTTGATCTTGAGTGAATTTTGGTGATAAAGCGCTTATTTTAACTGCATGCTTGAATTGGCTAGATTGTGAGGATTCATTCTATCCCTCGGATTTTTGTCTATATTCGGTCTATTCTTGTGTGTTAGTTCCTCGTAGCATTCTTATCTTGGCTTTGGCATTGTACTCGTTGATTTCTGGTGACTTTCGGACATGTGCTGTGATAGAGGCGTTCATTTGTTTAATCTTTAAGCCTCAGAGTTGTTTAATGAATCATTTTCCCCTTAGCCCCGCTGAGCCTAATGACTTCTTTTTGGATCTATATTAAGCCACATTACACGCCTTGAGCCTTTACAATGACTATTGTCCCAAGCCTAGCTTGGGGGAGCATTTGTTAAGTTGATATTATATTGTGTGGTTGATTCCGTAGGGTGGTTGGAAAATAATGCTATGTTGGTACAAAGAAAAGAAAGAAATAGAAAAATAAAGTGAAAAATGGTAGTGAAAAATCTGAAAAATTTCTTGATCTTCACTCATTAACTTTCAAAAGTGTTGGAAATTATGATGAAAGAGACAATTATTGATTGGTTCGTGAAATTTTAGAGTTGGTTATTATCTTGGTCATGTTGTTGATGCCATGGGAGTTGTTTCGACCACACCTAGTCCTACTAGTGTTTTTGCTCCCCTTTCTTGACTTTTCCACCACATTCCCTAAATAATTTCCGTACCTTTACCTGAGCCCCATTACAACCCTGAGAAAGACCTTTTGAGCACGTGTTTGATTGTTTATTGGAATAATACTGAGTCAATATGCCAAAGTTGAAGATTAAGTTTGATATTTGAGTCAACCTGATTAGGATGAGCGATATTATACCTTTCTAAACACATGAGAGTGTGAGTGGGAAGGGCTATTATGGTTGGGTTGGTGAGTGTTCGGGCACATATTATGCCTGCCACAAAATTGAGAGGAGTGACACCTCGGTGAGCACCTTTTCAAGATTTGCGTGTTATGTAGTGCAGCTGCACTTGATGGTTTGCTTAGGTGATTGGTGGTCAGGGTGATCTGAACAACTGAACTTGAATTTTGCTTGCTTGAAGGATTTTGAGTTTGAAAATGTTTCAGTCTGAATTTCTTACTTGAGGGGTGAAGCAATTTTGTTCATGTTCATGTTGTGCTTTGCTTGGGGACAAGCAAAGGTTTAGCTTAGGGGAGTTTGATGCTACGGTTTTATATAGAGTTTTTCCCCTTATATTTAAGCTAAAATGTGTATCAATGGTGCTCTTAGGAGCCATTTCACGCTAACTTTCTTCTTCTAGTTGTGGTTTTCTGTTTTGTGATGATTTGTAGGTATTAGGGAACCTTTTCCCTATTTTCTACTGCTTTACGTCTACCACAATCGAATGGAGAGGTTCGAAGGCATATATGATGAGTTCCGGGGTCCCGAGAATACTTTCCGAGGCCTTGAAAAAAGAAGAAGTGAAGCATTGGCGTATGAAGCCAAGGAATGAACAAACGGAGCCACGCCCGATCAAGCGTCCATCATTGTCAAAAGCAAGATTCGTTGCGGGCCCGATCGGGCGCTTCTGCCATGTCGTAGTTCGGTGTCTGGCCCGATCGGGCGAGAAGGCCCGACAACATCGGGCGTGTTCGCGTGCTGAGGAATATTGGGCGACACATGCGTGTTAGCGAGCTGCGAAGTTCCATCGCCCGACATCATCGGGCGGCATGGCCCGACAACATCGGGCGGGTGCCTTGCATGCTGAACCTCGACGAGCCCGACTCCATCGGGCGGCCTAGCCCGACATCATCGGGCGGATGTTCTTTTTGAGCGCTGATACTTTGGTTGAGCCCGATTTCATCGGGCATGCTTGGCCCGATCATGCGATTAACCCGGCACGCATTTTTAATGATTTCCGGGCTATTTTTAGAAGACTTTTGCTAGTTGTTTTAGGTGAGGTATAAAGAGAAAAATCAGAATATTACTATTCATCTTAGTTTTAGCCCTTATTTTCTCATAGTTTCTCTCAAGAACCCTAGTTTTACTACTTTTCATTGTGGATTCAAGATCAAACCTTTGGATTATTCGCAAGTTCAATATAGTTCTTCAGTTTGGTAACCTTCTTTATTGCTTTCCCTATTATTGATTAGATTAATTTCTTAGTTATTTGCAATAGTTCAAAGTATGAATTTTTACATGGAATTTGTTATTGTTTTCTCAAGCATGAGTGAGTAGTTTTATTTCTAGGATTGTGGGGATCTATGTATGCAATGAGGGATTGATAGATTAGTATAATTACCCTTTATTTCAATTGTTTCCTGTGATTGAATCGTTCATGCTAGATTTATGAATTAGGGCTGATTTGTATTTCTATTATCGCAATATTGAATCTGCTTCGAGAGGAAAGATTTCGTATAGGCTTTCAATCATTAGGCATAGTGATCCTTGACCATGCGAGAGCGGCTAGGTGATCTTTGAGGGAGGTAATGTTCAAGAGAAATTACATGTGCCCTAGATAAATTGACTTATTAGGTGGTTATTATTCGTCTCTGATTTCCCAAATTGTATGCATAGTGATCCATAGTCCTAGTTCTTTATTAATTGATTCTAACCTTCGTATTTAGTTCTGTCATTTGCTTAGTTTAGTCGCACACCCATTTTCATCTGATTTAGTTAGTATAATATTAGAATTCAGATACAATAGTATAACTTTCTCACACTAGTGGAAAAAAGCCCATCTGATGCGGTCAAAATCGGGCTTACTACTGCGGTTTTGGGCCGCATCAGGTGGGCTCGCAGCAGATCCCAAAACTCTTAGGCTTCCCAAATCGTTGGTATGAAGTTAACTTCCCTAAAGGGCTTCTCATCACTACCTTCTGAGCTTCACATTCTATCTTGGCCTTATAGAAACCTAACCTGTTCATCCCCAAAATAACGTCTAGGTCTCCCAGATTGAACTCTATCAGATTAGAAGGAAAAACACATTCCCCTATCTTCAAAGGCAAGTCTTTATATAACTTAGTACAACTTATAACTTCTCCAGTAGGTATACTTATAGGCAAGTCAATTACTGCAAGTCTACTAACCCCAAGCTTTTTATAATCGACTACGAAATAAATGAATAGGTCGCTCCAGAATCAAATAACGCTTTAACGAGAACGAAGTTAATAGAAAAAGTAACAGAAACTACGTCTGCAGATTTCTCATCTTCATTGCGGCTCATCACGAACAGCTTCCCCGGAGCTTTGCTCTGGTTGTTGTTGTTTCTCATTAGCAGGCTTACTGTAGCTTTCCTGACCATTCTGCGATCCTGTAGGCTTCGGCCCTTGGTTGTTCGCTTGGTTGTACCCAGACCTTCCCTGACTACCATTCCCATTACCATTCTGCTATTTCTTCTGCTTGGTGAAGCACTCAAACTCTTTATGCCCCTTCTTTTGGCAGTAATGACGGGTCAGTAGCTCACCTTTACAGTCTCTACCAGGATGGTTCTTGTTACGCCTCTTGTAGTTATAACTTCTCTCAGACTGGCCCTTACCATTATAATCTTGGCCATTCCTTCCTTGGAAATTTCCAATCCCATTCCTATTCCTCTTTAAATTCCCCTGATTTCCTCCAGCATTGAAATCTTTTCTTATAACGCCTACTACAACATTCTTCTTATCACGCGTCGACTGAAGAATATAAATATGGACAGCTCTCCCATAAACAACATCTAAGGACACAAAGGTCTCACCACCTAACCCCAATTGAATCTCTTCAGTCAACCCTTGCTCAAACCTCTAAGCTTTCAGCTCTTCAATCGCTACAACCTCAGGTGCAAATTTAGACAATGCTATGAACTTGCTTTAATACTCAGAAATGGTCATACTCCCCATCCTAAGGTTTATGAACTCCTGAGCCTTTTGCTTCCTCGTAAAAGTAGGGTAAAAATTTCTCTCTCAAAGCAGAAATAAAGGAATCCCAATTAAACCATTCCACAGCACTAAGCCTATCTCCATTTTCCTTCCACCATAAATCAGCCTCGTCCTTCAAATACAACATAGCCTGACCCACTTTCATTGCCTCAGGATAGTTCACAGCCCCAAAACTCTTATCGAACTCCCTAATCCAGCTCTCTAAGAACGTAGGGTTAGCCTGCCCTTTAAAGAACGATGGCTTAACCTTAGCTAACCTCTCAAACATATCCCCCGCAGGGTCAGGACACTTAGTCCTTTCTTGAGTCAGTTTCTCAGTCAAAAGGCGAATAGTAGAGGCTAGGGCGGTATCGTTGTTTGTCATTCTACTTCGTGACCTCAAATTTAACGTAGGTCTAATTTTGGTTTAACTACTTGCCATTCTCTACGAAGGCATCAATCGATTTGATCATACAAGATCGCATCAAAATAAAATTCTTATGGAATTATAATAGCACTAAGTTCAAACACTATAAACCATAACAAATCATATATTCACATTAACAATCACATAAGGTTCAAATGAAACCAATCACAACAATTAAAACAAGGTCTAAACTGGTGTAGCCCTCAATATCAGACCCCATATCAGACTCATCATCACTAAGCACAATAGGGTTGGAGTAGCTTCCTACTCAGGCAGCTTCACTATCAGTCATGCCTAAAGGTCCGTTTACATTTGAACACGACATTTATAAGGAATAATACTCTCACTTAGCGTTTATTCCCAACAATAAATAATTAGCAAGAATAAAGAATAATTTAAAACTAGGAATAACATCATACAGTTAAGCAGGGAAGAAAAACACTGAACATGCTGAACAAAACATTGAAATGCAGACATATAGTATTTCTATCCTATATGCCCTTCCTATTCTACCCATCTCTCACAAAATTAATAAAATAAATAAAATAAAACTAAGAGTACCAAAAATAAACAACTAAAAATTAACTTAATAATTTCTGAAAAATTGGAAAACCGAAAAATAAATAAAAAATTTCAGCTAAAAAAAATTCGAACTTACAAAAAAAAATTTGAACTCTTTTTGAAACATTTTTCGAATTTATCAAAAGTGATTTAAGCACAACGAACAAGTAAGCACTTGTTTTCTTTGGAAATTTCTTTCAAATGACTAGGCGCCTAAAAAAATTGATTGGCACGAATGGCCAATAAAAACTTAAGCTCTAAGATACCACTTTGTAACACCCCGACAATTCTCTATTTTCCAGAATACCTTTTTCATATAATACTTAGAGAATTATCAAAGTATTATCACCCGTGTGATACCGTATCGGCTTACTCAGAATTTTGCAGCGGAAATAATAAATAACTTTGAAAACATAAGTAACTTAGTCAACCATAAAGTCAACTCCAAAACCAAAGCAAAAGTCAAACCAACTTAAAAGTCAACTATCCAAACCATAACTAAATCAGAATTATAAAAGTATTAAAGAAATAAAACACAAGCTCTCCACGAAACCCCGAACCCATGATTCATCATCTTCAGACCTGGAATGGTCGAAACTCAATTGATCCTGAGAGACTGCTCACCAAATGGGTCATCACAGGATCAATAAGGCACATCCATGATCGACATACAGAAAAGCACGTAATCAGCAAAGATGAGTACTACATAATAATTAAAATATAAAACCTAACATGATACTAATAAACATTAATTCAAAGATAAATAGTAATATAATAAAATAACATATTGACTATATTGAACTTGACTCCACAACCAATAGGTTAATTATAATTAGATTGAATAGGCAATGGATAGAGTTGTCCAAACCAAACCAGTCTTCAACTTAGAAGACGAAGTACGGGCGCGATCGACTCCGTACTCCAACGACCAACGATATCGGGGTACTAATTAAATAAAATAGAACACGATGATCAATTCAGTCCCAAGAAAAGCCATGTGCTACCACCATGTACTCCAACTCATACTAGTCGAATACTTCAGACGTGCCCAAGTCTAAAGCTTATTGCTATTCACTTTCCACTTTAAGTTATTAATAGACTATCATTTGTTGTGACTCACAAAGTAAGACAACCAACACAAATATCATGGATATAAAACTTCCATTATTATCTTAGGATTAAACAAGGTGATCAACAACTCAAATAATCCAAGAGTAATTCCATTACTTTGTTTAATAACCAACCAATATTTATTTGTTGACTTAGATCAACAATCAACCAACCTTTTCATAAGTGAATATCCAACTTACCAAACAAGGCCCACGGTCCTTATAAAGTAAATATAATAAATTAATCTAAGGGAACAACATGATCCAATAAACAATATTAATATTAATCCCTCAAGTGAATTAATAAACACTAGTGCATAATTGGCCTAAAGTATCATCCCTAAAGTGTTACTTAAAGGCCTTAAAGTGTTGCTTTAGGCAATAAGTAACACTTTTATAAGTGAAACATCTGCCCGTGCTACTATTCTCTAAGGTAACACTTTCCAATGCTAATGTTTCACTTTTCCAAGTGTTACTCAAAATTCTCTAATGTAACACTTTTTCTAAACTAATGTAACATTTTTATAGTGTTACTCATAATCTTTTATGTAACACTTTTTCATCTATAGTAGCATTTTCTATGTCATGTCTTGAATTATAGTAACACTTTAATAGATATTATGTATCATTTAATTCAGTATACGTAACACTTTATTAGATATTAGGTAACACTTTTTATTAGGTTGCTTTACAGTAACACTTCTATTTCACATGCCTTATAGTAAAATTTTATAATTTGTTGGCACATATAAAAGAATAATAATACTAAAACATACAAAAGTAATAAACGAAGAGGAAATAAAATAATATTATAGATACAAAAGAGAACAAATACTCGACGGTCATTGTAAAGAATGAGCTAAAGAGTAGTATTCATCAATTGAAACATACTATTGTGTTCACAATATATAGTTGATCAAAAAATCTAGTCATAATATATATAACTCTCCTAAAATAAACCTAAATCAGTTATAAGGTCATTTCTTTCTTTCGTCTTCAATTCCATCGCCCTATCCATGCATGCATGTTTCCCGAGGTATCATGCCTACTTGCTACTCTAATCCATTATCTTCATCATCCTGCAATAAGAAAATAAAATAAGAATCTTCAAAGTCTTATATGATAATAGAGGACGGTTATGCTACTCTAAAACAGTAATTAAAGATAATCCTCAAATCAAATTTTCATAACTTCAAAAGAAAAGTAATATCCGAGGGAAACATCTTAGTTCTAAATAAAGTAATATCCCAATTGTAACATATTATCAACCCAAAAACTATGAGACATGCAAGTCTCCCGGTAAAACTTAAATAAAACTAAATGTCCTTGAAAGCTATCCAAAAGTAAGTCTCTCTATGGTCTACATAGAATTCATCCACCAAAAACAGTACTAGGAGCTTCTTCTCATTACAAACCCTCACTCTGCTAGCCCAAGCAGACACAAGTTTAGCAGTCATTTCCATCTGCAAAGATATATTAAATAATTCCACAGTCAGTGGAGAGTAACTAGCAGTTCCCCCAGAACAATAGCAATCAAAGCACGATTCAGGATTAAATTATTAAGAAAGGAAAATCATGCAATCTTTACAACAATAGC
This sequence comes from Beta lomatogona, assembly GCA_947646795.1. Lineage (NCBI taxonomy): Eukaryota > Viridiplantae > Streptophyta > Magnoliopsida > Caryophyllales > Amaranthaceae > Beta > Beta lomatogona. The sequence goes on along the minus strand of CANSNZ010000981.1, from coordinate 2,124,116 downwards.
ATGCACCTAAAACCATAAAGCTCATAGGTAAAACTAGTGATCATCAACAATAAGTAAACATGATATAGTGAGTGAAACAATTGTAATATATATAAATAATAATAAATCAAGAATTTAACAAGTTATTGAGTCAGAAACCGAACGCGAGTGAATCCAATTCACTTCCTAAGGTTTGTCAGAACGCAATCTCCAGGTCAGTCTATGGGCTTACGTTCCCCACTGCCTGTGTCTAAGAATGGCCAAACTCCCGATGCAGGGTAGAACACGCAGAACTCCCTGACCTCTCGGACGACAACAATTAACCCAGGTGTACCCCTAGTTCGCAAACCAGGTGGTTGGCATGTTCTTCACCGGGGACTACCTCTATCCCACCGGATGTTCTTATTTCAAAATACAATCATGCATATAATCCAAGTATCATTCATCTAAAATATTCATCAAAAGGGATGCCACCCGGCCTTATACCCACAATTCATCAAAACAATTCTTCATAATTCCTCAAAATAAATAACTTACAAATTTTCAACAAATGTCTCCCACAATAAACACTTGAATATTTCTAAACATCATCAATGATATAAAACAAATTTTTACAGCACCAACAATTCGTTCAAAATATATCACCAAATAACTCTAAAACTTATTCATTAAAAGAGTAGTAACAATTAATCATTTTCTTTCATAAATCAAACATAAACATATGGTTACCCAATGATACATACTGCATCCTACTGAAAATCAGCAACCCAGAATATAATAAATTATGAATTATTTCTATTTAACAAGCTCTCAAATAATTTAAAAGTGTATCCTCAATTTCACAACAAAAACACAATAATCAGTACTGTTTTTGGTAGATGAATTCTATATCATGCTAACGTCTTTTTAATAATTCTTGATTAGATATTGTTTAGTATCTTAGTAGTAGAAGGACGGGGTGTTACAGTTACAAGATAGGCAGAAGTCGTATGCTGATTTGCGTCGGAAACCTATTTCTTTTGAGGTGGAAGATAAAGTGATTTTGAAGATTTCTCCTATGAAGGGAGTAATGCTGTTTGGTCAAAAGGGCAAGTTGAGTCCGAAGTACGTAGGTCCCCATGAGATTCTTGAAAGGATTGGGGAGGTCGCGTATCGTTTGGCTTTGCCGCCAGAGCTGTCGAAGGTTCATGATGTGTTTCATGTGTCGCAGTTGCGCAGGTATCGTAGTGATCCTTCGCATGTGATCCCTGTTGAATCGGTGTCAGTTGAGCCGAATTTGACTTTTGAAGAGCGACCTGTTCGTATATTGGACCGTCAGAACCGTGCTCTAAGAAGGAAGGTGATTCCCTTGGTTAAAGTACTTTGGAGAAGTCAAAAGTACGAAGAAGCTACTTGGGAAACCGAAGAGTCGATGCGACTGAAATACCCGGAACTATTCGTTTCAGGTACTATTTGTGTTCTTGTCTTGTTTGTGTGTTTTTGAAGTTTCGAGGACGAAACTTTATTTATGGAGGGGAGATTGTAACAACCCATAATTTTGCTCCTAGTTTTTCGCAAGAAATTTCTCTAAAACTATTATTTTCTCTAAATTAATTATTTTTATTTTATAATTTTGGGAGCCGGATTATTATTTTTATTTTTATGGCGTGTTAATGTGTTTATTCTATTTATATTCATATTATAATTTATTAGAATCATTTTCATTATTAAGTATTTTCAAAGTTTAGGCGCGTTTTAGGAAGTTATCGATTTTTTGCGTAGCGGACTTTTGAAGCATGGATCCTTGTTGAATTGGGCTGAAATTTTTTGTTTAGTTTGTGGGCTTGGACAGCCGGCCAAGTGAAGGAGAAGGGAGCCTCCTCTTCTTTCTTTTCTTTTTATTTTTTCTTGTGACTCTTTGTTGCTTTGTAACTCCCATAACCCCCTAATCATTCTTCCTAATTAAACCTCTTTAAACCAACCTTCATCACTTCAATTTTTAATTAAAAAAAATCAGAACTCCTTGCTGCCATTTTCGGCCATCATCATCTTTCTCAATCTCTCAAAATTTTTCATTTTATACTTCTTGTTAATTGTTCGTGAATTGTTCTTGTTGCCCTTTTCTTATACTTGGTGCTTGGCAATTGAAGAAGGAGAGGAGCACACGCCTATTTTGGGATTTTCCAGAAGTTTTCAGCTCGCCTCCGACGATCCAGGTAACTAGTAGTTATCTTAGAACCATAGTGATTAGGGTATTATTCGGTATTAGATTATTACGCTAGGAATTATTTAAAATACTTTTTAAATGAAATTATTGACGAAATTTGACATGAATATACTTGATACATGCTATGTGAATACTGTGTAGAGAAAAATAATTTTCGCATGATTTTTAGTATTTATTTGATTTAATTGTTGTTTTGTGCGTTTTTGGCTAAATTGCATAATAATTATTGAACGAATGTTAAAATTGATGAAATTATTTTGCTTAGATCATGTTATATGCGTAGTATGTATTCCATTCCTTATATTAATTTTTTCCTACCTTTTACTGTTTTGTTTAATTGATATATCTGTTTTTGTAATTTCATTTCTGTCAGTATATAAATCATGAAAATTATTTCTAGAGGCCTAAAAATTCATTTCTTTGAATATTATGTATTTCCGTGAGTTTTTTCATGTTATGTAAATTTTTAGTGATTTTTTGGCGTCTGTTTATATTTTTAATTATTATTTTGTCTTTATTGAGTAATCTGTATATTAACTGTTAAAAATACTTTTGGAGTCCGAAAATTATAAATAAAAATTGTACCATGTCATTAGAGCCATTAGGGTCGTATCATAATTTTTATGTGATTTTATTGCTCGAACTTATTAGTTTAATAATTATTATTATGTTTATGTTGTGAAATTGAGGATACACTTTTAAATTATTTGAGGGCTTGTTAAACAGAAATAATTCATAATTTATTATATTCTGGGTTGCTGATTTTCAGTAGTATGCAGTATGTATCATTGGGTAACCATATGTTTATGTTTGATTTATGAAAGAAAATGATTAATTGTTACTAGTCTTTTAATGAATAAGTTTTAGAGTTATTTGGTGATATATTTTGAACGAATTGTTGGTGCTGTAAAAATTTGTTTTATATCATTGATGATGTTTAGAAATGTTCAAGTGTTTATTGTGGCAGACATTTGTTGAAAATTTGTAAGTTATTTATTTTGAGGAATTATGAAGAATTGTTTTGATGAATTGTGGGTATAAGGCCGGGTGGCATCCCTTTTGATGAATATTTGAGATGAATGATACTTGGATGATATGCATGATTTTATTTTGAGATAAGAACATCCGGTGGAATAGATGTAGTGTAACACCCCAGAATTTTCAAAGGCGGAAAAGAAAGAAATAATAATATATTTAATAGGACGATGACGGAAACATCGTCTTCTGGGAATGTCACTACTACAAGAATGATGCTTAATTAAGTAAGTGATAAAAACAAACATAAGTAAATACTATAAGTAAATTAATTACTTAGATTAAAATCGAAATGAGAAAACTATCTCAAACTAAAGAGAAGTCTAGAACTAAAACCCCTAATAGATTATTTCTCGCATCTCAACCCGAGCCAAAAATCAAAGAAAATCCCCATCAACAAAACCTGCAAAATATACAACAAATATCCACAATCACTGGGGAGTAACTAGCAGTTCTCCCAGAACAAAAGCAATCAAAGTACGATTCAGAGATAGATTAATAAGAAAGAAAATCATACAATCATTATAACAATAACATGCATCTAAAAACCATAAAGCTCATAGGTAATACAAGTGATCATCAATAATAAATAAACAAGATATAGTGAGTGAATAAAATCTAGAATACATAAATAATAATAGATCAAGAATACAACAAGTTATTGAGTCAGAAACCGAACGCCAGTGAATCGCAATTCACTTCCTAAGGTTTGTCAGATCGCAATCTCAAGGTCAGTCTATGGACTTACGTTCCCCACTGCCTGTGTCTAAGAATGGCCAAACTCCCGATGCAGGGTAGAACACGCAAAACTCCCTGACCTCTCAGACAACAACAATTAACCCAGATGTACCCCTAGTTCGCAAACCAGGTGGTTGGCATGTTCTTCACCGGGGACTACATCTATCCCGCCGGATATTCTTATCTCAAAATAAAATCATGCATATCATCCAAGTATCATTCATTTAAAATATTCATCAAAAAGGAATGCCACTCGGCCTTATACCCAAAATTCATCAAAACAACTCTACATAATTCCTCAAAATTAATAACTTACAAACTTTCAACAAATGTCTCCCACAATAAACACTTGAACATCTCTAAACATCAACAATGATATTAAACTAATTTTTACAGCACCAACAATTCAATCAAACATACATCACCAATTAACTCCAAAACTTATTCATTAAAAGAGTAGTAACAATTAATCATTTTCTTTCATAAATCACACATAAACATATGGATGCTCAATAATACTTACTGCAACCTACTGAACATCAGCAACCCAGAACATAATAAATTACAAATTATTTATGTTTAACAAGTTCTCAAATAATTTAAAAGAGTATCCTCAATTTCACAACAAAAACCCAGTAATAATTATTAAACTATTAATTTTGAGCAGTAAAATCACATAAAAATTATCATATGACCCTAATGGCTCTACTGACATGGTACAATTTTTATTTATAATTTTCGGACTCCAAAAGTAATTTTAAAAGTTAATATACATATTACTCAATAAAGCCAATATAATAACTAAAAATATAAATAAACGCCGAAAAATATAATAATTTCATGCATAAACTCACGAAAATACATATTATACAAAGAAATGAATTTTTCGGCCTCCAGAAATAATTTTCATGATTTATATACTGACAGAAACGTAATTGCAAAAACAGATATATCAATTAAATAAACCAGTACACAGTAGGCAAAAATTATTATAAGGCATGGAATACATACTAAGCATACAACATGATCTAAAAAAAATAATTTCAGCAATTTTAACATCCGTTTAATAATTATTATGCAATTTAGCCAAAAACGCACAAAACACCAATTAAATCAAATAAATACCAAAAATCATACAAAAATTATTTTTCTCTTTACAGTAATCACACAGCATGCATCAAGTATATTCATGTCAAATTTCATCAATAATTTCATTTAAAAATTATTTTTAAATAATTCCTAGCGTAATAATCTAATACCGAATAATACTCTAATCACTATGGTTCTAAGATAACTACTAGTTACCTGGAACGTCGGGAGGAGAGCTGAGTCTATAGAGATAGTTAAGAGCTACACATACAATTCAATTCCTCTTCTAACCCCAAGGCACAACGAACGAGAATTGAAGCAACCAGTCACTAGGCATTTTCTTCTTGAACGTTGATAAATCTCATGTCACACTGCTCTGTTCCGATCATAATTCCCGGTGATCAAAAGCCCAGATTCTATATCGCTCCGGTCAGAGAGTAGAACAAGATGTTATAAACGTTCTGTCTAAATTTGTAGACGATCCAACGGTTAGATCTCCGGCTACGGTTATTTTCGTGAAGGTGTGACAGGAAAAACCGGGTTGAACCTTTCTATTCTTTTCCTCTTCCTTTTCTCTCTTTCTTTTCTTGAAAACGGTGAGGGTTAAATGCAAATGATGCTAAACCTCTTTTAATAAAAATCAGAATTTTATGGCAAGGAAAAATGAAGGGTTTAGGAGAATGATTAGGGGGGTTATGGGGGTTACAATCTACCAAGAGTCACCAATTAAAAGAAATGAAATAAAAGAGGAGAAACTTCTTCCTTCTCCCTCCCCATAGCCGGCTGTCCAAGCCCAAGTACACCAAGAAGATTTCGGCCCAAGTCATCAAAGGTCCATGCATCAAAAGTCCGTCATGCGATAAATCGATAAATTCCGAAATCGCGCTTGAACTTTGAAAATACTTAATAATGAAAATAACTCTAATAAATTATATTATAAATATAAATATAATAAACACATTAACACGCCACATGCGATGCAACATTTCATCACCCAAGTCGGTCCAACAACGTTACAAAAACGCTACACGACAAAACTGCATCCTAAACGCCTAAACAAATAACGAAATTAATATAACCTTTAAAATAAATAACTAACAACTTAAAATAAATATATATATAAATATATCACAACATATAAATATATATACACATTTTCACAACACGTTCCAAAATAATCTAAATAATAAATTATTTATTTTTACGAAAAATATCATTTTACTGTAAACAAACACCAAAAATAAGGGTGAAAATTACGGGGTGTTACGATCACTCCCCCTTAAAAGAGTTTCGTCCTCGAAACTTCAAAACAACCAAGAGACAAAAGAAAATACTCTAGATAAAGAACATTAAGAAAACAGAAATCGATGGATTTTAGTTAACTAAACAACTTTGCAGGTATAAAATTTGATAACTCAAATAATATATATATTTTATTTTGGAAGACCAAAAGAGTTGTATAGTAAAGAAGCACGGTAACAACAATCATTTTATAAAATGTGAAAGAACCAAAGACAAGTATTAGAAAGTTTAAGGTAAAAACCTTTGCACAATAAACTATAGGCAATTTTGTAAAAGAAGCAGGAATAAATATTTACGTAAAATTATAAAAGAATAAATCCGACCATACATAAATATTTTTAGAAAAGAAACGAAGAAGAAAAAGTTCGTAAATAGATAGCCAAATCAATTTAAATAGAGGTAACCACACGGGCTTATACTCCACTTAAAGAGATAAGAACACTTTAATAAAGTGTAGCTAGCTGCTTTATTAAAATAGCACTTACGAACACAAGTCATGACATATGTTATAAGAGCGTACGCCTCCTAAACATATATATGAAAATTTAAAGTTCAAAAGAAATTGAAAACTTTAAAATAAATTTCACAACGACGAAACACTAATAATAAATAGGCGATAAAGTAATAAATTATTAACAACAATTATAAAATTTGCTAAGTCGACACAAATGTGCATGGAACCACCCATTGCAACCTAATATCAACAAAACAATATTTGAAAGCCAACTTATCAAATCGACATTAGAGTTTACTGGAATCACCCAATATAAACTTAATATCAACTGAAAAAGGAAATTAAATCAAAACAGATAAAATGCGTCAACTTATCAAATTGACATACAAGTCACAGGAATCACCCATTATGACTCAATATCAACTCAAACAAGTTTAAAATTTAGACTTATCAAATTGACATACAAGTCAAAGGAATCACCCATTATGACTTAATATCAACTCAAACAAGTTTAAAATTTAGACCGAGTATATAAATTTCGTTTTCAAAGAATATAAAACAGATCAGTCAAAATCAGAGAATTAAATAAGAAGTAACGAAAACAACCAAAAATTTTCTATGAAATGAGAAAGCAGTAAATATTTAAACAAGAAACAACAAATAGTAAACGAGATCCTTTCACGCATTTGAGTTTGAAAAAAAATAATGCTAATAAGAAAAGTAAGTAAAGTAAAAGTTGTTGAATGCTAACCTTTAAAACAAAGTAGTTTGCGTCTACATTTCAATCTAACACCAAGACAACTCATTAAAGTACTTTTATTTTCAAAGGCTACAAAACTTATTACCATAATTAAAAGCTAAACAAGGATTAGCATGAAAAATAAAAAAAAATAAAAAGGAAAATATTTATAACTATAGATGGTCAAAAACGGTAAGAGAAATTTGTAGACGATCCAACGGTTAGATATCCGGCTACGGTTATTTTCGTGAAGGTGTGACAGGAAAAATCGGGTTGAACCTTTCTATTCTTTTCCTCTTCCTTTTCTCTCTTTCTTTTCTTGAAAACGGTGAGGGTTAAATGCAAATGATGCTGAACCTCTTTTAATAAAAATCAGAATTTTATGGCAAGGAAAAATGAAGGGTTTAGGAGAATGATTAGGGGGGTTATGGGGGTTACAATCTACCAAGAGTCACCAATTAAAAGAAATGAAATAAAAGAGGAGAAACTTCTTCCTTCTCCCTCCCCATAGCCGGCTGTCCAAGCCCAAGTACACCGAGAAGATTTCCGCCCAAGTCATCAAAGGTCCATGCATTAAAAGTCCGTCACGCGATAAATCGATAAATTCCTAAATCGCGCCTAAACTTTGAAAATACTTAATAATGAAAATAACTCTAATAAATTATATTATAAATATAAATATAATAAACACATTAACACGCCACATGTGATGCAACATTTCATCACCCAAGTCGGTCCAACAACGTTACAAAAACGCTACACGACAAAACTGCATCCTAAACGCCTAAACAAATAACGAAATTAATATAACCTTTAAACTAAATAACTAACAACTTAAAATAAATATATATATAAATATATCACAACATATAAATATATATACACATTTTCACAACACGTTCCAAAATAATCTAAATAATAAATTATTTATTTTTCGAAAAATATCATTTTAATATAAACAAACACCAAAAATAACGGTGAAAATTACGGGGTGTTACATGTAGTCCCCGGTGAAGAACATGCCAACCACCTGATTTGCGAACTAGGGGTACACCTGGGTTAATTGTTGTCGTCTGAGAGGTCAGGGAGTTCTGCGAGATCAACCCTGCATCGGGGGTTTGGCCATTCTTAGACATAGGCAGTGGGGAACGTAAGCCCATAGACTGACCTGGAGATTGCGATCTGACAAACCTTAGGAAGTGAATTGCGACTCACTGGCGTTCGGTTTCTGACTCAATAACTTATTGAAGTCTTGATTTATTATTATTTATATATATTAGAATTGTTTCACTCACTATATCATGTTTACTTATTGTTGATGATCACTAGTTTTACCTATGAGCTTTAAGGTTTTAGGTGCATGCTATTGATGTATTGATTGCATGATTTTCCTTTCTTAATAATTTAATTCTGAATCGTGCTTTGATTGCTATTGTTCTAGGAGAACTGCTAGTTACTCCCCACTGACTGTGGAATTATTTAATATATCTTTGCAGATGGAAATGACTGCTAGACTTGTGTCTGCTTGGGCTAGCAGAGTGAGGGTTTGTAGTGAGAAGAAGCTCCTAGTACTGTTTTTGGTAGATGAATTCTATGTATACCATAGAGAGACTTACTTTTGGATAGCTTTCAAGGACATTTAGTTTTTATCTAAGTTTTATCGGGAGACTTGCATGTCTCATAGTTTTTGGATTGATGATATGAAGTAATTGGGATATTTCTTTTATTTAGAACTATTATATTTAATTGGATAATAATTTTCTTTTGAAGCTATGAAACTTGGTTTGAAGAATTATCTTTAATTACTGTTTTAGAGTAGCATAACCGTCCCGACGTTATTTCCGCTGACGTCTCTTTAGTATTACTGTAACACCCCGTCCTTCTACTACTAAGATACTAAACAATATCTAATCAAGAAATACTAAAGAGACGTTAGCGGAAATAACGTCGGGACGGTTATGCTACTCTAAAACAGTAATTAAAGATAATTCTTCAAACCAAGTTTCATAGCTTCAAAAGAAAATTATTATCCAATTAAATATAATAGTTCTAAATAAAAGAAATATCCCAATTACTTCATATCATCAATCCAAAAACTATCAGACATGCAAGTCTCCCGATAAAACTTAGATAAAAACTAAATGTCCTTGAAAGCTATCCAAAAGTAAGTCTCTCTATGGTATACATAGAATTCATCTACCAAAAACAGTACTAGGAGCTTCTTCTCACTACAAACCCTCACTCTGCTAGCCCAAGCAGACACAAGTCTAGCTGTCATTTCCATCTGCATGGATATATTAAATAATTTCACAGTCAGTGGGGAGTAACTAGCAGTTCTCCCAGAACAATAGCAATCAAAGCACGATTCAGAATTAAATTATTAAGAAAGGAAAATCATGCAATCAATACATCAATAGCATGCGCCTAAAACCTTAAAGCTCATAGGTAAAACTAGTGATCATCAACAATAAGTAAACATGATATAGTGACTGAAACAATTGTAATATATATAAATAATAATAAATCAATAATTCAACAAGTTATTGAGTCAGAAACCGAACGCCAGTGAATCGCAATTCACTTCCTAAGGTTTGTCAGATCGCAATCTCCAGGTCAGTCTATGGGCTTACGTTCCCCACTGCCTGTGTCTAAGAATGGCCAAACTCCCGATGCAGGGTAGAACACGCATAACTCCCTGACCTCTCGGACGACAACAATTAACCCAGGTGTACCCCTAGTTCGCAAACCAGGTGGTTGGCATGTTCTTCACCGGGGACTACATCTATCCCACCGGATGTTCTTATCTCAAAACACAATCATGCATATAATCCAAGTATCATTCATCTAAAATATTCATCGAAAGGGAAGCCACCCGGCCTTATACCCACAATTCATCAAAACAATTCTTCATAATTCCTCAAAATAAATAACTTACAAATTTTCAACCAATGTCTCCCACAATAAACACTTGAACATTTCTAAACATCACCAATGATATAAAACAAATTTTTACAGCACTAACAAATCGTTCAAAATATATCACCAAATAACTCTAAAACTTATTCATTAAAAGAGTAGTAACAATTAATCATTTTCTTTCATCAAACATAAATATATGGTTACCCAATGATACATAATGCATACTACTGAAAATCAGCAACCCATAATATAATAAATTATGAATTATTTCTGTTTAACAAGCCCTCAAATAATTTAAAAGTGTATCCTCAATTTCACAACAAAAACACAATAATAATTATTAAACTAATATGTTCGAGGGGTAAAATCACATAAAAATTATCATACGACCCTAATGTCTCTATTGACATGGTACAATTTTTATTTATAATTTTCGGACTACAAAAGTATTTTTAACAGTTAATATACAGATTACTCAATAAAGCCAAAATAATAATTAAAAATATAAAAAGACGCCAAAAATTACCAAAAATTTACATAATATGAAAAAACGCACGGAAATACATAATATTCAAAGAAATGAATTTTTCGGCCTCTAGAAATAATTTTCATGATTTATATACTAACAGAAACGAAATTACAAAAACAGATATATCAATTAAATAAACCAATAAACAGTAGGAAAAAATTATTATAAGGCATGGAACACATACTACGCATATAACATGATCTAAGAAAAATAATTTCATCAATTTTAACATTTGTTCAATAATTATTATGCAATTTAGCCAAAAACGCACAAAACACCAATTAAATCAAATAAATACTAAACATCATGCGAAAATTATTTTTCTCTACACGGTATTCATATAGCATGTATCAAGTATATTCATGTCAAATTTCGTCAATAATTTCATTCAAAAAATATTTTAAATAATTCCTAGCGTAATAATCTAATACCGAATAATACCCTAATCACTATGGTTCTAAGATAACTACTACTTACCTGGATCGTCGGAGGCGAGCTGAAAACTTCTAGAAAATCCCAAAATAAGCGTGTGCTCCTCTCCTTCTTCAATTCCCAAGCACCAAATATAAGAAAAAGGCAACAAGAACAATTCACGAACAATTAACAAGAAGTATAAAATGAAAAATTTTGAGAGATTGAGAAAGATGATGATGGCCGAAAATGGCAGCAAGGAGTTCAGATTTTTTAATCAGAAATTGAAGTGATGAAGGTTGTTTTAAAGAGGTTTAATTAGGAAGAATGATTAGGGGGTTATGGGAGTAACAAAGCAACAAAGATTCACAAGAAAAAATAAAAAGAAAAGAAAGAAGAGGAGGCTCCCTTCTCCTTCACTTGGCCGGCTGTCCAAGCCCACAAACGAAACAAAAAAAAATTTTCAGCCCAATTCAACAAGGATCCATGCTTCAAAAGTCCGCCACGCGAAAAATCGATAACTTCCTAAACCGCTCCTAAACTTTGAAAATATTTAATAATGAAAATAATTATAATAAATTATATTATAAATATAAATAGAATAAACACATTAGCACGCCATAAAAATAACAATAATAATTCGGCTCCCAAAATCATAAAATAAAAATCATTACTTTAGAGAAAATAATAGTTTTAGAGAAATTTTCTTGCGAAAAAGTAGGAGCAAAAATTATGGGTTGTTACAATCTCCCCTCCTTAAATAAAGTTTCGTCTTCGAAACTTCGAAAACACACAAACAAGACAAGAACACAAATAGTACCTGAAACGAATAGTTCCGGGTATTTCAGTCGCATCGACTCTTCGGTTTCCCAAGTAGCTTCTTCGTACTTTTGACTTCTCCAAAGTACTTTAACCAAGGGAATCACCTTCCTTCTTAGGGCACGGTTCTGACGGTCCAATATACGAACATGTCGCTCTTCAAAAGTCAGATTCGGCTCAACTGACACCGATTCAACAGGGATCACATGCGAAGGATCACTACGATACCTGCGCAACTGCGACACATGAAACACATCATGAACCTTCGACAGCTCTGGCGGCAAAGCCAAACGATACGCGACCTCCCCGATCCTTTCGAGAATCTCATAGGGATCTACGTACTTCGGACTCAACTTGCCCTTTTTACCAAACTGCATTACTCCCTTCATAGGAGAAACCTTTAAAAGCACCTTATCCTCCACCTCAAAAGAAATAGGTTTCCGACGGAAATCAGCATACGACTTCTGCCTATCTTGAGCAGCCTTCATCTTCGCTTGAATTACTTTCACCTGCTCAACTGTATCCTGAATTAACTCCGGGCCCAAAATCAATGAGTCACTGATGTCGCTCCAACAAGTAGGACTACGACACTTCCTTCCATAGAGAGCCTCGTACGGAGCCATTTGGATACTAGCTTGATAACTGTTGTTATAAGAGAACTCCACCAAGCTAAGAGACTTGACCCAAGACTGTTGAAATTCCAAGGCACAAGCACGAAGCATATCTTCCAAGGTCTGAATAGTTCTCTCAGTCCGACCATCGGTAGCTGCATGAAATGCAGTACTAAGCTTCAACTTCGAACCAAAAGCCTCTTGCAAAGCAATCTAGAAATGGGAAAGGAATCGCGGATCACGGTCAGAAACAATGTCTTTGGGAACCCCATGAAGACGAATGATCTCATTAGCATAAGCTTCAGCTAACTCCTCCATAGACCAAATGTTCTTCATCGCAATAAAACGAGCCACTTTAGTCAACCGATCCACAATCACCCATACAGCATTCAATCCACCAGCAGCTCTAGGCAAACCAATCACGAAATCCATCGAGATCGAGTCGAACTTCCAAGCAGGAATAGGCAAAGGTTGCAACAAACCACCAGGCCTCTGATGCTCAATTTTCACCTTCTGACAAACCAAACACCTAGCTACGAACTCGGCAATCTCTCTCTTCATACCAGGCCACCAAAAATTAGCCTTCAGATCCTTATAAAGCTTGTCACCCCCAGGATGAACGAAATAAGGAGTACTATGAGCTTCTTCGAGAATCTTCCTCTTAAGCTCACCATCATTGGGCACACACCAATGCCCCATAAACCTCAAGCTATCATCAGCACAAATCTTAAAATTCTCTGCACGACCTTGCATCTTTGCTTCACGGATCTTCTCCAGCTTCGGATCACCTTTTTGCTTGCTTCTTAACTCCTGGAACAACTCAGGCTCAGCACTCATGGAACCCAACAATGCAGACACATAACCTGAGGAACAACCTCGATATCAAGCTTGCGAAACTCTTCACACAATTCACGAGGCACCACCATAGCAGCGTTTAATGAATGCTTACTCTTGCGACTCAGAGCATCCGCTACTTTATTCGCCTTACCCTCTTGGTAATCCAGGGTCAGATCATAATCCTTGATCAATTCAAGCCACCTTCTCTGCCTCATGTTAAGATCACGCTGAGTGAAGATGTACTTCAGGCTCTTGTGGTCAGTATACACCTTACACGGAACACCATACAGATAGTGTCGCCATATCTTTAGTGCAAACACCACAGCCGCTAACTCCAGATCATGGGTCGGGTAATTCCTCTCATGCACCTTCAACTGCCTCGAACCATAGGCGGCTATTACTTTCCCTTGCTGCATCAAAACACAACCCAGATCATTCTTCGATGCATCACTGAACACATCATACCCAACGCCCTCGGATGGCAAGGTAAGAACAGGAGCAGAGGTCAAACTCTCTTTCAGCTTCAGAAATGCCCCTTCAGAATCCTCAGACCAGATGAACTTGCAGTCCTTGCGCATCAAGCGAGTCAGAGGTTGAGCTATCTTGGAGAAATTTTGAACGAACCTCCTATAATAACCAGCCAGACCCAGAAAACTCCGAATCTCGGTCACATTCTTAGGACTCTCCCACTCGACAACAGCCTTGATCTTAGCGGGATCCACCTTAACTCCTTCCTTGCTGATTACATGCTCTAGAAAAGCAACTTCCTTCAGCCAGATGTCGCACTTAGACAGCTTTGCGAACCACTTTTGCTTGCGCAGAACATCCAACACCAGTCTCAAATGCTTCTCATGCTCCTTCTCATCCTTTGAGTAAACGAGAATATCATCGATAAACACGACCACACAAGTATCCAAGTACTCGTGGAAAGAGCGATTCATTTGATCCATGAAAATCGCAGGAGCATTCGTGAGACCGAACGACATCACTTCAAATTCATAATGCCCATACCTGGTGCGAAAAGCAGTCTTTGGAATATCCTCCTTCTTCACGGGAATTTGAGGATATCCGGATCTCAGATCGATCTTGGAAAATACTCCAGCACCTTTTAACTGATCAAAGAGATCTTCAATGCGAGGCAACGGATATTTATTCTTGATCGTTACCTTATTCAGCTCACGGTAATCGATGCACAGACGCATACTCCCGTCTTTCTTCTTGACAAACAGAACAGGAGCACCCCAAGGAGACACACTAGGCCTTATGAAGCCCTTATCTATCAACTCTTGCAATTGAGTCTTCAACTCTTGCAATTCAGACGGCGCCATTCTATACGGAGCCTTGGATATAGGAACAGTACCCGGTACTAAATCAATGCAGAACTCCACATCTCTTTCAGGAGGAATACCTGACAACTCTTCAGGAAATACATCAGGATAATCCCGAACTACCAGAATACTCTCGAGCTGATCTTCGGATGACAAATCCTTCACCATGCAAAGGTATACCACATCACCTTTTTGACTCATCTTCCGCATTCTCAGAGCGGAAACCCACTTAACACCTTTCTTCACTACAACACCAGAATAAGAAATCCTTTTTCCCTTAGAATCTCGGAGCACCACCTTCTGATCACGGCACCGAATGCAGGCATGATACTTCGATAGCCAGTCTATTCCAAGGATCACATCAAACTCTGACATAGGAAACTCCTTAAGATCGGCTGGCAACTCAGAACCCAGAATACTGACAGGCACACCCTTAAACTCAGAATGACAGGGATAATTCTCACCAGACGGAAGAGATATTAGGGACTTAATAGGAGATCTAGAGGAAAGATTAGCTTTTCGAACAAAGGAACTAGCAACAAAAGACACTGTAGCACCAGTATCGAACAGGACAAAAGCAGGAGTATTATTTACAAGAAAAGTTCCAGAAATGACATCAGGATGGACATCGGCTTCAGCTTGCGTCATCACATAAATCCTGTTCTTCGGAGGAGCAGAAAAACTAACTGGCTTAGCAGGACCAGCAGAAAAAGACGGAGCTCTAAGATTCTTAGAACACTGGAATGACTTGTGCCCCACTTCCTTGCAATAGAAACAAACGACAGTCGATCCATCACATTTCTTCCCCGGATGAGCAGCCTTACCACAGATTCGGCACTTGCTCGGATCAAAACTCGGACGATATCCAGATCCAGAACCCTGTTGATAACCCCCTCGACCAGACGGCTCATACCTCGGCTTCTTGGCTGGGAACTGAACATAGGTAGCAGCAGCAGCCTTAGCGGAATCCTCCTCTTTCAAAGAGGCATGAATACTCAGAGCTATCTCATAGACTCCCTGGAAAGTCGAAGCACCCGAACTCAGAACATGGGTCCTCACCCTAGGATCCATTTTCTTGATGTACCTTTTCACACGCTCAGCTTCAGTAGGTACAATTGTGGTAGCAAACTTGGACAGCTCGGTGAATTTATCAGTGTACTCCTGCACACTCAGAGTACCCTGAGACAGAGTTAAGAACTCTTCCTGCTTCTGCCAACAGAGCTCATCAGGATAAAACCTCTCCTTCAGCTTAACACGAAACTCATCCCATCCAAAATCCGGTGTAGCCATGCAGCTTGCACGAACAGTACTCCACCAGTTATCAGCTTCCATCTTCAGATAGTAGGTACCAATAGGCACCATTTCAGCAGCAGGGCAACCAGTAGCAGCAAACAGCTTCTCCATCTCCCTTATCCACCCTTCTAGCACAACAGGGTCAGAAGTCCCGTCAAAAGTAGGCGGACGGTGACGGTCAAATCGATCAAAGACAGATTGCCCACTAGGCGGAGCAGAAGACCGATTAGCCATAGCTATGATGGCGTTCTCAAGAGCTTGGCGCCTCTTTCGGGCAGCCTCCTTTCTAGCACTAGTCAAACCTCGAGGCGGCATTCTACAAACCCAAGTTAAACATTCGTTACTGAACACGTTATTAGTTGTAAATTAACAACTTATCCCATGGTTTCCTATCCTAAGTGACCCTCTCACCACTACTTTTCTTGAAGCCTAAGATTCTAATGACCCTAGTTACTTCAACTACACATTTCCCGGGAGTTTCTTAGTGACTAAGTAAGGGTCTCGGGTAACTTTGCTCTGATACCAACTGTAACACCCCGTCCTTCTACTACTAAGATACTAAATAATATCTAATCAAGAAATATTAAAAAGACGTTAGCGGAAATAACGTCAGGACGGTTATGCTACTCTAAAACAGTAATTAAAGATAATCCTCAAATCAAATTTTCATAACTTCCAAAAGAAAAGTAATATCCGAGGGAAACATCATAGTTCTAAATAAAGTAATATCCCAATTGTAACATATTATCAATCCAAAAACTATGAGACATGCAAGTCTCCCGATAAAACTTAAATAAAACTAAATGTCCTTGAAAGCTATCCAAAAGTAAGTTTCTCTATGGTCTACATAGAATTCATCTACCAAAAACAGTACCAGGAGCTTCTTCTCACTACAAACCCTCACTCTGCTAGCCCAAGTAGACACAAGTCTAGCTGTCATTTCCATCTGCAAGGATATATTAAATAATTCCACAGTCAGTGGGGAGTAACTAGCAGTTCTCCCAGAACAATAGCAATCAAAGCACGATTCAGAATTAAATTATTAAGAAAGGAAAATCATGCAATTAATACATCAATAGCATGCACCTAAAACCTTAAAGCTCATAGGTAAAACTAGTGATCATCAACAATAAGTAAACATGATATAGTGAGTGAAACAATTGTAATATATATAAATAATAATAAATCAAGAATTCAACAAGTTATTGAGTCAGAAACCGAACGCTAGTGAATCGCAATTCACTTCCTAAGCTTTGTCAGATCGCAATCTCCAGGTTAGTCTATGGGCTTACGTTCCCCACTGCCTGTGTCTAAGAATGGCCAAACTCCCGATGCAGGGTAGAACACGCAGAACTTCCCGACCTCTCGGACGACAACAATTAACCCAGGTGTACCCCTAGTTCGCAAACCAGGTGGTTGGCATGTTCTTCACCGGAGACTACATCTATCCCACCGGATGTTCTTATCTCAAAATACAATCATGCATATAATCCAAGTATCATTCATCTAAAATATTCATCGAAAGGGATGCCACCCGGCCTTATACCCACAATTCATCAAAACAATTCTTCATAATTCCTAAATAAATAACTTACAAATTTTCAACAAATGTCTCCCACAATAAACACTTGAACATTTCTAAACATCACCAATAATATAAAACAAATTTTTACAGCACCAACAATTCGTTCAAAATATATCACCAAATAACTCTAAAACTTATTCATTAAAAGAGTAGTAACAATTAATCATTTTCTTTCATAAATCAAACATAAACATATGGTTACCCAATGATACATACTGCATACTACTGAAAATCAGCAACCCAGAATATAATAAATTATGAATTATTTCTGTTTAACAAGCCCTCAAATAATTTAAAAGTGTATCCTCAATTTCACAACAAAAACACAATAATAATTATTAAACTAATAATTTCGAGCAGTAAAATCACATAAAATTATCATACGGCCCTAATGGCTCTACTGACATGGTACAATTTTTATTTATAATTTTCGGACTCCAAAAGTATTTTTTACAGTTAATATACAGATTACTCAATAAAGCCAAAATAATAATTAAAAATATAAAAAGACGCCCAAAAATTACCAACAATTTACGTAACATGAAAAAACTCACGGAAATACATAATATTCAAAGAAATGAATTTTTAGGCCTCTAGAAATAATTTTCATGATTTATATACTGACAGAAACGAAATTACAAAAACAGATATATCAATTAAATAAACCAATAAACAGTAGGAAAAAATTATTATAAGGCATGTAACACATACTACGCATATAACATGATCTAATAAAAATAATTTCATCAATTTTAACATTCGTTCAATAATTATTATGCAATTTAGCCAAAAACGCACAAAACACCAATTAAATCAAATAAATACTAAAAATCATGCGAAAATTATTTTTATCTACACAGTATTCACATAGCATGTATCAAGTATATTCATGTCAAATTTCGTCAATAATTTCATTCAAAAAGTATTTTAAATAATTCCTAGCGTAATAATCTAATACCGAATAATACCCTAATCACTATGGTTCTAAGATAACTACTACTTACCTGGATCGTCGGAGGCGAGCTGAAAACTTCTGGAAAATCCCAAAATAGGCGTGTGCTCCTCTCCTTCTTCAATTCCCAAGCACCAAGTATAAGAAAAAGGCAACAAGAACAATTCACGAACAATTAACAAGAAGTATAAAATGAAAAATTTTGAGAGATTGAGAAAGATGATGATGGCCGAAAATGGCAGCAAGGAGTTCTGATTTTTTAATCAGAGATTGAAGTGATGAAGGTTGTTTTAACGAGGTTTAATTAGGAAGAATGATTAGGGGGTTATGGGAGTTACAAAGCAACCAAGAGTCACAAGAAAAAATAAAAAGAAAAGAAAGAAGAGGAGGCTCCCTTCTCCTTCACTTGGCTGGCTGTCCAAGCCCACAAACCAAACAAAAAAAATTTCAGCCCAATTCAACAAGGATCCATGCTTCAAAAGTCCGCCACGCGAAAAATCGATAACTTCATAAACCGCGCCTAAACTTTGAAAATATTTAATAATGAAAATAATTCTAATAAATTATATTATAAATATAAATAGAATAAACACATTAGCACGCCTTAAAAATAACAATAATAATTCGGCTCCCAAAATCATAAAATAAAAATCATTAATTTAGAGAAAATAATAGTTTTAGAGAAATTTTCTTGCGAAAAACTAGGAGCAAAAATTATGGGTTGTTACAGAAAACAACAACACTATCCATTTCAATATTACGTTTCAAAAGCCAAAACAACAACACTCTGTTTGAATACTGCGCTCCAAAAGCCAAAACAACAACACTATCCCCCTTTAGTTTTGAAACAATAAATGGCTTGGATCAATTCTTCTCCATGACTTTTTCGCTAATGGATCAATAAGAGCTAAAGTCTCTCTAAGATCAGCAAGATACTTGACAAAAGCAGGATTCATGTGAAAGACGAAGCAGACCAGTATGCATCCAACAATACAAAAGATATAAGCATAAAAATACCAGCAACCAAGACGATGCTTGAGTCCTTTCAACACTGTTAGAATATAATATATACCTAAGAGCATACATTAAACAAGACTTGATTAGGCCAGCTATAACAAATCTACGATTCCAGGAGTATGTTAATAACATATCTACCATGAGTATTAAGTATGAAAATGGATGAAAAGTTAAATACAGGCAATAGTATCCGCTCCTTTGGAATACATAGAAGAATAAGATCTACCACGAGTATTAAGTATCAAGTGACTTCTTGAGCTCTCAATAGTATCACAATACGTAGAGAAATCACAGTTTAACCATCCACTATATGACTAATAAGATTAGAAATCAGCTAAAGACAAGTAATTTCCATGTGATTATATTAAATAGGGCCCATGGATTCTTGGGGACTCATAATCGAAAACCAGATGATAACTACGCAAAACAAATATATACTTGTAGAGAAGAGATGTAATACACCATACTTTTTGCGCTTCCATGGTTCCACAGGTTAGAAGACCCCTCTTCAATTTCTTCTTTCATCTTCCCCAACTTATTAAAAATAATGCATTGAAGTCTTTTATGGTTTCGACACATATAATACATCTTCATTCTTCGGGCAATAGTTAAGAAAGTAAGAAAGTTTCCATCTTCATAATTGTTATATCTGCTTATCTAGTATATTTTTTACAACTTTAAAAAAAATAAACTTAGTACTTTATCTTCCTCCTTAAACAAACCATCTAAATCTATGGTGTTTACTAAATAATTTTTCATACTTAGACTAGGTGGTTGAAGCCTTTGAATATATATTAGAGGCCTAATTTTGATAATTTGTACAGGGCCTCCGCCACATATGAGACGACCCTAGTGATTGAGAGCACCAAAAATTAAGTGTTATAAGTCATCACCATTCCTCCGCCAATTAAATAAAAAAACTTATAGTAGTATTAGAATCAGGATTATTCAAAGCATAGGGAGAAAAATAATACAAAATCTGTCCATTTTAAGAAAGTTTATTCTAGTGCTATTTTCTATGGTCCAGTTTAAGTTATAATTTCTTTGAGTGGCTTTCCTTTTCCACAATTTTAAGCTTAATGTCCTATATCAGCCATGTCTCCTAAAGAAAATCAGAAATGATAAATAAAAAAACTCACTTTGTAAGGAGGCCTCAAATGCAGAATAGGTAATGCTGGAAAAAGAGGTTCCTCATCATTAACATCTTTAACAGAATGAACCTGACCACTCAGCAGATATGGACTAAACACTAAGCCTGTTAAAACATGTTTCAGCAAAAAACATCATATATATAAAAATGAAAACATCTCCAAGTATAACAAGAATAAACTATTGAGAACTTGGCCCCTAGTTCTAAGCCGTGACCGGCCTTAACCTTAATGCTTGATGCTTGCTGAAAATGACTGAATCACGAGCTTGTGCCTGATCCGTCTATCCACCAACCTGCATCAAAACTTCATTGTTAGATGATTGATCAATTATAATTTTGTCCACATTAGATGATTGATCATTTTTTAGGAGGAATTAACTTTTCGTACAGCAAAAATAAAAAGCATTTCGATTGATAAATTTGTTATCTAGTAGCTTTACATTGACTACTAACCAAATCTAGCACATTTCAAGAATCAACTTCAACCTCATGTTTTGAACACTTGTGTTTAACAAAGACCCCATGAAAAAATCTCTACCAAAAAAAAATAATTTTTCATGTGGATCGACCACCTCAGGTCAAAGTCATATGAAAATAAAGAATGGGCAACTGTGAATTCTATTAGATGCCAACTTTATAATGGAAAATGTTGTTCTAATCATTGAGCTGAATAATTCAGAAAAAGTTATATGGTCTAATGTGTGCTGTCACACGAAAAGAGTAAGAGAGAGCATAGCAAAAGCATGTATAGGTGCAGTTTGTGTTTTAGATTCAATCCAACCTTTATGTTTTTGTCTATCTGAAACCAAATTCATCTTAGTTTTCTTGTCTCAGGCCAATATCTGATGTCACTAGTGATCTCACCATCGAAATGGGCGTGTTCAGCTTGGCAGTTCACAAAGTAAGCACTCTACCTCATAATGCTACTGAAGTTTTTATACAAAGGCAGCTTTGATTTTGTTATCCTCTTTTGTTTCGAGGTTTCATTCTTTTCTTTAAACAAAAAACAGAATTATGGAAGCTAGAAAAAGTAGGTTCTCGTTATCTGTTGTCAGGTTTCAAGATTAACATGATATATTAAAGTATAATAATATACAACGTATATCATATCACTTTAAAAATGTTAATTGGCAGTAATATCGAACAAAACTGCACCTTCTAGCTTCATCTTTTTCATATACTGATTAGTATTGCCTCATATTGAAAGATCAGGAATTCAGCTAAATAGGAAAATTAATATGCACGATCTAGGGGAACATTACACATTATATCTACTATGAGTTAGCTATATATAAGAGGAGGGTAGCATAGTAGACTTGTTAAAAAAAACAGAATGTATGATACGATTTTAGGGCTATAACACATTTCACAGTAGTTCATAATCCAATTACTGAACTACTTTCAAAATCAAAGAAACAACATTAAGAGCGGGATCAAAGAAATGAGAGAAGCGGTGTAGTACCTTTAGGAGGTAAAACGCCATGCAAGAAGAAGGCGGGGAACAAAAATAGCAACAGGATGCTGGCAGCCATACCATCAACCCACAAACAGCAAAATTAGGAGGGAGGAGAAGACATAGAACCAGCAGGCCACAGTGCGGCGGCGGCGGCAATAGACATAGACCAGAAAAGAGAGAGAAGAACAAGACTTGAGCAGCAACAGGCCGACGCACGGCGGCGTAATAGGACAACAACAACAGCACCGCGAACAGACGAGAGAGAAACCACGGGTGGTAGGCGCAGCCGACGAGAAGAAACAAGGAGAGAGAATTTAACGGGTGAGGGCGAATCGGGATGAGAGAAAATTGGGTTGGGGTTTTGGGCGAGAGACAAAGAAGATAATGGGGGGTTTTTTAATCTCCCAAACCGAAGGGGGGGTGGGGTTTTGAGGTTTTGGGGTAATTGGGTCTCTATTTTTGTAAAATACTACTCAATTCATTTTAAAAAATATTAAAACCCAAAATACATATAATTATAACATAATAAATAAATTGCAAACATAATAATTTCAATCTTCAAAACTATATTTAAATAAAAATAAAACACCATATTACTGGATATAACTCATAAAATAAATATTACAACTCAAATACTTAAAATATACATTACATAATTAAATTAATAAATATAATTAGCATTTGATAATTGCTCTTAAAAATAGGGTTATTACAACACAACTCCTAAAAGAAATTAATAATTAAGAAAATCATAATATTATATTAAACTTTTTACTTATTTTATTTAAAAAAATACTTATACTTATCTACCTAGAAAAAAATGCTTATACTCTAAAAAATTTAGCTATTATAAAGTGTTACTTTAAAATATGTTACAAATATCAAAGTGTTACTTAAAAGTGTTACCTATCTTAAAGTGTTACATCAAAATGTTACTCAATTGAAAAAGTGCTACATCAAATTGTTACTTATAAAAAAGTGTTACATTAAGTGTTACATATTAATAAAGTGCTACCAAAGTGTTACGTACATATTCAAGAAACTTGAATTTGAAAAGTGTTACCCTATACATGTTACCTTAGACCAACTTTGTACTAGTGAAAATAAAGTTCTCAATCCCACATGTTTGCATCAATAATCCATATAAACATATAATAACCATATATCATAGGCAACATGTTTCACACAACAGCATAAAACATGCAAAATCACTTGATTATAAGCCACATATTAACTATAAAAAGTTCCCTATACATGATACTACATCAATCCTAGTCTTAGGGACATGATACTAGTCTAATAACACATAGGTATGTACGTACCTTGTATCGACAAAACGAGATGCCACTTTCACAACCTTATAAATAGCTCAAAGTATATTCTTCGCCTACCAAATACCAACATATCCAAGTATTAATACTCTAATAAATTTCCAGCAACTTTAAAATATTTCCAACCCTCTTAACAAGTGTTTAAAAACCCTCTTAAACATTAAAACTTCAACTTTTAGTGCCCCCTAGTATAGTACTACCATACTAGTCATCAAAAACCCTTAAAAATCAACACTTTAATGTTTAAAAACCACCACAAGTATGGTCATAAAATTTCCAGCAACATATAACATCTTTAAAACCCTTTCAAACTTACTTTAACATAGTTGTAAATATTAGAGTACTCAATTTTCATAAACTATAACAAAGTACTACACTTTCCAACTCTTAAAACATTAAAACTCTATGCTTTGGTGCTTAAAACCCTAACTTAAACATATATATTAAATTTGAAATTTAATTACTTTATTATACTAATCATATAATCTGAATTTTATATTTAAATCATCAAAGATACAAACTTTAATCATTAAAAGATCAAAACAATACTTAAAACATAAAACCTGAGCATTAAAATAATATAGAGGATGAAGAAAATAACCAAAGAGGAGAGGAAGAAAAAGACACTGCCGAGAGGAGGAAGGAGCGCCGGTGCTGGGCTGCTGCCGCCGGCGGCTTGCTGCTACCGGTGGTGGATGCCGGTGACCCGAGAGAGAGAGAGAGACGAAAATCGGGTGAGGGGAGGAAAACCGTGAGAGAGGAGAGAGGAGAAAATAAAGTGTGTGTTTAATGTTGCAAAAACTGTTAATGAGGGAGTATTCATAGGTTCCCCCATTAGGGGTCCAAAAGAGAGTTGGGCTTTGATGGGTTAGTTTAATAAAGATGCTCATATGGGAAAATATAAGGTTTGGGCTACTCTAACCCAATATTAAAATCCTTGTACTTCAACTCCACTAGTTAAATTATAAATTAACTTTCAAAGTATGACTAAATAAAATATTTGATTATAAAAAACATTAAATAATCCCTTTGACTTTAAAATAGTCAACACTTTAAGAAATTAATTATTTAAATACTGAAATATATATAAATATACTTTAAAATATATTTATAAAATTCATAAAATTGTGGGGGATTACACGCTTCGTGGTTGGTCGTGGTTGGTGGATGGTTAGTTGGTGCAGCAAAGATGATGGTGGTGTTGTTTGCTTCTTCTTCGTTGTTGTTGTGGCTGGTGGAATAACAGAGGAAGGGGAGCAGGACAAGGAATTGGGTGCGGCGTCAAGAGATGAGAGGGCATGAGTGAGGGAACGACGTGAATGGTGGAAGAACGAAAGAAGAGGCTTGAGGAGAGGAGATGTAACACCCCGATAATTCTCTCTTTTCAGAAATACCTTTAATATAAAACTTAGAGAATTACCCAAGTATTATCGCCCGTGTGATAACGTATCGGCTTATTCAGAATTTTGCAGCGGAAAACATCAAACTAAACTTTATAAATATAACAATTAAATAAGTACTTCATAAATAAACACTCTATAAATGTCTATCAACAACTTATAATAACATGTGCCTACTAATGCAGAAAACATAATATATAAAATTACACAAGCTCTCCATTCCCAGATCCCCAATGATGCTACATCTGCGAACCTGTAAATGTCAATGCTCTAGAGAATCTGCTCACCAAAATTTGGGTCATCACAGGATCAATAAGGCAAAGCCATGATCAACACACACAAACAAAGCACGTAATCAGCAAAGCTGAGCACTACATATCAATACATAAACAATCCTAATCATGATACTAAGAAATAATAAACAGATGTAAATAATAATACAACAATATAACATTCTGCAGATAACTTCTACTGAACTAAACTCTAATCATCTTTTATTATATTAAATGGAATAGTTATTGGACCGAGTTGTCTAACTAAAACCAGCCTTCACCTAGGAAGACGAAATACGGACGCGACTCCGTATTCCATAATGACCTGCGATATCGAGGAACCTTTGAATAAAAAGAGGAACGGTGATCAATCCACTTCCCAGAAAAAGCCATGGCACGCTCACCATGTACCCCAACTCCTGATTGTCCAACTTCAGACGTGCACCAGTCTAAAGCTTATTACTATCCAAGTTACACTTTACGTGATTAACAATTTATTACTTGTCATGACACACATACAAGCAACACAGAATATAATTCAAACATTCACAACTGAACTTCTTTTATCTTAGGATTTAATAAGTGATCACACAACTTACAAACCAAGATTACATTCTTTAATTCCAACCTTTCTTACTTTGTTGAACCTAGCCAACAATCAATCTTACCTTTCAAAGGCATAACTTGTCAACTTACCAAATAAGGCCCAGAGTCCTCATAAAGTAGTGAAATACAAAAAGCGAACAATGATCAAACATGATCCACTGCTAATAAATATATTAATTCCCCCATGTGAATTAATAAATAAAGTTCCCAATCCAATTAACATGCTTGCATCAATATTCCATACAAACATGATATTCTACTCATAATCAGATATTATAATCAACATGTTTGCACACAGGCATAAAACATGCAAAATCCAACATAATAAATATCATACATGAACTCAACATAGTTCCTATACATGATACTACATAATTCTCCTTCATAAAATCATGATACTATCTCAATCATCACATAGGTATGTACGTACCTTGTGTAAACTAGTCGACTGGCCACTTTAGCCCCTTTAAAAATCTCCTACGGAATACTCTCCGCCTAGAAATCAAATATAACTAAAATCAATACTCTTAAATAAAAAGACAGCAACTTTAAAATATTTAAAATCCCCTTTAAACATATTTAAAAGTTGATTTTTCTACCAAAACTCCAATTACTTTAATTCCTAGCATAGTACCATCATACTAGTAATTAAAATTCTTAAAACTCCCTAAATAAAATACTTTCTGAAATTCCAGCAACTTATAAAATCATAAAACCTTCTTTAAACCCACTTAAACATGCTTAAAATCATAAATTAAATCAATCTCATAGTATATAATATGCTACTATGGTTTTCTAATAATTAACACCCTAAAAATCCATGCTTTAATTATTAAAACTTCAATCTAACAATAATAAACAAATCTGAATTTTTATTCTTATAATCTAATATATATATGAATCAAGATTATTCATTAAAACAGTAAATTAACATTGATAATCATGATTTACATTAAAATAAAGCATAAAAACATAGTCTTTAATGGAAAACTTGAGGAAAAAGGAAAGAATTTAACCAACACAAAGAAGGATCAAGAATACGCCGGAAAGGTGGCTCACGGCAGCAGCACAGTACACGAACTTGTGATTTTGGAAAGCTTCGTGACGTTTCTTGGCGAAGAAGAAAGCATTACTTGAAGAAGAAGAAAAAAAAGCTTGAGAGGAAGAAAAAGAAAAATCACGTGGAAGAGGAGAGAAAGAATGCCGTGAGATTTTGAGAGAGAAGTGTGAAGAAAATATTTTGTGTAGGGTAAAATAATTGGGCTTAAGGTATTTATAGTTAGGGTTTCCTTTTGGGCTTAGGAAAAGGAGATTGAGTTTAAATAGGATTCGATGACAACTAGGATTGATAAATGAGGACTCCTAGCATCAATATAACTCCTCTTTCCTAATCTACTTAGAATTTGTGTTCCTCAAGTCCATTAGACTTCTTTTCTAAATCAAATTCATATTTCAAACCTTTTTCAAAGCATGCCTAATTAAAATATTTTCAACTTTCTTAAATCCTTGAAATAATTTCATTTGACTTTTTAAAATAGTCAACCTTCTTTAAATAATAAAATCATTTAAACTAAAATATAAATATACAAATACTAAAATATATTTATAAAATCCTTTAAAATTATGGGGGATTACAGTCTACCCCCCTTAAAAGAAGTTTCGTCCCGAAACTTGACACGAAAACTCACAAATTTTTCAAAACTTGAACTCAACTTTTCAAAAGTTTACAAAGAATTGTGCCACTTGTGCACACTTTTGCTAACTTAAACACTTGTGTTACTTATGAACACGCTTCCTTATGCGGAGGGTCTACTTCTTTAGCACTAACATGTGCAAATTGCTCAACATAGGCATACATATGTATAAAAAATCTCATAAAAATAGACAAAAAGCGCGAAATTTATCGCATTCTATCCCCCTTAAAGAAAACGAGTTACGCCCTCGTAACTCACCTCAAGGAACAAGTCTGGATACTTCTTTCTCATTTCATCTTCGCCTTCCCACGTTGCCTCTTCACATTCGTGGTTAGACTAAAGTACTTTCACGATATGGACATCCTTATTGCGTGTACTACGCACTTTTCTGTCGAGAATCCTGACAGGCCTTTCCTCATATGTGAGGCTACTATCGATCTGAATTCGTTCAGGCTCTAGGACATGACGTTCATCGGGAATATAACGCTTAAGTTGAGAAATATGGAACACATCATGCATCTTTTCAAACTCCATTGGCAATGCCAATCTGTAGGCAACTTTCCCAATTCGCTCCAGAATCTCATATGGGCCTACATACTTAGCACTTAACTTGCCCTTTTTCCCAAATCTCATGACTCCCTTAGTGGGTGATACTTTCAAGAACACCTTATCACCTATAGCAAACTCATCTTAGTGTCGCTTCGAGTCAGCATAACTCTTCTGTCTATCTTGCGCAGCTTGAATTCTAGCCTGAATCAGTCTGACATTCTTAACAGTTTCCTCAATAAACTCTGTCCCCAAGACTATATTTTCACTAAAGTCATTCCAACAAATGGGGCTCCTACATTTCCGTCCATATAAGGCCTCAAAAGGTGCCATCTTAATGCTCGCATGGTAACTATTGTTATAAGAAAACTCGATCAGGTCTAATTGGTCCTCCCAACTACCTTGAAAATCAATAGAACATGCTCTCAACATATCTTCCATCGTCTGGTTAGTCCTCTCAGTCTGACCATCAGTCGCAGGGTGAAAGGCTGTACTCATCTTCAATGTTGTCCCAAGATTTAATTGGACCTTCTTCCAAAATTTCGAAAGGAATCTAGAGTCACGGTCAGAAATGATATCCTTTGGAACTCCATGCAGTCTCACCACATGCTTAACATAAGTCTTCGCAAGTTGCTTCTTCTTCCATGTCCCCTTGATTGGTATGAAAACGGCCGACTTTGTCAGACGGTCCACAATAACCCAAATTGTATCATTGCCACTCCTTGTTCTAGGCAAAGCAGTTACAAAATCCATCGATATGGAATCCCACTCCCATCCCGGAACCTCTAATGGTTGGACCTTCCCCATGGGTCGCTTGTGATCTATCTTCACCTTCTGGCAGGTTAGGCACCTAGACACATACTCAGCTACCTCTCGCTTCAAGTTTGGCCACCAATAGATCTGCTTAAGGTCCTTATACACCTTGTCACCCCCAGGGTGCACAGAGTACGGTGTATTATGTCCCTCATCCATAAGACGTCTCTTAAGCCCATCACATTTTTGTGGTACACACCACCTTCCTTTAAATCTCACGCTACCATCATCATGGATCTGAAAATCACTTTTCTTACCTTGGCCCATCTTCTCCTTAATCTTCTCTAAATGCTCATCCCCAACTTGACCCTCTTTGATCTCGTCCAGAATTGACAATCCCAATGATAAAGCACTCAATCTTGCCTCGATCTCCCCAGGATTTAGAATTTCTAGGCTAAGCCTTTGCATATCTCGACACAATTCCTCAGGAACTATCAAGGCATTCATGCTATGACTCGACTTCCTACTCAGCGCATCAGCGACTACATTTGCTTTCCCCTCATGGTATTGGATGTCTAAGTCATAATCCTTTATCAACTTCAGCCATCTCCTCTGCCTCATGTTGAGGTCTTTCTGGGTAAAGATGTACTTCAAGCTCTTATGATCTGTGAATATCTTACAAGTCACCCCATACAAGTAGTGTCTCCAAATCTTCAAAGCGAACACAATGGCAGCTAACTCTAGGTCATGGGTAGGGTAATTAGCCTCATAAGGTTTCAACTGACGCGACGCATACGCAATCACCTTCCCATTCTGTTGTAACACACATCCCAAACCATTCTTTGAAGCATCACTATATACCTCAAATCCCTCATTCCCATCAGGCAGGGTCAAAACAGGCGCGGAGGTCAAACGATCCTTCAAAATCTGAAAGGCTTCTTCACACTTTTCACTCCACTCAAATTTTGACTCTTTTTTCATCAAATTGGTCATGGGTCTTGCTATCTTCGAGAAATCTCTCACAAATCTTCTATAATAACCAGCTAGACCTAAGAAACTTCGAATATCAGACACATTCTTCGGAGTTGGCCACTCACTCACAGCTTGAATCTTAGCAGGATCTACAGAGACTCCTTCCTTAGACACATAGTGACCCAAAAATGCTACCTTCTCCAAACGAAACTCACACTTAGAGAACTTGGCATACAATTGATTCTTCCTAAGCGTCTCCAATATGATCCTCAAATGCTCATCATGCTCTTTTTCGTTCCTCGAATAGATCAGAATATCATCAATGAATACGACCACAAACTTATCTAAGAACTCATGGAAAATCCTATTCATTAAGTCCATAAATATGGCAGGTGCATTGGTTAACCCAAAAGGCATTACAGTGAACTCATAATGACCGTAACGAGTCCTAAATGCAGTCTTAGGTATATCCTTGTTGGCTACTCTCAACTGGTGATACCCCGAACGCAAATCAATTTTCGAGAACACGCTCGCCCCATTTAATTGATCAAATAGGTCGTCGATTCTAGGCAAATGGTACTTATTCTTGATGGTTACGTTATTCAATTCCCTATAATTGATACACAGCCTCATACTCCCATCTTTCTTCTTGACAAACAACACAGGAGCTCCCTAAGGTGATGCACTAGGTCTAATATAACCCTTATCGAACAACTCTTGCAACTGCGTCTTCAATTCACTCATTTCCGGAGGTGCCATTCTATAAGGTGCCTTAGATATAGGAGCAGTTCCAGGAACTAAGTCTATGGTGAACTCAACAGCTCTAACCGGCGGCATACCCGAAATCTCACTCGGAAACACATCCATAAACTCATTCACAATCGGAACATCTTCAATACCTACCCCAACTTCTTTACTCACATCTTGCACACTACAGAAATATAACTCACACCCCTTCTTCATCAACTTCTTCACTTGCATTGCAGAGATGACCCCAAAGTTCTTGGATTTCCCAAAACGTCTATACGAAGTCAGCTTACCCAAAGGATTCCTTAAAACTACTTTTTGAATTTCACAATCTATTTTGGCCTTGTATAAACTTAGCCAATCCATCCCCAGAATTACATCTAGGTCTCCCAGATTAAACTCTATCAAGTCAGAAGGAAAAACACAGTCTCCTATCTTTAGAGGCAAGTCTCTAAACATCTTGGTACACCTTATGGTCTCACCAGTAGGTATACTAACAGGCAAATTAATCACTTCAAAATCTATTAACCCCAGACTTTTAATAACAGACAACGAGACAAAAGAATAAGTCGCCCCCGAATCAAATAATGCTTTAACTAGCACGGTGTTAATAGAAAAAGTACCAGACACTACATCGGCAGATCGTTCAGCTTCATTTCGACTCATCACGAACAGCTTTCCCGGAGCCTTGTTCTGGTTGTTCTCACTAGCAGGCTTGTTATAGCTTCCTTAATTGTTCTGTGCCCTTGCAGGCTTCGAACCCTGATTTCCTAGACTGGTTGAATCCAGGCCTCACTTGGTTACTACCCCCATTGCCATTTTGCTCCTTCTTTTGCTTAGCAAAGCACTCATACTCCCTATGGCCCTTCTTCTGGCTGTAGTTACAAATCACTAGGTCCCCCTTACATTCTCTACTAGGGTGGTTGTTGCTACACTTCTTGCAATGATACACTCTTTCAGCTCGACCCCTATTGCAGTTATCCTGGTTATTATTTCCTTGGAAATTTCCATTACCATTCCTACTCTTCTTGAAATTCCCCTGGTTTTTCCCAGCATTAAAGTCCTTCCTCTTCTCACCTACCACCGGATTCTTTTTATCCCGCCTCGACTGGAGTCCATAAATGTGGGCGGCTCTCTCATACACGATATCTAGGGATGAAAAGGTCTCACCTCCTAATCCCAGTTGTATCTCATCAGTCAACCCTTGCTCAAATCTCTGAGCCTTCAACTCCGCAGTAGCTACAACCTCGGGTGCAAACCTCGACAGTGCTATGAATTTACTGTAGTACTCAGAAATGGTCATACTACCCATCCTAAGGTTAATGAATTCCTGAGCCTTCTGCTTCCTCATAAATGCAGGGTAAAACTTCCCCCTCAAGGCAGTCACAAAAGCATCCCAATTGAATCCTTCTATAGCACTCAGTCTAGCTCCATTCTCCCTCCACCATAAATCAGCCTCATCCTTAAGGTACAACACAGCTTGACCCACTCTCAAATTTTCAGGGCAGTTTACAACCTCAAAAAGTTTCTCAAACTCCCTAATCCAGTTTTCTAGGAAGGTTGGGTCAGCTTGCCCCTTATAGTATGGTGGCTTAACCTTAGCTAGCCTTTCAAACATATCCCCGGCACTCTCAGGACGCTCAGCTCTCTCCTGAGTCAATTTCTCCGCCAAGAGGCGAATAGAAGCAGCTAGATCGTTGTTGTTAGCCATTCTACTTCGGGACCTGTAAGTAATATAACTCTACTTTAGGTTCCAACATAACTTACATTTCCATCTAGGAAGGCAACATTTGATTTGATCATTAAAGATCGCATCAACAGACAATTTCTCAACTAGTTCCAAGTTCAACACGAAATGTTCTCTAATAATCACATGATCATCCATGTAAAATATATTCACATCAACATGCAAATAGAAACAAGCAAGCAAGAATATAATTGCATAATGAAAATAAAAATATTCCCATCACGTGCCCAGAATAAATTTTTACTCACTCATATTATTAAGTAATAACTTTTATTCTTCCATAACGGGTATTTAAATGAAATAAATGTTGCTATAATATTATACCTTCCTAAAAGAAAACCATGATTGTAAAAAAAATAAAACTATGCTATCACTGTTGGTCGACTAACCAACTGATTATAATATTATTTCCTCTATTTGCTAAGAAGAATAATAAAAAAAAAAAATAGTAACCTAAGGTATCACATTATCATTTTTGTCCTCAGTTTCTATGTATAGCCCAGGTACGAAGATCTCATCTTCAGACTCATCTATGTCCTCATCATAATACTCGACATATCTCATTTGTCGTTTAGATCTCCTCGAAGGTTGAGGCTCTTCATCCTCTGACTCTGAATCAGTTTCAACCCTGAATGATGCATAGTAAATGTCCCTTCTGGTTTGACCCCTAGCACGATCGTACTCCACAATAAGCTCATCATCACTGTCTGCTCCTGGCCTTAATATTTTACGCATAATCCACTCGAAACCGGTATATTCATTATCAATAGGTGCAATGTCCTCATCACTTTCATCGTCACTCAGAACAATGGGGTTATAATTAATAGCTTCCTAATCTGGCAGACATGATTAATGATCTACAACAAATACATATATTCAATAACATTTTTAGTACTCTCCCTGTACGTAATTCCCAACAATAACAATAAAAAGATGCCATTAACATCATAGGCACAAAATATAACACTCAGCAGGGAAGAAATATATAAACAGTTAGCAGGGAAGAAAAATAATCATGAATAGTTAGCAGGGAAGAAAAATATTAACATGCTGAACTAGCTATTCAATGCAGGCATATAATATTTCTATCCTATATGCCCTTCCTATACTACCCATTCTCACAATGCAACAAGTAAAACTTCAAGGCATGAATAATAATGCAGACACTTTTATAAGATAATAATAATAAGTGTCGAAAAATCTACGACTATCAAAAATAATTTTCGGACATCTTAAAAAAAAATCTCGAGCCAAAATAAAAAAACATATTCCTGTAAAATGAATAAGTATGAGCAATTCTAAGAGTTTATTCAAATAACTAGTAAGTTAATTAGGCGCCTAAAAGTTTTGAAAATAACCTAAAGCTCCCAGATACCACTTTGTAACACCCCGATAATTCTCTCTTCTCAGAAATACATTTAATATAAAACTTAGAGAATTACCCAAGTATTATCGCCCGTGTGATAACGTATCGGCTTATTCAGAATTTTGCAGCGGAAAACATCAAACTAAACTTTATAAATATAACAATTAAATAAGTACTTCATAAATAAACACTCTATAAATGTCTATCAACAACTTATAATAACATGTGCCTACTAATGCAGAAAACATAATATATAAAATTACACAAGCTCTCCATTCCCAGATCCCCAATGATGCTACATCTACGAACCTGTAAATGTCAATGCTCTAGAGAATCTGCTCACCAAAATTTGGGTCATCACAGGATCAATAAGGCAAAGCCATGATCAACACACACAAACAAAGCACGTAATCAGCAAAGCTGAGCACTACATATCAATACATAAACAATCCTAATCATGATACTAAGAAATAATAAACAGATGTAAATAATAATTCAACAATATAACATTCTGCAGATAACTTCTACTGAACTAAACTCTAATCATCTTTTATATATTAAATGGAATAGTTATTGGACCGAGTTGTCTAACTAAAACCAGCCTTCACCTAGGAAGACGAAATACGGACGCGACTCCGTATTCCATAATGACCTGCGATATCGAGGAACCTTTGAATAAAAAGAGGAACGGTGATCAATCCACTTCCCAGAAAAAGCCATGGCACGCTCACCATGTACCCCAACTCCTGATTGTCCAACTTCAGACGTGCACCAGTCTAAAGCTTATTACTATCCAAGTTACACTTTACGTGATTAACAATTTATTACTTGTCATGACACACATACAAGCAACACAGAATATAATTCAAACATTCACAACTGAACTTCTTTTATCTTAGGATTTAATAAGTGATCACACAACTTACAAACCAAGATTACTTTATTTAATTCCAACCTTTCTTACTTTGTTGAACCTAGCCAACAATCAATCTTACCTTTCAAAGGCATAACTTGTCAACTTACCAAATAAGGCCCAGAGTCCTCATAAAGTAGTGAAATACAAAAAGGGAACAATGATCAAACATGATCCACTACTAATAAATATATTAATTCCCCCATGTGAATTAATAAATAAAGTTCCCAATCCAATTAACATGCTTGCATCAATATTCCATACAAACATGATATTCTACTCATAATCAGATATTATAATCAACATGTTTGCACACAGGCATAAAACATGCAAAATCCAACATAATAAATATCATACATGAACTCAACATAGTTCCTATACATGATACTACATAATTCTCCCTCATAAAATCATGATACTATCTCAATCATCACATAGGTATGTACGTACCTTGTGTAAACTAGTCGACTGGCCACTTTAGCCCCTTTAAAAATCTCCTATGGAATACTCTCCGCCTAGAAATCAAATATAACTAAAATCAATACTCTTAAATAAAAAGACAGCAACTTTAAAATATTTAAAATCCCCTTTAAACATATTCAAAAGTTGATTTTTCTACCAAAACTCCAATTACTTTTAATTCCTAGCATAGTACCACCATACTAGTAATTAAAATTCTTAAAACTCCCTAAATAAAATACTTTCTGAAATTCCAGCAACTTATAAAATCATAAAACCTTCTTTAAACCCACTTAAACATGCTTAAAATCTTAAATTAAATCAATCTCATAGTATATAATATGCTACTATGGTTTTCTAATAATTAACACCCTAAAAATCCATGCTTTAATTATTAAAACTTCAATCTAACAATAATAAACAAATCTGAATTTTTATTCTTATAATCTAATATATATATATGAATCAAGATTATTCATTAAAACAGTAAATTAACATTGATAATCATGATTTACATTAAAATAAAGCATAAAAACATAGTCTTTAATGGAAAACTTGAGGAAAAAGGAAAGAATTTAACCAACACAAAGAAGGATCAAGAACACGCCGGAAAGGTGGCTCACGGCAGCAGCACAGTACACGAACTTGTGATTTTGGAAAGCTTCGTGATGTTTCTTGGCGAAGAAGAAAGCGTTACTTGAAGAAGAAGAAAGAAAAGCTTGAGAGGAAGAAAAAGAAAAATCACGTGGAAGAGGAGATAGAGAATGGCGTGAGATTTTGAGAGAGAAGAGTGAAGAAAATAATTTGTGCAGGGTAAAATAATTGGGCTTAAGGTATTTATAGTTAGGGTTTCCTTTTGGGCTTAGGAAAAGGAGATTGAGTTTAAATAGGATTCGATGACAACTAGGATTGATAAATGAGGACTCCTAGCATCAATATAACTCATCTTTTCTAATCTACTTAGAATTTGGGTTCCTCAAGTCCATTAGACTTCTTTTCTAAATCAAATTCATATTTCAAACCTTTTTCAAAGCATGCCTAATTAAAATATTTTCAACTTTCTTAAATCCTTGAAATAATTTCATTTGACTTTTTAAAATAGTCAACCTTCTTTAAATAATAAAATCATTTAAACTAAAATATAAATATACAAATACTAAAATATATTTATAAAATCCTTTAAAATTATGGGGGATTACGGGAGAGGGCTGATGGTGGTAGGTGAGGGGAGGGGAGGAGAGGGGTAAACCCTACTGGGCTGAAGGAAGGATGAGAGGGTCAACTTAGGAGGAAGAAAGTAAAAATGATGAAGGGGCGTATGAAGATGCGTTTGAGTTGTTTAGTTCGTGTAACCCTTTTAAAAGGCCCAACTGACTCAACTGATCCGGCCCATGTTGCCCACCGGATCAGTTTAAGTTGTTGAATTGGGTTCAGGTTTTCGAAATGGGCAAAAAACTCAACTGATCCAGTTATTGTTGCTAACCGGATCAGTTGAATTTAACTGATCTGATCCGGTTTTGAAAAAAAATCGGATCAGTTTATTTGTATCATTTAAGGTTTTTCCACTATTGAGTCGAAAATTTAATAATGGTCCGTTTCATAAGTTTTGTGAACAACATGGGATGTCTTTTCGATTTTGTTACCCTCATACCTCTCCTTAAAATGGCAAATCAGAGCACAAAATCAAAACCATTAATAATATTGTTCGTACACTGCTTTGTCATGCATCTATTCCCCATTCTTTCTGACATCATGCCTTGGAGATGACTACTTATCTTCTCAATTTCTTTTTCAAAAGAACCCCGATTATTCTCACCTTTAAGTCTTTGGAGGTTTGTGTTTTCCTGTTTTCCCATCTTCTCAAATCCAGAAACTACAACCTCGTTCTACTCCTTGTGTTTTTCTAGGTTACCCGACTATCCATAGGGGATATAAATGCTATGATATACCAAGCCGTAAAATTATTGTTGCTAAACATGTTTGGTTTGATGAGATATCTTTCCCATTCTCTAAAATTCACAAACCACATAATAATACTCATGATTTTCTTCCTGGTCCAACTCATGCTTTTGATACCCCAAGCTTTCACCAACATTATTTACATGATTTGGTCCGTGCTAATGCTGACCGACGTGCTGCTATCCTATCTGACGCAGCCCAACAATAACTTGCCCCAAATCCTTCTTCCTTTGCCCAACCTCCGCACTCCTCACTAAACTCTCCAAATCAGTTTTCCCCACAACCTTCCTATGGCCCATTACCAAACATCATAGCCAACTTCCGGACCTCCCTGTCCCCTACGCCTTCTTCTCCCATGTTGCAGCCCATGCCATCCTAACCTACCACTTCCTCCTTGGCCCGAAGCCCACAACCTTACCTTCCTCCTCATTAAGTTCTAGGGCTTCTTCCAACAGCGCTACACCTCCACCCTTGACAACCTATCGTATGACCACTCGCAATTAACATGAGATTTTTAAGCCTAATATGAAATACCAACAACACGAGTTAAGTGCTACCACTACATCCATTTCACCAATTAGCAAAAATCTCGTTCATGCCCTTAGTGACCGAAATTGGAAGCATGCTATGCAGGATGAATATGATGCTCTTATTGAAAGTAAGACTTGGGATTTGGTATGGCGACCTCTTAATGTTACATTATTTGGTCATTGTGGACTTTTCTGCATATAAAGAAGTCTGAAGGTTGTTTCGAGAGGCATGAGGCTCGACTTGTAGGTGATCATAAGTCTCAACGTGAAGGGATTGACTGTGATGAGGCATTTAGTATGGTTATAAAGCCGGCTACTATCCGGGTGGTTCTTAGCATTGCTTTGTCCAAAACATGGCTCATCATGCACCAATTGGATGTCAAAAAGGCGTTTTTGCATGGTAACTTGAATGGAACTGTCTATATGTATCAACCATTGGGGTTCAAGGATCCAACACGGCCTAATCATGTTTTTCTTCTGCGTAAGTCATTATATGGATTAAAACAGGCACCCGGGGATTGGTATCAAAGGTTTGTTGACTTTGTGGCGACTATTGGTTTTTCTCACAACAAGTCTAATAATTCTCTATTCATTTACAGTCATGGTACTGCCACATCTTATGTTCTGTTGTATGCAAGAATGAGCATGGACCCAGGACCCAGTCCTGACCTGGTTGGACCCGACCCGTTTTTAAAGGTGTGGGTCAAAAAAATTGAGACCCACTGGGTCTGGGTCACATCTAGGTCTAGTTGTTTAAATTCGGGTCTGGGTCCGGGTCTCGTGAATTCAGACCTAAACCCGCCCCGTAGACCCATTTTTGTTTTTACATATTTAATATATGTATTATAAGACAAAATATATAAAGTAGTAATAACATTTTGTACAAAGACTCAAGTCATTTTGTTGTGCATGCTTTTAAATGTTTGTACAAGAATTAAACTATTGTTTTGTTCTTTTATCATTTTAATAACTAAAAAAGCAGGTATAAAAAATTTACTAAAATTATAAAAAATATTTGAAACTCCTAATAAGCTTGCGACCCATTTTAGACCCGTTTTGGACCCAGGACCCGCCGGACCCATTGGATCTGGGTAAGGGTTCCAATATTCTAGACCATGTGGGTCTGGGGCGGGTATGAGTCTAAATCCAAATTTGCGGGTTCGGGTATGGGTCTAACTGGACCGCCCCAAACCCGACCGATACCCATCCTTTGTTGTATGTTGATGATATTATTCTTACTGCATCTACGAATTTGTTCAGACGCTAAGAAATTATCCCAACTTAGCTCGAAATTTGCAATGAAAGACCTTGGTCAGATAAGCTTTTTTTTGGGTATTGTTGTCTCCCAACATAAAAATGTTATTTTCTTGTCTCACAGAAAGTATGCAGAAGACATTTTTGACCGTGCAGGCATGTCCAATTACAAGCCTTGTCCGACTCCTGTTGACACAAAAGGCAAAATGAGCACTCAATCTGGGGTTCCTTATGATGATCCGACGAAGTATAGTCGTTTGTGTAGTGATTCACAGTACTTGACATTCACTCGACCCGACCTTTGCTTACTGTTCAACAAGTCTGTTTATTTATGCATGATCCGAAACTTGAGCATATGGAGGCGTTAAAGCGCATCTTACATTATGTTTAAGGTACGATTGATTTTGGTATGCACTTATATACGTCATCTATTCAATCTATCTTGTCATGTACAGAAGCAAACTGGGGTGGGTGTCCAGCTACTCGTCGTTCGACATCAGGTTATTGTGTTTTTCTCGGGAACAACTTACTTTCTTGGCCATCGAAACGACAACCCACTTTGTCTCAATCTAGTGCTAAGGCCGGGTATTGGAGTGTTGCAAACGTTGTCTCCAAGTTATGCTGGATTCGTAATTTGTTGCTTGAGCTTCACTGTCCGGCATCTGAAGCAACACTGGCTTATTGTGATGATGTAAGTGCGACCTATCTCCCTGAAAATCCTGTATAACATACGCGTGCACTAAACACATTGAGATGGACATTCAATTTGTTTGTGAAAGAGATAAGCGTGGCAAAGTGCGTGCTCTTCATGTTCTGTCACATTACCAGATTGCCTATGTCTTTACCAAAGGTCTACCGCGTGTTCTATCTGGTGATTTTCGAGACAGTCTTAGCGTTAGTAAACCTCCTACTGTGACTGCGGGGGTGTTAGATAAGTGTATTGTACAATTTGATTTTTTTTAAATTTATTTAGTTTGTAAATTACTTTATTAACCATATTAACTTTATAACGCTCATGTATAGATTTCAGTAAATTCAAAGAGAAAGGTACGCCAAATATATATCACAATGTCATTTCTTGAGGTACTCCCATTTCTCACAATATGCTTCCTAATTTGACTTTTTTTTTCACTAAAAGGATTCCAAATTCTTACTCAGTTTCAAAATAATTGAAACTTTTTTACTTTTACACTAATTCACACACTCTCTTTGACCATATTTTGTGAATTCTACATGATGGAAAATATAGTCATGTGGGATCTTGTAAGATTCACCTCGACATCTAGTTTTAAAATATCAAATTTTTATAATTTTTACTTATAGGGAATAAAGATGATAATGATTAAAGTTCAGCATCGACAAGCGTGCCTAGATACATGTTTCAAGTAATATGAAACAAAGGAAGTATAAAGAAAAAAAAGAAACGGCAAAAGTATATTGCAATAGAAATTCATTCATTGTACACGTTGGTATGATATATCATGTGCATGGTATACGAAAGATTAACTTTTTGCTTATTTACTCATTTACAACTCTCTCTATTGTGCAAATTTTACACATTTGGAAATTTCAAATGATCAAGAAAAGAGCATTGAGAATACCATACTCACAATACTCTGAGTTTATGGTAAAAATTGTATAAATCAATTAAGGGCATCGTGAACAAGTGACACAATGCAATTCTAACCCAAACCCGAAACTATTTGACGCGACCCGTTTGACAGGTCTACTTATACAAGTTACAACACAAATGATTGGAGTAGCTATACCGTAGTAGCAGATTCCAAATGGCGCGCGGGAGAATAAGATGAGGCAATGCAAAGCGCACTGCTTAGTGGAGAAATTTGGCGGTAGGCCCAGGCAGAGGCCCCTCTCCTTTCTTAAGCAAATGTCTCAATTCTATCTGCCATCACTATCCTCTTTTTGCCATAAATGCTCTTTTTTCTCTCTTTTTAAATTTTCCAGCTTCACTTACTTCAACATTTCTTTCCCACCTACAATTATCCTTTACCCTTCATCTCTTCTCTCTCTCTCATCCTCTATAGCTTCATTTTCATGTAATATCACAAATTTTCTGGTTACTCAATTCTGGGTATTTTAGCTTATAAAGTATATAAGTTTTTGCTTATATATGAAATTAAATGGAAACTAAAGAGAAGTCTGTAGCTCTATGTGGAGATCACACTACTGTTCTTCGAAATCACAAGGTAAGTTTTTTCTTGTATAATTTTTCTTTGTTTTTTTATGTATTCACCTAATTTTAGTAAATTCAGGTGTTGTGTTGCACTCGATCACCTTGCTCTATTTGCTGTCTCTATTTTTGTCCTTTACATAATATACTTCTATGTAGATGATATATCTAACTTTTTGTTACCAAGTTATGCTATATTGCTATCATAAGCTACCCGTTTTTATCTATTAATTTTTATTTGGCTTCTGATTTTGCCACGTTGTTTGTTGTGTTGTACTACTTGATAACCTAAATTATTTTGGCCTTTTGTTTAGCAAGTTATTTTCATGAATCAATTCTATCAGATTGTCACAACAGTCCAAATGTTTATAGTGTTTTAAGGGTGCGTTTTCTTCACCTAATCAAATATAAGTTTCGGATATAGTAAATTTAGATAAGTTCTAATAAGTCAGATAAATTTGTTAAGCTTGATTATGTCCTAACACCTTATAAAATAAGTTTCGATATGTTAAATTCAGATTACTTAGATAATTATAAGATGAAGAAATCGCACCTTAAAACGAATATCTGTTGTTCGGTGCACCTCTCGTTTCCGTATTTGTCTACCTTCTTTAAAGTACTGGAATATTAAGATTGGAATTCTCGTGTTTTGATGCATCGAAAAATAAGACAGGGTTGTACTTTTGGATATGTACGCACATGAAATATGTGATCCAGGAGTTGCTAGCTAATGAAGTGTGGTTGGTTTATGTTTTATAGTGTTTGCTGCATGAGACATTTGAAGTAGTTGATGAATTCTTTTTGTTTTCTTATAAAAGAAAGTATATGAAAATAAAGTAGATTAATTGTTTAGCGTCCAGTGTTCATGAGCTATCATGTTGCTATGACATGAGAAACTCCTAATTCATTTCATGAGTGCAGTAAGTATTCTATAAGACCTCCTTACTGGAAAGTTATGGTAAGACTATATCACATTTTTGCTCTATAAAAGGTCGCTTTTTAAGTTAAATGAGTTACTTTTGTTTGATTGTAGTCGGGTTCTTAATGCTCTGTCTAATCTTCTTTGTTACTATTAATTTAGTTCAATGGCAAATTTTTGAGCCAATTTTTTCATTTATACATGAGGAAATTAGAAAACTTTGTCATGTGATTGTCTTGTCAGATTTTTTTTTTTTTTTTTTTAATAAACAAATCATCTTTTTGCAACTTTTACTACCTAGATATATTAACAATTAGAGTATGTGTTTTGAATACTTGAAAGAGTAAATTAGTCTATTTCATAACACTTGCAACCACATTGTTTGGCACGCAGGTCTAGGAGGATGCTAGACAAGGTAAGCAAACAACATATAAACAAATAATTCTAATACTATAAGAAGAGTGATTGAGGTATTAGGTGGTCA
The DNA here is from genome assembly GCA_947646795.1 of Beta lomatogona. Lineage (NCBI taxonomy): Eukaryota > Viridiplantae > Streptophyta > Magnoliopsida > Caryophyllales > Amaranthaceae > Beta > Beta lomatogona. Next base: position 2,081,524 of record CANSNZ010000981.1, on the reverse strand, counting down.
AATCTTACGAATTAATTGGTTTGTTTACCTTGTCTATCATGCTCCTAAAATCGCATGGCAAACAACTTTGTTGCAAGTATTATGAAATAGAGTAACTATAAAGGAATTTTAGCTATATATAGTTTAAAGTATTAGTATTATATATAAAATTTGACGAAGTGTAAAAGATACAACTAATAATATCAACAATTATATATTTATATTCGATGTAAGCTAGAAGCCTAATTCGGATGAGGAAGAAGGTGTGACCTCTTTAGCTTGCAAGTATAAATGTGAGTCACATGTAAGGGGAGTGTTAGAAGAAAATTTTCACATGAAAGACAAAAGCGAGGATGACTATCATATAAGTCTAGAGGGTTATTTATCCAATATCCAGTGCCAATTATTAGGATGAAATGACAACTATGCTTTTATGTTGTATGTGGTTAGACTTTATCCGGTTCGAACCTTATAAATAGGCCCATGGATAATAGTGCCCAGGGTTGCATCATTGGATTTTGACGGAAACTCTAATTGACATGGCTGACCTGAAAATCAATGTGACTATTATTGATTAGTAATACATGTATCCAATAAGCTAATTTATAATAGACCCGAATTGATATAAAACGAAGCTAGATGACTGATCACTGAGGTTTGATTAGAACTGAATCTCTCAAATTTGGTCTGAACAGAATTGATTAGAACTGTTAGACTTATGATCCAAACTTAAGCTGAACTGAATTGACTAGAACTGAATCTATTTCCATTTAACTTTTGTCATTCACTTCATTCGAGTATCACTTCATTATCTTTGCTTTTCTGATATTGTGTTTTCTCAAATGTATGTTTTTTAACATGTATGACAGCATTCTAGTATGGCTGTCAATTACAGATGTAGGTAGTATTGAAATGGTAATTATGTTACGATAAATATTATTTTAGGAAGATTCTGCTTGAATGAATTCCTATTATGCTGGGTATTGCTGATTCATAAGGTTTGTATTATTTCTACCTTAATCTGATGGCAGTTCAATGTTGGATATATTGTGAAGCTATCTACTATATAATGTTATTTATGTATAATTAGGTTGTTCTGGTCCATGATCTCTGATTGTAGTTCCTTGTTGGATATCTTGTGAAGCTATCTATTGTGGGTTGTTTTTAATTTATTAATAGGTTTTAATAGCCCATAATAATTATGCTCCCACTTTTATTTCAAATTTATTTTGTGTTTGTGTTTATTGTGTCTTCCTCAGTACATGTGCACATCCTCTGTGGCCATAATCTAACAAAATGAAAATTATTAGTCCCTCGTTATTGGATAAAGATCTGAAACTAATCGATCACAAGAGCATAATCGCGTCAAAAAGAATCATAAGATCATAATAAAATGGTTAGAATTATATGCACAGATAGGAAGGGCCTAATTTTGTTTTTGTATAGACAGCCATAAAAGACATGGATATCATTAGGATTCAATCCACCTCCACAAGACTTTACCTCCACATAGCTAGATAGGAAAGACTTAAGAGCCACGCACTAAGGCAGTGATCTAGAAAGACTTAATTGATAGCATGCCCTGCATCATTTGTCTATTGATCGACTCGGTTGAACTTGTGTGCCATTTCAGTTTGAGAGTTTGTCTGCACAAAATGAAGACAGTACCAATGTACCCAACTGGAGGAAACAGAACCTGTTTCTTGAAATTCCTACTAGAAAAGTTGATGTCCCTCAAGAATCTGTTAAAATCAAGATGCCTCCTACACCAAAAAGAGTCAATTTTCTTTTGACACCAACCTCCTCTGATATAAAACCTTATGAATCTCCTGGTCCTTCATCAGCGAGAGGCCGCTCATCTATTAAAAGTTTCCTGCCAAAATTTGGCTTCATTTATCGAAGTTCTTCAGATGTTGAAAAAGCTGCCTGCACAGCAAGCGATGTTCCATTTTCAACACCACGAGAGAAGACTTCCATTCCCAGGTCAATGTCACTTACGAAGATATTCACTCCAAGGATAGGGCGGACATCATCTTTTCCAGTCAACTCAAATGAGAATCCTGTATCTGTTCCTTGTGGAAGCACCACTTGTTCACTGCATGCATATGTAAGTTCCTTGAAAAAATATATGTCTGAAATGTGTAACCACATTCCTTCATATGACATTTTGAATTCTTTCTCTGTCAAACTGTTAAGGTTTCTTCTGCATGCATAAAAGCGAAACATGTTATGCGCATAACTTTTCATAGTTCGAACTTAGAGCATGCTATGTGCTACGATTGGTTTTATTAGTCCTTGCCATGTTATTCGTTTATATTGTAACTTCATGCTAAGAAAAGCTTGGTGAGTTTAATTACATATCTGTGAAGAGCCTTCCAGAAGGGGCATAAGGCTGAGTAAGCCCGAGTCCTGGACTTTGTCAGCAATTTGCTCTTAGGTAAGTGTGAATTCTAGAACTCCTACACCCTCTACAAGTTTATAACTTATTATGATTATCCTTGAAGTATAACACTTGATTTATAGGTTTTCCTCTTCTTTATTAGTCATAGTAGTTAAACACTTTCTTTTGGGTGCCAAAAATCATCTCTCACTCCCTTGTACTTGGAAGCAAGACAGCGAAGCTGAACTTTGCCTTTTTCTCTTTCCATGTAAATGACAGAACAATCTATCTGTTTGGGCTTACCTAAAATATTTGCTCAATATGTAGGCAAAGGCATCTCAAACTCATGAAGCTGCAGTGCATATTTCTCGCTCTCTTTCAGCTCCCCTAAATAAAGAAACACGCATAAGAAGAATGGATTCTTTTATTCGTGTAATTCCTTCTCCTCGGGTGAAGGAAGAAAAACTTCAAATTCCAAATGCAAGTGAGCCGGTGATTATTGGTATGTTTATTTTTTTTAATCTTCTACAATTTTTCCTCTTGATGGCACATTTTACGTTGTCTGCCCTAAAATCAGTGCCACTATTTAATGTTAAGTATCCACTATCCTGGTTACTTGGCAATCCAACGTGTTCGGATATTGACACTTCATCTTCGTCCAAAATAACGAACTTCTCAAGAAAAAGCCAAGTCTAACATATATGTGTGTACCAGTGGCCCAGACTTCTATCTACCCTATACCCTACTACTTCCCTTCCCACCCTGTATACCTTGTCAGCAATGGAAGCAATTTATACAATAAGATACACAATGAATTTATGCAAGCACACTTTACAACTCTATTCAACCAACCAATGGGAATTTTGTTCTTTGTAACTCTATTTTCCGTTGGAAGAATTTATTTATGGAAAAGTACTTTTAGCTGAACGTATATTATCCACGGCGAGCATCTTCTGTGTCTATTTCTCTTCACATGAACAATCCATTGCAAAACCTAAAGGAGCAGAGTCAGCGGACTGCCTAGACTTAAGCATTGGTTGAGTAATGACTCTTACTTCTGTTGCAAACTGTAGCGAATATTTGAGCTATCCATCTAAAGTTTCTTCCTCCAGCTTCAATTGTGGATTCCCTACTTATTGTTTATGCACTTTCCAGAAAATTCAGAAACTGATGGCGAAGATATAGCTGAAGAAGAAGCTGTTTGCAGGATTTGCATGGTTGAATTATGTGAAGGCGGAGAAACTCTGAAGATGGAATGCAGTTGTAAAGGTGAACTTGCTCTAGCCCACCAAGAATGTGCAGTAAAATGGTTTAGCATTAAAGGGAACAAGACTTGTGACGTATGCAAGCAAGATGTTCAAAATCTACCTGTCACTCTTCTTCGTATGCAGAGTACTCGTGCAGCAAATGCTGGAATAACTAGAGCTCAAATGATTAATATCAATGATTACAGGCAAGTGATCCCTCTTCTTCTCTCCCCTTTCTTTTTTCTTTTTTTATTTTTTTGTTCTGGTTGAATGCAGGGGTATTCGCTATTTTGTCTTCTTTTATGAAGACATTTGTTTTCACTATCAATATTACACATTTAGTATACCTGTGTAGAAAGAAATTTGTGTTTGGATGTAGAACGTTATTTCACCTTCAACGATCACTCACATTTTGGGCGCGCCATCTTTTTCATTTCATAACATAATAACCAACACTTCCTTATGCATATTGTGTATCAAACATCATACCAGAAAGAACATAGAAGTATTACTGCTAGCAGACTCCGACATTCGGTGGTCAATATCAATTGCTAACTGAGGCTTGAAAGCTTGATTCCCAGAACTGTTCCAAATAAGTATCACAGTAATCAATTTGATTTCCTTTTGGTTTGATTTTGCAACCTGAAAATGGGGTCTATTGAAGAACTATTCAAATAATCTTTCAGAGACTGCATCCTTACCCTTTCTTGTGATCTTTGCAGGGCTTGGCAAGAAGTTCCTGTCCTTGTAATTGTCAGTATGCTGGCCTACTTCTGTTTTCTCGAGCAGCTTCTGGTAAGACAATTTTAATTTTGAGCTGTTAACTTAAGGTTGCTAAGAGATTCTCACAAGTTTTCTGTCTCAATTCAGGTTGCAAATATGGGTACTAAAGCAATTGTTATGTCTCTTCCATTTTCTTGCATTCTGGGTCTACTTTCGTCAGTGACCTCATCAACAATGGGTAAGCCTTCCACAATACCCAAGGACAGACATTTGCGTATTTATTCATTGAAATTATCTAATTTGGCAATCAAAGAAAGACTAGGGTTCTAGCCTAAGTTACATGGAATAGGATACGAGTACGCAGAGTTTTGTTATAGGAATATGGCAAGCTAAAAATGAGGAACTCATATATGACAAAATAATTTATCAAATATTCACTTGTAAGAAAATGGATTTTCATGTATTCTTTTTTTTAGACTACTATCTCTGACTAAGGAATAAAAGAGCTCTACTATAGTCCACTAGTCCTATATGCATGAGATGCGTGCGTAGATGACTTGCTGTACATAAAACATAATTGGTAGAAAAAATAGCTTTAAAAAGTTATTTCATCACTAAACCAATGACTTTTTCTTAACAATTTAAATATTAATTATTAAAAAAACTAATATGAACCCGGTGCACACTAACCTAGTGTGCACCTTATCCATCTCACGTGAGTTTTAATGATTACAACTTTCCTTTTTTGCCGCGTTCAGTCTTCCGCTCTTTTCTCTCTCCTGATAACTTATCTCTCCTCTGATAACTTCACTCTCCTGATAGTGTATTTTTGAGATAATATAGTGTATTTTAAAATGATATAGTGTATTTTAAAATGATATAATGTATTTTAAAATGATAGTGTTTTGCTGAGTTTTTTGGCATGATGGTGTTGCATGTTATAGTTTATATTGACATGATATAGTGTTTTTTGAAATGATATAGTGTATTTTGACATGATAGTGTTTTGCTGTGTGTTTTGATATGATAGTGTTGCATGATATAGTGTGTTTTGACATGATATAGTGTATTTTGAAATGTTATAGTGTAGTTTATTTGTATATTACACAAAATTATCATAATCGATCGTTATAGTGTTTGACATGATAGTATATTTTGACATGATATAGTGTGTTTTAAGATGATATAGTGTATGTTTGTTCTGAACAACTGTTTTTGTTAAAATTTTAGGGCGAGAGAATCTTATTGAAAAGAGAAAATCGCGCGGATTTTGAAAAGCGGGAGTGACTAGTTTGTAGTGGGGCACGTGTCTAGGCCTGGTCCACACTATTTTTGATGTGAACCGGGTCCACGCAAGACGATTGATTAATTATATAGGGGTATCCGGGTATACTAAGCATTTCAAGGGGACACCAAAGTTCTTGGGTGTTCCTTTATAGAACAGAGATTTTACCAATTCTTATGGTGGTAGTTGACATATGATCATGCAGGAGATAGTTGCAACTTGCGAGATGGCAAGCTAACAGGAACAATAAGAAAATTAATGAAGAGGCTTAGGCATTTTTGGCTTTTGACACATGTTCATGTCTTTAACCATTTTTGTTTAATTCAAAATCTTCATTATAAACTATTCGTATTTAAAAATAAGATTTTAAAATATATCTAAAGAGGCCATAGGAAGACTTTTGCCAGTATCTCATTCCTCTAAAAGTGTCAAAACTGTGTCTGTATATTTGAAAAATTGAGGGGAAAAAAGGACAAGGTTTCCATCGTGTTCAAAATATCATGTTAGAAAATATTATTACATGTGTGCTTCACAAGCTTGTTGAATAATGTGTTTGCTTTTTGATACAGATTTGCTTGTTGGTAGATATGTAACTTTGTCCGTGTTGCCTAGGTTCTAACTTCTCTTTAAGCGCCCCAGGAAATCTGCACATACTTCTTGGCTACTCACTGCTTCACAGTAGCATGACTAGCATCCTCTTAGTAAAACAGATTAGGCAAAGCTTAAGTTTGAGATGCTATTGATAGTGGGGCTAGCTCTTGCCTGATTTTCAGCTGCACCATCTATAAGTTTACTGATGTATCTGCGTTTCTCTTGAAATTCATCTTACATTTTGATCTTGGACCAAAATACTTAAGAGAAAAGAATGAGTTGAGTTGAAGAATTTTCTCCAACTTTTTAACTAATATTGAACCATGCATATGAGTAACTTGCAATTGTGCGCTCTCCAGCTTTGAGCCAAGGGTCCAAGGGAGCCATTCAACAATTGACCCAGCACCTTAGTTACCAAGTGCTTAGCTTTGAATAGTCTAGCTTGGGTAGAATATTAATCTTGAACTATTATATTGAGATAGAGGCATAATAGAACTCATGGGTCGATTATTAGTCTCAAAAGGTTCTAGTTGCAGTTCATCCACAAAGTTGTATAGTTTTAATTTAATACAATGATTCCATCTATATTCAAGCCTAATTTTGGCACTTATCTATGTAAACCTAACTTTTGCTTCTGAATTTTTCAGTGACGAAACGATTTATCTGGATATATGCATGCATGCAATTCGCTTTGGTTGTCATCTTTGCTCATGTGTTCTACTTATTGGTAAGAGATTATATCTAAGAAGTTTGAACTCCAATGAAAGTGATAATTGTACTACGGCATTCTCTTCTAGATATTAACTAAATTGATCTTAATGAACTAGAGGTAAGGAATCAAGGGATCAGATCTCAGATCTACTAAGTTGGAATAGTTGGGTTAACCAGTTAGAGGTGTTGAGAGTCCTTGTTATTGTTGAAAAGAAAAACAATAAAGATCTAAACCCATCTTTAGATGATGTGTTCTGTATGGTGTTGCAGGTCCATATACAAGCAATCATATCAATATTGCTGGCAACATTTGTAGGATATGGTACTTCCATGAGCATTAGTTCTATCATTGTTGAATATTTTAGATGGAGAAGAAGTAACACCCAGCCACGTGCACGACAAGAGTCTCAATTGGCACAGTCAGACAATCAACAGGAAGAAAATTCATCACCATCGCCTAGGCCAGGTTTTCCAAACCAGAGTCCAGCACATGCAGGAAACGCAGAGTTGTCTAATGGCAGCTGAATCATAGAATGTTAAGTAATAATTTATTTTTGTAAGAAATGCATGTTCAGGGTTATGTGAATTTTGTTGAGGGATCAGTCTGATTGGCTGCTATTATTGTATTCACTATTCAGTGTGGAATTGGTTTCCTTGGATTTAGAGCTAGGCTGATTGTATGATGTAAGGAAGGGGATTGGTTTCCATAGAATTAGGGCTGTTGTGATTGTTCAAGATAAGTTATAGCGATAGTTGATAAGTTGAAATACCGTGTATAAAAATTTCACTTGAGTTTTCATGTAATGAAGAGAGGCTTCAGCCACTCAATTGGTGCTTGGGATTGTAACTAAAAGCAGTTTGGGAAAGACATGGAGGGGAAAGTTTAAGGACTTCAAATTGTGTGATTCCCAAAGTTGAGTCTTGTTCTACGTTCAAGAATAGGATTGTCCGATTGTCTAATATATAATTGTGCCAATGTGGCACGTCTTTTTTTTAGTTGCAAGTAAAAAAATTGGTTGACCAAGATTTATATGAAGCCAATATATATTACAAATACTTGGTCCAGTTTCTAATAGTTCTTGATTCACTACACTATGAGAATGAGACAATGTTTAAGACAATAGACTAGGACAAAGTGATACATATACATCCCGCTAAAAAGAGAGATATCTTATCTTCCATTCCGGAAGTTTACAGTCAAAGTCTACGTTTTACACAAAGGTATCCCAAGTATATTCCCAATCTAGACGTTGATTCGATACCCAATGTTAGTGCATATTTACCCTTAATTCTCATTGAAAGTATTATTCAAAAATCACAAGTGAGATTTTGGTAAGCTAACCTTTTGGCCTGACACTGGCCATAACCGATGAAGGCAATGGTGAACGACTTGAGTCTGGTCCATACTTGCCTCTGCAAATAGAATTATATCATCAGCAAAGAATAAGTTTGAGAGTAAGGTTCCATCTTTACTCGTTGGATTGGTTTCCAATGCAACAATAGCTTCAATAATTATAATTGGGTTTTTCTATGATATACCCCCTATGTTTTTTAAAATTCTATAATGTATTCCTAATGTTTTTTTATTCTACATTGTACCCCTGTGTTTTTTAAGTTTTTTACAAAATACCCCTAGTGTGTATTAATGAAAACGGACTTTAATGATTTTTGAATTCCCACCCAAAGCTCCGTTTATTACAATCTACTCCCACCCAAACCTCCCCATCCCCTCCACCCCAGCCCCCCTCCTCCTCCCCTCCACCACCGCAACTCCCAACCCCCTCCCCCCGCCAACTTAGCCCCCCTCTCCCCCCTCCTCCGCCGCAGCCCCCCCCCCCCCCCCCTAACCCGGCCCCCCCACCCAATCCCCTTCGATTTCCCGCATCCCCCAACCCCCTCCCCTTCGATTTCCCGCAGCCCCCACCCCCTCCCCCTCAATTTCCCGCAGCAATTTTCAATGCATCGTGCAGTTGCAGATGGAAGAGAGAGATCTGAGTGTTGATTTTGCGTTGAAACACGATTGAATCTGGGTTGATTTTTATAAAAACAATGGCGAGGGTGGTGATGGTTGTTGTTCACAATTGCGGTGCGAGGGAGGGAAGGGGTGGAGGGGAGAGGGTGGGGGGCTACCGGAAATAGAAGGGGGTGGCCGCGGTCATGGTGGTTGCGAGGGTGGATGGGGGGGAAGGGGAGGGGGTGGGGGATGGCTTAGGGGGGCTGGCAGGGGGGAGGATTGAGAGAGACCCAGAAATGCAAAGAGAATTTAATGGTAAACGTTACGTACACTTAACGTAGGGGTACTATGCAGAAAACTTAAAAAAGTTAAGGGTATAGTGTAGAAGAAAAAAACATTTGGGGTATAACGTAGAATTTTAATAAACACAGGGGTATATTATAGAAAAACCCATTATAATTTGATAGAGTGGTTCCATATACATGACAAAAAGGATTGATTCCCACATGTAAGGATGAACTAACTAATTGTTGGGTCTAATTTTCAACCCTAATTTTCTCTCTTCTCTTTCCTCTCCCATGGAAATACCCCTTTATCAATGAAAAATGATACTATGTAACTTTATTGCATTGGAAAAGACTAAACCTAGGGGCTACCGCCACCCTTTTGGGCGGTGGTAAGCCCATTTTCTCCTTTTGTTACTAGTTTTTGATGTTAATGTTTCTAATAAACTTTAGTCTCTCTCTAATGGAGAGTTTTTCTACCCATTTACTGGGTTATATCTACCCATATATTGGGTTTTATCTCTCTCCATGTAAGAGTTTGAAGACTTTGTTTTTGGGTTTTTGTGTAATTCAAGAGGTTGATTTGTTGATTGAAATTTATGCGGGATTGCAACAGATGTCAGTACTTCGTTTACAATCACTTGAATTGGATCCAGTTCTACTTCAAAACTACAAAGGATCGATAGACCCCCTTGTAGCAGGCTGCATCAGACAGCGATGTGAAAGATGATGGTTTTCAGAAGTGTTAAATCTACTCAACGATCGTGGTTTTGTCATATTAGAATTGTATTTATTTCATTTTGATATGTATTTGTTTAGTTTTTAACTTCTATTGTAGATGTCGTATGACTTTGAATCAATGAATTAATTTTTAGTTTTAAAAAAAAAAAAAACTAATTGTTGGGTTTAGGTGATGTCCCAAATAATTTAATAGAACAAAAATGATATATTGTTTGGGGTTAACATTTTGTCCCAAGCATAAGTCATACCTTGGGGATTAAGTTCGTGTCCTTTTAAAAACATTATTTCTTCATTTAATGAGTAACAAAAGACTATTCTATGAAATGGCTTGTTACCTATGATATAACACAACATGTAAGCATTTGGAGAAGGGGATGACACGTGACAGAGTTTAATTTTGGAGTGTGTCTTGAGTGTAACATGTTACACCTAGGGATGGCAGTGGGGCGGGTCAAGTAGGAGACCCACCCCATCCCCGCCTAAGTGGGGCGTGGATGGGTCTAGGTTTGGCGGGGATGGGGATTAAAATCGTATCCGCAATGGGTGGTGGAGTGGGTGTGGATTTTATGCTATACCCGCTCCATCCCTCCCGCCCCGCCCTATCCGGCCCTCCCCGCCCCACCCCCGCCTGCCCTGCAAATTTATTATTAAAATTCTATTTATATACTTATATTATTAATAATTTTATCTTGGAAATTATAAATATGTGGGTATGACGCGTGTACGAAGCGGGTGCGGATATCCATGCGGGTGGTGAGGTGGGATAAAGTGGGTACGATACGGGTACGAAGCGGGTGCGGGTACCCATGCGGGTGGTGGGGCGGGGATGGGTATAAATACGTACCTGGTGGGGCAGGGATGTGTCTGAAATTTTCCCCCGCAATGGGTGGTGGGGCGGGGATGGTGATGGGAATTTTGATGCGGGTGTGGGTCCGAGTGTGGAGGTACCATCCTCCGCCCAGGCCCCGCCCAATTGTCATCCCTAGTTACACCATAATTTATTGTGTAACAACATTTCACACGTGTGAACTAATTCATATCATTATTACTCATTTTTATGTCATTATTGGCGTATTTCATATCATTATGGAGTTGTCTCATGTCATTTTTTATAAATTTATTTCATGTCATTTATATATAACTCTTTCATGTCATTATTTACTGACTTCTATGACCTTTTTCAGCAAACTTATATCATCTTGGAGCTGGTTCATGTTATTTTCCCGTATTTCATTATTATTTGCCTAACTCCTTATGTACCATATCATTGTTACTCGAATTTGTGTCATGTTTACTCATTTTTATGTCATTTTTCAACAAACTTGTACCATTTTCCCCTATTTAATTATTATTATTTGTCAACTCTTTATATACCATGTCATTATTACTCATTTATATGTTATTATTACTCATTTTTATGTAATTTTTATGTAAACTTGTATCATTTTGCCCCTATTTTATTATTATTTGTCACCTCCTTATGTACCATATCATTATTACTCATTTATGTGTCATTTTACTCCTTTTTATGTCATTTTTCAACAAACTTGTATATTTTCCCCTATTTCATTATTGTCAACTCCTTATGTAACATTACCATATCATTATTACTCATTTTTGTGTCATTTTTATGTCATTTTTCAACAAACTTGTATCATTTCCCCCTATTTCATTGTTATTGTCAACTCTTTATATACCTTATCATTATGTAAAAGTCTTGGGTGTAACAACTTGATTTCACACGTGTGAAATCAAATTAACCAAGCCAATCCAATGCCTTCCTATCTCTATCTCTCCTCTCCCTTCTCCTCCCAATTCTCTCTTGTCCTGAGGTCCACATTGTTGTTTCTCTCAAGCTTCAAGCTCTTCTTGTAATAGCCGCGTCTTAATACAAGCTTAAGCATTAGGAGAATTAGGTTAATAATATAGTGATTAAGAAATAAGTATCTTAAGGCTTAACTTGTCTGACTAACATTCATGTATGCCACCTGTGCGGGATAATTCGATTGATATAATACCGTATAGGTGTATGTATATATAACGTATATGTATACGTATACTACGAGAATATATGAGGTATAATAAGTATTTTAGGAAATTTGTATGATTATTTTTGAGTAATAAGAAAGTGACAAGGCTTAGTAATTAACATTATATGATAAATAGTAAAAACCTCCTTTGTGCGAAGTGTTAGGCTTAGTTAACCAAATTAGGCATATTAAGAATGGGAAACCATGATCTTGGAGAGTAATCAAAGTTATGGGAAGGATTATGAGGTCATTAGGTACAATAAACTCCTTAAGTGAAACCAGGAAATTCTGGACTGAACCTTAGTGTGAGAAATAACAAAATTGACCTTAATAATTAAATGAAAACCCAAATCCAGCCATACCCAGTATAAGTAGACAAATTGGGGAGGATGCCACATAATTTTCATCGCCCAACTCCGCCAGAAGCTCCTTGCCCAGAACAGACCAAAACTCACGCAGAATCATGCCCCCTCTGCGTGATTTTTCTGTTGTCTTCTTCTGCTCGCTTTCCTCCAAATATTCTTCTAATTTCGTGCATGAAAGACCTAAATCTCACTCTATACATATAGGTGCACATTGGTTAAGAGCTAGTTCGAGTTTTGAAGCAAAGGAAGCAAGAGAAATTGGGCAAACATCTGAGCTAGGGAAAACTGTAAGTACAGCTGCTAGTAATCTAAATTTTATGTGTGTAAATAAGAATGCTCATGGGATTTTTTTGTGTGATTGTTGATGAACACTTAAGCTTCCTAGTGAGCACGACAAGTGGGCTTAGGAGAAAGAAAATCATGATCTTTTGGACCCTAGAATTAAGGTACATAAGCACAACCATTATATGAACAAAAGTTTAGTGCTTTATTGAAAGTTTTTGTATAAATAAGCTTAGAACCTTGTGATTTCTGCTTTGCATGCGTAAGATTGTTAATTAAGTTGATGAATCTGTGAATTATATGATGGTTATGTTGCATGCAAGTTCCCACAGTTGATTAAAGAGGTATGAAATCGATTTTCGGATATCTTTCCTCGGTCAAAATGAACAAATGATGATTGTTTTTTAGATACACCTTATAAACTGATTTTTGTTGATGCTTTAAAAAAATGCAGAATATAAATGATCTTAAAAGTTCTCTTTGGCAAGTGCTAGGTTTACACAATGAACTCTAAGGAAAAATGGGTTTTTCTCTAAACGAGTGTAATAGTTTAATCTAAAATCTACAAGTTTTCAAACTTAATTTCATCTATGGATTATACTAATAAGTGCAACCACCTTTCTAAAACAATATGTATTACTAATATTCAACTAAATAATGTTTTTTTAAAGATAAGTATCTTGTTTATTCATTCATCGAACTTTTATATGCACTAGTAACTGTTCTCAAACTGTATTTTCTATAATACCTAATACTTATATTATTTCGATGCCTATAAGGGCAGCTACTTGGAACTTCACCATTCAATGTACATTTAGATAAACTATTTAAATTAAGTAATCACCCAATTGAAGATAATTAATTAGTGACTGATCACGAGTCGAGAACAAAACTCTTTAACCCTATTTAAGTTCTTGTAGGAACTTGGCATGGAAGGATATCCAGTTAAAATGCAAGTTTGTTTTGAAACTGTTTCTGCTAAGAAATTGAGGATTGTGATTGGTTGAGAAATGTGATGTGGGCCCCAAGATCGATCGCCTGAGCTCCGATATCCGTACGCCGGAATCCTGCAAAACAAGGTCAGACTACCCCGGGGGTGTTTCCGGGATCGCCCCTCCGACGCTCAAGTCAGATGTGATTGAGGTAGAGAGAGAAGTCAAGTCTAGAGAGAGATGCTCTAGTTTTGTTAGGTGAGAATTGAATACATGTTCATTGATGAGGCAGTTGGCTTTTATAGTGTTGGGGATTTCCCAGACAGGAAACATTGTTCAGATGGGCCTTTTTGGTGTCAATGGGCATGTTACCTTTTCGGGCAATGATTGCTTCACCCCTTTGGAGGTTCCCCAGATGCTGGTGATTAGGTCAACTTTTGTGTGGGACCCACAGCTGCCACCTGTCCCAGGCTTCAGCAGGCTTTTGTGCTCCTTCATTGGGCTGCTGATTAAATGAGCCCAAACAATTAGCCCCACGCCATAAACGGGGGATCACGGAAATCCGACTGGAGGGAAGCCTGTCTGTGGCGGAATAGGCAGGTGGAATGGACCATGGCGTCGACCGAGTTCACCCTTGCTGAGGAGGTCCACGTGGACCCTCATCTTCTGCTGGAAGAAAAGACGCCGACCGGGTCCCCTCCTTGCTGGAAGGATAGAGGCCGACCCGGTCATTTCTTAGTGAACAGGGAGTGAAGGGAGAATGCCGACCGGGTCACTCCCTAGTGAAGGGAGAGTGCCGACCCGGTCATCTTCTCTTTGAAGGGGAGGATGCCGACCGGATCACTCCCTGGTGAGGGGGGAGTGCCGACCGGGTCACTCCCTGGTGAAGGGAGAGAGCCGACTAGGTCACTCCCTGATGAAGGGAGAGTGCCGACCCGGTCATCTCCTCTTTGAAGGGGAGGATGTCGACCGGGTCACTACCTGGTGAGGGAAGAGTGCCGACCGGGTCACTCCCTGGTGAAGGGAGAGTGCCGACCGGGTCACTCCCTGGTGAAGGGGGAGTGCCGACCCGGTCATCTCCTCTTTGAAGGGGAGGATGCCGACCGGGTCACTCCCTGGTGAGGGGAGAACGCCGACCCGGTCATCCTCTTTCTGAAGAGGAGGATGCCGACCGGGTCACTCCCTGATGAGGGAAGAGTGCCGACCGGGTCACTCCCTGGTGAAGGGAGAGTGTCGACCGGGTCACTCCCTGGTGAAGGGGGAGTGCCGACCCGGTCATCTCCTCTTTGAAGGGGAGGATGCCGACCGGGTCACTCCCTGGTGAGGGGAGAACGCCGACCCAGTCATCCTCTTTCTGAAGAGGAGGATGCCGACCGTGTAATTCCTGATGAAGGGAGAGTGCTGACCCGGTCATCTCCTCTTTGGATGGGTCGTGGCCGAGGGATTACTACCAGCCGACACTTAGGCCGAATGTGAGTATGAAACCCCTTTTGGCCGTGTAGGGTATAGAACCATTCGGATGAGGGCTAATGAGCCCCAAGATAGTCCGAGTGGGTGCTAGCTGGTACTTGGTCACACTTGACCAAGTACAGAAGCGACTCGGCAAAGGAGGAGGGATCCCGTTGGCTGAGTAGGGTATGGAGCCACTCGGATGAGGGGCTAATGAGCCCCAAGATAGTCCGAGTGGGTGCTAGCTGGTACTTGGGCATACTTGACCAAGTACAGAAGCGACTCGGCAAAGGAGGAGGGCTCCTGTTGGTCGAGTAAGTTATGGAGCCACTCGGGTGAGGGGCTAATGAGCCCCAAGATAGTCCAAGTGGGGGCTAGCTGGTACTTGGCCGTACTTGACCAAGTACAGAAGCGACTCGGCAAAGGAGGAGGGCTCCTGTTGGCCGAGTAGGGTATGGAGCCACTCGGATGAGGGGCTAATGAGCCCCAAGATAATCCGAGTGGGTGCTAGCTGGTACTTGGGCATACTTGACCAAGTACAGAAGCGACTCGGCAAAGGAGGAGGGCTCCTGTTGGCTGAGTAGGTTATGGAGCCACTCGGGTGAGGGGCTAATGAGCCCCAAGATAGTCCGAGTGGGTGCTAGCTGGTACTTGGCCGTACTTGACCAAGTACAGAAGCGACTTGGCAAAGGAGGAGGGCTCCTGTTGACCGAGTAGGTTATGGAGCCACTCGGGTGAGGGGCTAATGAGCCCCAAGATAGTCCGAGTGGGTTTCGCATTTCAGATGGAGAGTCTGCGCCCATTTTAACCGACCTGGGAGGCCACATGGCCCTTCTTGATACTTGGGATGTTGGGTCCCTAGGTTTTGGCCGAGTTGGAGTGGCGCCCAGAGGACCTTCAACACTTCAATTTCCCTGGGCTCGGAACGTTTTTGGCTCGAGTTGCTTGGACCCTTCACGAAATGGGCTGAGTAGGTCCAGTTGGGCCTCAATTGGAGGCCCATTTAGGCGACGCGGGGGGTTTGCGTTGCACCTCCCCCGAGGTACTCCTATATATTCGTGAGAGGAGAGAGAAGTTGGGGATCATTTGTTCATTTCTTCATTCTCTCTCTCTCAAGAATCTCCAAATTCTCTCAATCTTCCCAAGTTCTTCTTCAAGTTTCTTCGTCCGACCAGGTACG
Source organism: Beta lomatogona (assembly GCA_947646795.1). NCBI lineage: Eukaryota > Viridiplantae > Streptophyta > Magnoliopsida > Caryophyllales > Amaranthaceae > Beta > Beta lomatogona. Next base: position 2,065,391 of record CANSNZ010000981.1, on the reverse strand, counting down.
CTTTTGCTCTTTTAAGTTTTTCTTTCTTTCCTTTCTTAATAATCTCGACCGACTCCCCTGTCCATAAATAATGGGAGATTCGTCCGAGTCGTCGACACTCCCGACCTCACCTCCCTATAATTTATCCGAGGAGGTGAGGGGGATGGGAGTAACGTTGGTGTCGACGGTAATAAGTTGTCCCGACCCCTTGGTTGTGCCCGACGCAGTGGCTCTCCCGAGCCCGTCCCCTTCGGTGGAGGAGGAGGCCGAGGGCCTCGTCCCGTACCCCTGGGAGGTGTCTTTAGCCTACCCCCCCCTCGAGTAGCCATGCCAAGGGGAGCGGAAGAGGCATCAACTTCTGGCCAGGAGCTCGAATATCCCGATCTGGATCCAAAAGAGGGGCCTGGATCATTCTTTCCCGAGGCGGGGGTGATAAAATCCTTGACAGAGGATCTCAGGGTGACGGCGACCAGGTTTCAGATAAAGGTCATTTCTGCTCCGCCCAGATGCGTTGCGGTCTATTATAAGTCAATGGAGATGGGGCTCAGATTTCCCTTGACTCCGTTCGTCAAAGAGCTGCTGAACGCCTATCACTTGGCTATCTGCCAAGTCTCCCCGAACTCCTGGGGCGGGATCAACGCCTTCCAGGTCCTCTGCAACTTAATAGATGTCCGACCAACCCTCAAACTATGGAGGCATTTGTATAGGTTGGTCGAAGATATGGCGGCCAAGAACGGACCTGGTTGGTGGAGCTTCCAGGTCCGACCAGGGTACAGAACCGTCCTCAACCTCCCTACCTCTTAGAAAAGGTTCCGTCGGGAGTTCGCCTTTGTGTACTTCGGCGGAGATTGGGGGATTCCTCTGGTTCCACCCTCGGACGAACCCCTCATGGCCCTGAATTACCGAGTGGGTGAGTTGGACGACGAGGAGGGAGCCGCGGCCTGTTATATGCAGACCGAGTCGAGGATTGTCGACGGGGGCGAAATATTCATGCCTGGGCAATGGCTGCCCGACTGCAAGCTTTTCCGAGATGAACACTTTCTCTCGGCCATGGGCTTAAGTACGACCTTCCCAAAGGGTAATTTTGCCGAAGAGGAGGCTTTGGGGCGATCGGTGTTATAATTATTATAGTCTTTCTGTTCTAATCCATCTCTTTGTTTTTTATTTACAGAGCCTGCCCGAGCGTATATCGAAGAGGTAGATCCAGTTATGGCTGATAGGCTTAACGTGGCGGCTATGAGGGCGGCTCGGCTGAAGGCCGAGATCGCGGCTAAATCTATGAAGGTCCCCGCTCCTCCAAAGGTGAGTGCCATTTTCCAGTTGCTCCTATTTTTGGCTGACCGGCCATTCAGGAGGCTGACTAAACGTGTACTTCTTGTCGCAGGACCCCGCTAAACCAAAGACCAAGAAGAGGAAGGAGCGCTCCTCGGACAAAGTGGCTCAGACAGAGAAGGCGGTGGCTCGGGCGAAGGCCGAGCGGGAGAGGGCCAAGGCCAAGCGGGAGAGGACCGAGGCCGAGCTTGAGAATGCCAAAAGGAGCAAGTCGGTGGAAGTCATTAGCCCGAGGGGCCCTGCGCAGCAGGCCGACGGAGGCGATATATCTCTCCACTCTTCCGATTTCCGACCCGTCGGGAGTCCCCAATATACCCCCTATCCCCCTTTGAGGAATTGCCTAGGGATAGCTCAAGGGGTGCTATGACGCCGACCGTCCCTTTTACCGGGCATAGAAGGAAGGAGAAGGACCAACGTTGGACTTCGGCCATTGAGCATATTTATACTCCTGTCGATCAGGAGTATATTAACGCTACTCATGGGCCGAACGAAACCATTGAGCTCTTTCGCGCCTGGCTCAACGTAAGTGTTCCTTTTTATTTTGTTCTTTGCTTTACCTAACTCTTCCTAACTTCTTTCTCTTTTTTTTTTTTTTTTTTTTTTTTTTTTAGTTTTCCGCTCGGATGGCCAACATTGCTCAAAATCGGGTGAGCTTGGCCGAGGAAGTCAAAGAGCTCAAAGAAAAGGCTAAGAAGCACTTCGATGAGGTTTATCAGGCTAAGGAGGACAAGCGGATTGCCGAGTCCAAGCTCGAGGATGCGCTGGCCGCCATTAAGAAAGACCAGGAAGACTTTGCCTCTGAGCGGGCGAAGTGGGAGAAGGAGAAGTCCGACCTCACACTTGCTCGGGATTTGGCTCGGACTGCTCGTGATGATGCCCTCGCCAAGCAGGCAACGGCCGAGCTGAAGGTGGCGGAGCTCGAGGCTAAGTCGGTTGAGCTTGAGGGCCAAGTGAAGACGGAGGAGCAATGGTTCTCCGAGTGGGAGAAGACTGATGCTGCCGAGGCGTATGCCAACGAGTTCGGCAGTGTCGCTCATAAAATGGGGGAGGACGAATCCCTCGACCGACTGAAGAATGTCTTGGCCACTTCCCATCCTCATTTGGTCTGGGCCGAGATCTGGTCAGATTATCAGGAGTCGGTCGATGCTGATAACGCCAAGATTCTGACTGAGGGGACTAGTTCCGATGAAGATGAGGAGGACGAGGGTCGTGTGGACGTTAACGTTGTCGAAGGCGATGACGTTGACGATGACGTTGATGTGGTCGAGAAAGCCGGACCTGGGGAGGAGCTAGTCGGCGATAACACGGAAGCCAATACCGAGAGTGTGACTGACCCTCCCCCTCCCCCTAGCTCTTAGAGGGCTCTTTGTACTTAGCTTTTTGTAACAACCCCTCCTCTGTATTGCCCGACCTTATTTGATGAAACTTGGTCATTTTGTCTCTTTCATTTGTTGATTGCAATATTGTCCATCTTTTTAATTCCGTCTGACTTGCTGTAAAAACGCTGATCAGTTTGTAATTTCCAAGCGGAATGCCAACTTATTTTGACTGGTTAAGTATAAATTGGACTGGTTACTCAAATTGCCGACCGACACTACTTTTCCGCTGAAAATTCGACCTGTTCTGACTGGTTAAGTCTAAATTAACAAAGTGCCGACCGGCTAAGCTGTTACAATGTATTTTGATTGGTTAAGTCTGAATTAACAAAGTGCCGACCGGCTAAGCTATTTACAATGTATTTTGACTGGTTAAGTCTGATTTAACAAAGTGCCGACCGGCTAAGCTATTACAATGTATGCCCCTATTGCAAGCAACAAAACTTTACACATAGTATTTCTTAAGGTTGTCGCCATTCCAGGGTCGGGCAAGGGGAATGCCTTCGGGGGACTCTAGTCGGAATGTCCCTGGTTTGATGACCTCTGTGACCTTGTATGGGCCATCCCAGTTTGGTCCCAACTTTCCTTTCAAGTGTGCAAGCCCCGTGGCCTCGACTTTTCGAACGACCCAGTCGCCAAGCTGAATTGGGCGAGTTCTCACTCGGCGATTAAACATCCGAGTAACTTTTTGTTTGTACTGGATGGATCTCAGCAGGGCGTTGCCCCTCATTTCTGGCAGCAGGTCTAAGCTGACCGGCTTTTCTTCCTCGTTCCTTTCGAACTCATAGAACGTCATTCGTGGAGATGGGATGCCAATCTATACTGGTAAGACCGCCTCGCTGCCGTACACAAGGCTGAACGGTGAGTGCCCCGTCGCCTCCTTGGTAGTGGTTCTTGCTGACCAGAGGACTCCTGGTAGGTCGTCGACCCATGCACCTTTGGTGGCCTCCAGAGACTTCTTGATTCCTTTGAGGATTACCTTATTGGCCGACTCAGCTTGCCCGTTCGTTTGCGGCCTTGAGACTGCGGAGAACTTGGTACATATTCCGAACCTAGCGCAGTAATCCCTGGTCGGGCCACTGTTGAATTGGCGCCCATTGTCGGAGATCAGTACTCTGGGGATCCCGAATCTGGTGATGATGTTCCGCCAAATGAACGTTTGGACTTGTTTATCCGTAATGGAGGAGAGTGGTTCGGCTTCAGTCCATTTGGTGAAGTAGTCAATGGCGACTATCAGGAACTTTCTCTGTCCTGAAGCTGGGGGAAACGGTCCGAGTAGGTCCCTGCCCCACTTGTCGAATGGCAAGACTGCTTGAATTGTTGTTAGGGGGGTGGTCGGTGCTCGGGGAACGTCCGAATGGATCTGGCAGGACGAACATTTCTTCACCGGCTCCTGAGCGTCGGTTTTCATGGTAGGCCAATAGTACCCGGCTCGGAGAGCCTTTCCAGCTATGGTTCTCCCTCCTTGGTGACTCCCACAGACCCCTTGGTGGATTTCCCTGAGGATGTAATTTCCTTCCTCGGGGGTGACACATTTAAGCAAGGGATGGGTGAATGATTTCTTGTAGAGTTGATTCTCATGCCATAGGTACCATCCGGATTTGTGTTTGACCCGATCAGCCTCCTTGCAATCCTCTGGTAGTTTCCCGTCTCTCAAATACCCGACTACCTCGTCCATCCATTCGGATGTTCGATTCAATACAAGCTGCTCCTTGGCATTGATGCTGGGCTGCCGAAGGACTTCCCACATGATTGTTCGGGGAGCAGACCCTTCTGCCGAACTGGCCATTCGGGCTAAAGCATCAGCTTGCTGATTTTCCGACCGGGGTATATGGGTGATCTTGAACTGAGATAAGTGCTCGATTATCTTCTGGGCCTTGGCCAAATACATTCTCATGTTGTCTTCTTTGGCTTCATATTCACCCGATACCTGACCTACTATCAATTGTGAGTCGGATTTAGCATTAATCACGGTTGCCCCGGCCAAGATGCATAACTCCAATCTGAGGATCAGGGCTTCATATTCTGCTTCATTGTTGGAGCTTAGGAACTCAAATTTGATGGCGTATTCCATCTTTTCTCCGACCGGGGGTTTGATGACCAGCCCCGCTCCACAACCTGTCTTGGTTGACGAGCCGTCCACTTGCAGCTCCCAGCTATCCTGCCTGCTGATTGGGGGTCTGGTTGTGCATTCTGTTATGAAATCAGCCAAGGCCTGGGCTTTGATTTCCCTCCTGGGTTCATATACTAACCCAAAATCAGCCAGCTGATCCGCCCAATCGGACATCCGACTAGAGTGGTTCCTGCTTTCAATGAGCTTTCTGAGCGGCTGGCTCGTGAGGACTTTAATAGGATGGGCCTGGAAGTAGGGCTTCAGCTTCCGACTAGCCATTACTAGGGCAAAAACCATTTTCTCCACTTCGCTATACTTGGCCTCCGCTCCTCGGAAGGCGTGGCTTATGAAGTAGATTGGGTGTTGCTTTTCTTCTCTTTCGGCTATCAAAACGGCTCTGAGCGCGTATTCAGAGATAGCCAAATAAATGAACAATGTCTCCCCCGGCAAGGGGGAGATCAGTTTAGGGAGGGTAAGAAGATGCTCTTTTAGAGAGGTGAAGGCTTGCTCGGCTTCATCGTCCTAAGTAAACTCCTTTCTCTTTAGAGTCTTGAAGAAGTGTAAGCTCTTATCCGCTGAGCGGGATAGGAAGCGACCGAGGGCGGCAAGGCAGCCGGTCAGGCGTTGTACTTCTCTCACATTCCTCGGGGACTTCATTTCTATTACAGCTTTGATCTTGTCGGGATTGGCTTCGATCCCCCTTTCATCAACCAGGAATCCGAGGCACTTTCCCCCTTTTACTCCGAAGACACACTTCTTCGGATTTAACATCATGCGGAAGCGCCTCAATGTTCCGAGGGTTTCTCTTAAATCTGAGGGGTGATGGTTGTGTGCTTTGCTTTTAACAATCATGTCGTCAACATATACCTCTATATTCCGACCAAGTTGGTCTTTGAAGATTTTGTTGACGGTGCGCTGATATGTTGCCCCTGCATTTTTCAGCCCGAAGGGCATCATCTTATAGCAATATACCCCCTGGTTGGTGATAAACGCAGTATGGACTCGGTCCTGTTCAGCCATCGGGATTTGATGATACCCCGCGTTTGCGTCCATGAAGCTTAGAAGGGCGTGACCTGCAGTTGAGTCGACCAGCCTATCAATTTTGGGCAGAGGGTGGTTATCTTTGGGACAGGCCTTATTTAGGTCTGTGAAATCCACGCACATCCTCCAAGCCTCACTCGGCTTCTTGACCAGGACCACGTTGGCCAGCCATTCTGAGTACTGGCATTCTTCAATGAATCCCGCTTCGAGCAATTTCTTGACTTCTGCTGCTGCTGCGGCGTTTCTTTCGGGGCCTTGATGCCTCAACTTTTGCTTAACCGGCCTGAACCCCTCTTTGATGTTAAGCTCGTGGCACATCACATTAGGGTCGAGTCCGGGCATTTCACTGGCTTCGTAGGCAAATACGTCTCTGTATTCTGTCAGAACTTGAATGATCTCGCTTCTTGTCTGAGGGTCCATGGCCTTGCCTACTCTCAGAGTCCGACCATGCTTCTCATCAATGGTGACTTCTTCGTCCTCCTCGGCTGGCTGAGGGCGCTCGTATTGCTTGGGGTTTTCGGTAACGTAAACCCCGAGGCCATTTGACGGCTGATCATCTTCTCGCTTTCTTTTCTTCGAGTCCTCTTGGACGTCGCTTTTACTTTTCAAGCTGTTTACATAGCATTCCCTAGCTGCCTGCTGATCCCCTTGGACCTTTCCGACTCTACCTTCGTCGGTCTCAAACTGCATAAGTAGCGGATAAATGGAAATTGCGGCTTTGATCTTGTTCAGAGTTGGTCTTCCCATTATGATGTTGTATGGCAGAGGGATGTCTACCACTAGGAAGTCAATCGGTAGGCTTCTTCCTTTGCCCTTCTCCCCAATCCGAGTAGGCAACTTTATAGATCCAACAGGGTGTACTGAGTTTCCCCCGAAGCCTATGAGTGGCTGATTGAGTGGGGTTACATCCCTTTCAGTGTATTTCAGCTTCCTAAGGCACTCCAGCGTGATTATATCAGCTGAGGATCCGCTATCCACCAGGACCCGTCTGACTCTGGCGTTGGCCACTTTGAGCTCGATGACTAAGGGATCATCGTGGGGCGTGTGTAGTGGCCGACTGGATTCCCCGAATGTCATTGTGGGGCAGTCGGGTCGCTGTTGGTTGACGTCGAGTACCTGATGCTTTAGATTTTGGAGGTGGGCTTTGCGTGATCGGCCGGTTAGGCCTCCCGACGCGAAGCCACCTGCTATGACTCCGATGAATCCCTCCGTGTCTCCACTGTTGGACTGACCGACCTTTTGCTTGCCCTTCTCTTCACTAGAATGCTTGAGGTATCGGTTCAGCTTCCCCTGATCCGCTAGGTTGTTAAGGGATTTCTTGAGTTCCCTACAATCCTTAGTGGCGTGCCCGCATTCTTTGTGATATTCACACCAGAGGCTCTTATCTCTTCGAGCAGCGGATGTTTTGATGGGAGGTGGGCGAGGGAGAGTGACTTTGTCTTTTATGTCCAAGTATATCTCTCTCCTGTTTTTGCTGAACCGGGGGTCGATGCCATGGTCGTTGAATCTGTCTGACCGACCACCCGTCTTCTGTTGCTTCGACTGATCCTTGGGATTTCCTTCATCCTTCCTCTTTTTGCTCCCATCATCTGAGTGACGGCATATGTCGGTTGCTTGGATGAATCTTTGAGCCCGAGTCATTGCCTCAGAGAAGGTTTTGACTTCGTTTTCGGCCAAGGACCACCTTAGCCGACCAGGCTGGAGTCCATACATTAGGGCAGCGAATGCTACCGCATCCTGCAGATCCGAAATTTTCAGTGACTCCTCATTGAATCTTTTAATATAGTCGGCTAGACTCTCATTCTTCTCCTGCCTGATTCCCATTAAATGGAGGCTCGTTTTCTTTTGTCTCTTTCCCGCAACAAATTGATGGATGAATAGGTCTTCGAGGACCGAGAAATCAGTTATAATTCCCGCTGGGAGCTCTTGGAACCAGCTCAGGGCCAGACCTTTGAGTGTTGTCGGAAAGAAGCGGCACCAAGTGGCCTCACACCCAGTCTGAACACTCATTTGAGCTTTGTATGTTGCCATGTGATCATCCGGGTCGGTTAGGCCCGCGAATGGTTCGACAGAGGGCGTTTTGACCTTTCCCGGGTTCGGTGCCTTGAGTATGGCCTGGCTGAATGGGACCATGAACTTGAGTGCCCCGCTGTTGATCCGAATGGGGTTCGACTGCGCGGAATCACCATGACCCTCGCGCTGAGCGGCCTTTTTGTTTAATATGTGCCTCGCATCATAACCCTTGCTGAGGCGCTTCTCGTTGAGGAAGTGTCGGGCATCGTTTTGCTTTTGACCCACGTTGCCCCGAGGGGATTTGGATATGTGAGTCTCTTCAGCAGGCCTAGCTAATCTTCCTTTAGACTCGCGTCGGTCTCCTTCCCCCTGCCTTGATCGGCGCTGACCAGGCTGGCTGTATTCCCTTGCCCCCGATTGCTGCCGGCTAGGCTAACCGTGGTTCTCTGCCCGAAGGGAAGGGACCAGGGCTTGGTCTTTAGGGGGCTGTAGAGGGCGTCCTTGCTGCAGGTTGGCAAGCATATCTGTCAGGCTCTGTTGCAAGGTTTGCTGAAGCTGAGCGGCTATCATGTTTATATCCGCTGTGGTTATAGGTTGGGGGTTAGCGGCCTGTAGCTGACGTTGGGGTCCTGCCTGTCTTCTATGGAATGCTCTTCTTCTTCTTGATCAAGGGTTTGAACGGTTGGTGTTTTGGGCCGTTCAGACCTTCGTTGAAGAGATGGGGATGGACTCCTCTCGGACCTCTGAGCCTGTGCGGAGGGCTGGCGAGTGCGAGTGCTTCTGGCTGGGGCCATTGCAGAATTGATCTTACTAAGTGGTGGCGAAGCGACTTTGATTGTAACTTCCCCACAGACGGCGCCAAACTGTTTCTGCTAAGAAATTGAGGATTGTGATTGGTTGAGAAATGTGATGTGGGCCCCAAGATCGATCGCCTGAGCTCCGATATCCGTACGCCGGAATCCTGCAAAACAAGGTCAGACTACCCCGGGGGTGTTTCCGGGATCGCCCCTCCGACGCTCAAGTCAGATGTGATTGAGGTAGAGAGAGAAGTCAAGTCTAGAGAGAGATGCTCTAGTTTTGTTAGGTGAGAATTGAATACCTGTTCATTGATGAGGCAGTTGGCTTTTATAGTGTAGGGGATTTCCCAGACAGGAAACATTGTTCAGATGGGCCTTTTTGGTGTCAATGGGCATGTTACCTTTTCGGGCAATGATTGCTTCACCCCTTTGGAGGTTCCCCAGATGCTGGTGATTAGGTCAACTTTCGTGTGGGACCCACAGCTGCCACCTGTCCCAGGCTTCAGCAGGCTTCATTGGGATGCTGATTAAATGAGCCCAAACAGAAACTATGATTGATGAATTATTTATTTGAATTATGAGTTTGAGTTAGATTAGAATAACCTAAGAAATGTACAAGTTGTGTGTGTGTGCCTGTGTGTGTCTCTATATGTATATGTATATATGTATATATATGTATATGTATATGTATATGTATATGTATATGTGTGTATATGTATATGTATATGTGTATATATATATATATATATATATATGTGTATATATATATATATGTGTATATATATATATATATATGTGTATATGTATATATATATATGTGTATATATATATATATATATATATATATATATATATATATATATATATATGTATGTGTGTATATATATATGTGTATATATATATATGTATGTGTGTATATATGTATGTATGTATATATTCACGTATATCTTATGGAAGGAGCTGCATAAGCAATGATGAGTATCATCTCTCTATTCTGTATTATGGGGACATGTCCTGAAAGTCTTGCAAGCAGTACAAAAAGGGAGACGTCCCTTGAAAATTAAAGAAAATCGCCTGGATGGCCATTCTGTTCTGGTTCACTTCTCCATAAAAAGGTTTAAATAGGAAATTCAAGAAAAATATCTTATATATGTATGGTTTTGTATTTCGAGAAAGTATTTTTGTAATATATATACGTATCCTTGAAGTATTAACCAGTTCCCGGACACATAAGAGGTATAAATCATCCCTCATAAGTTTATTGTTTTATAACTAAAGTAATCTCTCGAATTTACCTAGTTCAGGGTGGTGGATTTGTGTACCAACTTTACTAACGTGTTTGAATTATGAACCTGTCCTGGTGGGACAGGCTCATCTGTTTTGCAGGAACAAGCTAAGTGAAGGTTAGGAAATTACTTAGCTTCTATTACATGCTTATCGCGTAGTCTCTCTGTTGGACATCTAGATAAACTCTATTGAGATAGAATATATTTAAACTAAATAGGCTCGTGCGTGTATTACTTAATAGTTGCAATGTATTGGATCACTAAGATGGTTATTATGTATGTGTATTTGAAAATCCGTACTTAGCTTATGTTGTAATAACTTAGTTATAATGTTTTACTTAAGTATTTCTTATATACGACCAAACTCCCATATCTACTCCTTAGGGATAAGGTTTGGCACCTTGGGGTAACAACCGCCATAATTAGGAATTTAATTCTGCTTTGGCTAAAGATAGCCCTTCATTGTGCCCTAATTAGCGGCGATGGGAGGCGAAGCTCCAACGAGCAGAGGCGACGGAGTGGTGTCGGTAATGGTGACGCCATCAAAGCCAAGCTTGAAGGTCTTGATCATGCGACACCATTTATGGTGTAACATAATCTTTCTCCTCCCTTATGGTTTCGACATTTCCTATTCTCTCTCCTCCTTGAAGACCAGCGAACACCAGGTTCAACTCACCGCAAGAATAACAGATCGAAGAATGTACTGTGAACTTCAATATTTCTCCTCTTCATCCTCGAATTTTTTCAAGAAATCTTGACAACTCACCGCAAGTGGTGGTGCAGTAGCAACGGCAAAGGAGAAGATTTCTTAATGGATAAAGGGTTGCGGTTTTCAAGAAAACTGCATCCCTTTTTTTTGCCTTTTTTTGTCTCAAATGACCCCCAAACAGTTTTTTATATATATAAGTATCATTTTTCATTGCAAACTATGTTTATTTAATACAAATATAGAGAAAATATTGACTGAATTACAACAAATGGAGACAAAAAGTAGATCATCACTAGCATCAAACCACACACAGGAACACTGCAGTAGGAGAGGAATACAACAGCACTTTAATATTTTTCACATGTATTTAGGATAATTGTTCCAAATTGATATGCATCTCCTTTTTTTTTAGGGACTAAATCTCATAACAGATGTATCTACTATCTAGCAAGGCATCATTTGCCGAAATAAGAGTGCAAGTTTCGTTCAAATGAGTGGCAGCTGCAAGGAGAAAAATGACTTGTATCAGCTTAATCAACCATCTATATATATATAAAAAAGGGAAGGAACAATAAACCATTTATATATAAAAAAGAAGGGAAGGATTAAACTACTGAAATCTCACAAACAAGAAATTGCTGCAGCAGAGACCCACAAGTGGATTCTCCTAAAAGAGGATCTTCTACATCTGTTACTGTAGACACATAATCGTGTCTCCCCATTTAGTACCCTATGATGACTAATACTCCGCTCCAATTAGTCCGGATCGAGGAAATAATAAAGAACGAGTCTAAAATAAAATGTTTTAAGCCAAAAAACCATTTTCTAACACTTTTAATTAACCCATTTCCGAAAACCTTTTTTATAACTAGTTTTACTAAGCTCATTTTCTAAAATGTTTTAAAATAACTTTTTAAAAGCCCATCTTCAAAAACCTTTTACAAATAGTTTTTATGAAAGCCCAATTTTATAAAACCCCTTTTCTAGCCCAATTTAACTAATAGAATTAATTGATCATATTGATTAGTTTTATTAATAAAAATATCTTTTATAAAAATAATATTTTCCCAAAGTGTTTTTAAATATCTCTTACTAACTATTTTCTAAAGTTTTTTTTAATAAAAATCTTTTAAAGACCTAAACCTATATCTATCCTCCCTAACATATCTCTTAACTCGAACAATTTCCATCTCTACCTCATAACTCCCACGGCACAAACACAAAACACTCGGCACACCCATTAACATCAACCGCCATAATATAATCGGTTAACAAATTCTTCTTGCCTAAGAACAAATCAGCACAACAAATATCCTGGTTGACCCCATAATCATCCTTCATCACCACACCACATCATCACCATTCATCAACTACAACACTATACTGCCATCACCCCTTCTAAACTTCATCTTATCTGATCACCTTCATACTACCTTCACAAATCCAAATATACAATAGCACGCTTATTCCTCCTGACCATATTAATCAAAAACAGAGATAAAGAAAATTATTTTTTGTGTTGTTACGTTTGATTACACTACTATTATACAAACAACAAATCTTTTTTAAAGACTCGTACAATAATTCAATTTTCCGAGATCCGTACAAATCAACGACCCCAGACGGTGCTATAATTTATGAGGATCAAATAAATTAACGATCTTTCTTTATTTTCCTTATATATTTTTATTATTTTATTGAAGTTACTAACATTCTATTCGTGATGTAGAATGTTAACGTATTCCCGCGACTGTAAGTGTTGTATATTATACTAATTCCCTGCAATATTTCTTTTTTATATTTTTATGTCTTTTCCATGAATAATATTTTTTATATATTGCTATGATTGTCCTGCATGATTTTTATCACCCACATGTTATTATTGCTAAACAAGACCTAAAGAATTGTTCTAACTAATTCAGATAATTTAGACAACTTGCTAGAAAACTTGTAATTTGATTGTATAATAACTTGTCACTAAAAATATAGTCTTTTTATGTGTTTCCTGAACAACCTTAGACTAATTATTTTTAGTGTGCTTTAAAACGTTATATGATTATTCTTTTGCATAAAATCTGTGATGAATCGATATTTAGTAGAGGTCATCAATGGGCAATATGGTTCCTGACTGTATTGTACCCGCACCCCCGAACTCAACTTTTGGTTCCTGACCATATATGGAGTCTAGACGGGGAAATCTACATTGGATAAAGTTCCACAATTTGTCCCTACAGTTTCCCATATCCAATTAGGTTTATGATTTTTCCTTTAAAGAATTGTTGGCGACTTCAAAACGAATTTCAAAAAAAACCTTAACAATGGGATAGTCAAATAAACGCGCTCACACCGCGTGTAGGCATAAAGGAATAAAATCCACGCCTACAATTTGGCGACTTTACTGGGGAGGATTTTAAAAAAATTATTTTTTTAAATGAGTGGGTGAAACTTGAAAGATGCGATTCATTATCCTTTTATGCCTTTAAATAATATATAGTTTTGCATATGCATGGCTATTGTTCAGCCACCATAAGGACAATCTACCTTGCCTTATTAGCACATGTTCTATGTGTGAGGTCAGCCCCAGGGGGTTTGCGCTTTGTCCTTCCAAAAAGCTTCCTGAGCGATAGTGTTGGATCTTAGTTATAAGCAAACCTACCCAACCATGGCATTGTTCTCTTGACCCTGACTTAGAGAACTGGAGTGCGTCTTACACGTGGCCACCTTTTTAAGCAAAGGTACGAAACGTGGGATCAATCTCTTAGTCTTGGACCCCTTTCAACCTTAAACTAAACCTGACCATAGTTTAAACATAGAACTTGACTTTAGGATGGAACTTTGCATACTATTATCCTACTTGTGCATATTTGTGTGTCTGTGCCTTTAATTGTTTTATGTCATGCGAACCTTCGAACTAAAAAAAATGTCAAACGAAATCACGCGAAGATAGAGAGTTTCAGCTGCTGCCTTGTACTGCGCGCCACACTTCCAATTTGCGCTCCCCGCAGCTAGGTTGCGTTCCGCATTTGTAGCTCGCACCCAGCGCCTAGTTTTGCGTTTGTGGCTCGCGTCCAGCGCCTAGTTCCGCGTCCGGTGCATTTCTAGCCCTATTTGCGCGCTTTGTCTTCGCGTTCTTCGCTATATATACGCGTTCAGCCCGGCATTTTCTTGTCCTTCTTGCGCGCAGTGTTTGATTGTGCGTGCTACACATGTAATATCTTGCCTTAGTTGCTTGCTTCGATGTGCCTAACACAGTTTTCCACTAAAATTTTGGATTTTATTATCTTGGTTTTGTTTTTTCCTTTATCCATCCACCATTCCTTCTTAGTCTTTGAACAATCGCCTTTTTTTTTTCTTACACCCTATCTATTTTGAAAATTCTATCCCCATCCTTTACCAAACTATATCTCCCATCTTTTTTAAAAAATGATCTCCCATCTTGTTTTGAAAATTCATCCCCATCTTTTTTTTTCTTCAAAAATCATTCTCTTGTCTTTTTCAAAATTCTACCCCATCTTCGATCTCCTATCTACTGCAAAAATTCTATCTCTACCTTCTTTTTTTTTTTTTTTCAAAAAAAAAAAAATCTCATCTTTTTTCCTATCTCATATCTTTTTCAAAAATTCATCATTTCATGTATATCATCCATCTTTTCATGTGTAAATCAATTAGGATTTCTTTTTTATAGTGTCCATCTTGTTGTAAAAGTCTCGTCCGCCTAGGAATTCTAACTGCACTAGAAGTCCATCTAGATCATATGTCTAGGTCCATCCGGTTTTGCTTTTAGGATTCTTAACCTCGTCTAACTCGATCCATGTTAGGAGTCTTAATTCGCTTAAGTCTTATCCATCTTAGAAGTATATAATCCGTAGAAGTCCATGCATAATAGGAGTCTAAAATTGTTAGAATTTCGTTCGTCTTAGGAGTCTCGAATCCATTAGAGTTCTGCCTATATTAGGAGTCCAAATCCATCAGAATTTCGTCCATTTTAGGAGTCTAGGTCCACTAGAGTTTCATGCATATTAGGAGTCTAGCATCCTTAAAAGCTCGTCAAATCTAGAATTCTAACATCATTAGAAGTCTATCAAGTCTAGGATTCTGAAGTCATTAGAATCCATATCTATTAGAACTGCATTCATACTAGAATCCTTTTGCATTGCATAGTCCATCATTCATACACTTCATGCATAACTAGAGTTATTAGGCATTTAGGAGTCTCATTGCATCCATACTCTCCATTTCATTTCATGCATTCCGCATTTAGTAGTCCTCAACTACAAGCGATCTGATTCCCTCTTTTGGGATATGTAGGCAGCCTTTACAGGTTCGAACGCATAGATGAGTCATGCATACATACATTAGGTGTAGGTGCATTAAAAAAAACAAAAAAAAAATCATTCATTTTGGATATTCAAATTTGTTCCTAGAAGCTCGACTTTTAAACAAACAAACATTCTTTCATTCCATTTCTCTCTCCATCATCATTCTATCTATAAATCTCCTTTGATGATCTATGTAAAAATCAAGAGACATTGAAATGAGCAGTCCATCGAATAACATGCAACAACTCGTTGAAATGGCTAGAGCTTTAGCCAAGATGTCTTGTATGATGGAAGAAATAGCTATAAGGCTTGAGAAGGTTGAGTCTGGTGAATCTCCTAGATTCAACAAGAAAATGGAAAGGAGGTCCTCGTGGGAGCCCAATGGTTGGTGCTCCCACCTCCCAATCGCAAGGTCGGGTGTTCGACTCTCATCACTCCCCAATTTGGGGAGTTTGTATAAATTGTTTGCTTGTGGGTATAAATCCCCTCTACCCAGCCAATGAGCTGGTGTGCCCTGCAGGCTAGTAGCCTAGCAGGGGTTGGTCTTCGGACCAATTATCTTTCCTGAACAAAAAAAAAAAAAAAAAAAAAAAAAAAAAATTTATTGAAAGTGTTGTTCATAGGGTAACCAATGCAAATTCCTATTTTGAGCCCATTGATAACACTAAACTTAAGGGGGGAACTTTCTAAAAATTTCTCTACAATTGACATCCCTAAATTCAAACCAACTGAGAATCCAAAGTATCATTTAAGGAACTTTCGTTCAACCATGATCATCAAGTCGGTTGACCCAACTCTACTCAATGGTATTCCCTGTTGAACCCTAGTTTTGATGATGACAAAGGAACAAAGATGCAAACTAAGTAGTGGACTAACAAGATGTTTAAGTGAATGAATTTCAAGGTATCCATGCAAGGAACAAAGAGAATACTAAGTCAAGGAAGAAATCAAGTTGGGATTTTGAAGACTAAGTAAAGATGTTTCAATATTTGGTACTGGAGTAGCATTGGAGCAAGAAGGCTAAAGCGAGGCTTTTTGTTTCTAGTTTCATTGTAAAAGAACGAGTAAGAATGGTAAGGAACTATAACAATTTAAAATGAGAATGAGCGTTTGTTCCTTCGTAAGGAACAGACGAACTGGCGCTTAACTAATAAGATAAAGGAACTAACTATTAAAAGGAACTAGACTTAGGATGGAGCATTACAACGGTTTTAATTATGCTCGTTGAGTAATTTAAGCCTAGATTCTAGGTAACCGTTTTAATTAAGGAAAAATCTGATTTTAAGGAAAATCTTTTTAAGGAAAAGATTTTATTTTTATAAAGATAATAAATATCCTTTTCGGTTTTTATAGAAAATATTTTAAAGATTATATTTTTGGTAAAAGGATTTTATTTTGGTTTTAATAATTAAAATGCTTTTTAATTAAATCAGATTTTCAAATTAATGCTTTGAGTGGTTGCTAAAATTAACGGAGCAGTAACACAATTATCTCATACGTTTAACAGTGATCATGGAGATCATGGGTTGAATGAGGAACGTGTTCCTCCGGGTAAGGAACATCATGAGATAATGGTTTTACCACTAACACATGTTTTAATCCCACGTTCTAAGTTATTACCAGTATAAATACTAATGTCTAATTAAGTTCCAATGTGTGTCTGACCAAGTGAATTAGTGAGTTTAACTAAGTAAAGTGCCAGTGCCTTCATTCTCTCATAAAAGTCATTTGTTCTTTGCTTTCATACTCTAATTCCACTAAGTTTATTTGATCAATTGTATTTTGGTTTTTGGGGTAAGGGGACTTTGAGTAAAGTTCTGTAAGAGAGAAGCTTTGAGTGAAGCGAGTTGAAGTGAGAAAACTTCAAGTGAAGTTGAGAGGAACAACTATTAAGGGAATAGTTGTTCAGTTTAGGAACTCAAGGTGTGGCTCGTGAGTAGAATTAGTTGTAACAAAGTTGTTTGGCCTAATTAGTGAAAGAGTTTAGTTTAAAATCCCTTGTGGTCGAGGTTGTTTCTTCTTGTTGGGCCCAAGAAGTTTTTCCTCGTAAATATCCCTTGTGTTCCTTTAGCTTGTTTCTTTGTTTAAGTTTAAAATTCCACAAAAAGTTACGTTTATTTATACACATACAATTCACCCCCCCTCTTGTATTGTTCCTAGTGAAATAACAATTGGTATCAGAGCTATAACTCACGAAAGATAGGAAACTAGGGCTGGGAATGAGCCAAGCCTGTGAACAGTTCGAGCTCGTCTCGGTGAAAGCTCGGTCAGGACTCGGCTCGCTAAGGCTCGGCTCGAGTTCGAGATCGGCTCGAGACCTAACGATACGAGCCACGAGCTAGGCTAAGCTCGGCTCGAAAAGCTCGCGAATGGCTCGAGTTATTTTTTGATTTGAAAAATATAAAAAATAGTATTATTATTCATTAGTAAAAAAAAAAAAAAGCAAAACATTTAAAACCTATATTAGAAAAAAAGGGAAAAAATACAACAAAAAATAAATAAACCACAGACCACTACAGCCACGCTGGACGCTGCCCACGCACATTCCCCCCATTCAACTTAACAAATTCATTTGTCAAAATTCAAAAACTCCCAAAACCCTAAGGCTCTGCCTCTAACTGGTCAGGCTCCTTGCTCAACGCCGCTCCTACTTCTCTCACTCACCAGTCACCACTCACCATCATCTCTTACTCGCAGCGTCGCAGCTCTCTCGCAACGTCGCAGCTCTCTCGCAGCATCGCAGCTCTCGGCCGAGACGCACACTGTTGCATCTCTCACCACCATCGCCACCTGCTGGCGGAACAGCCATGGCCGGCGACCCACCAACAAGTATGAATCGCAACTCATCTCTCACTCTACTTTTTTGTGGATGTGTTTGTGAATGCCAATTCATCTGTGCCATGATGTATATGATATTTTTACTTTTGTTTTGGTTAAAAAAGAGTTGAACTTTGAATAATTCTGTCAAATTGTATGCAAATAAACGACATGAAGAACTATGTCATTTTTAAGTGGAATTCATGTTATAGATAAATCCAAGGTCCATTGCATTATTATCCTTGTTTATTTTACTCCACTGATTATAATTCTTCTATCATAGGTTTTGTCATATATTCTACTTTCTAATTGTATGCTATTTAATTAGTTTTTAATTTAGTTTTTCACTGCCAAGTGTTCCTGATTATGATATTTACCTAGTTGTATTATTGTTTCTTTTGCTGCTAACTTGAAAAAGTGAACATAAACTGATGGGGGAAGGGCATAAAGGGAGAACTACTGACTTAGTAATGCAAAAATGTTTAAGAAAAGGCAAAATCAGTCAACATGAAGTTTCTTTTGTTTTCTTTCCTAATGGTTATTTTGCAACTTCTTGATGTAATATTCTACATGGCATCAAATCAGTTCTGCCCTTATCCAAGTTTGTGATCACTTAATAGTATTTGTTGTAATTTCAAGTATCTTTACTTCTTATTTGTATTCATTAGTTGTTGTTTATATTCAATAGGTGATAGTGATGTTCCATCATCAACTCCTAACCGTTCTTCTACACCAACTGTGGAAAAGTTTTTTGTAAATGTTGAAGATGAAAACCCTTATGAACCAGAACAAGATGATGAACTTATTGAATCTGAAAATCCCGACGAAGTCGATGAGATTTATGTAGAGGTTGGTGTTGAGATCCTGATCATCCACATAAGAGACCACGGACATCCAGCGTGTGGTCTGAGTTGGAGAAAGTAGCACTTGTAAGTGGAAAATGGAAAACCAAATGTAAGCACTGTAAAAAACCTCTTAGCATTGCAAAATCTGGTACTACCAGTCATTTGCAACGACACTTGCGTACTTGTGTACAAAAGAAAATATCATTGAAACAACAAAATATGATAAACTTCTTGCCTTCTAATTTAAATGCTGGTAAACCTGATTCTGGATTTGTTAGTGCTTTACATAATGATAAGCTTGATATGTTGAGTATGAGAGAAGGGATTGCAAATTGGATTGTTATGCATGAAAAACCTTTTTCAGTTGTTGAAGAGGAAGGGTTTAATATGATGCTAAAAAGGGGGATACCACAATGGACTAGTGTGACACGTCGCATTATAAAAGCCGATGCATTCAAAGTTTATGAGGCCGAGAAGAAAAAGTTGAAGGCAATTTTAAAAGATGTGTATAGGATTTCTCTTACCACTAATCTTTGGCGTAATAAACCACAAAGGATTGAGTACATGGTACTCACGGGGCATTTTTTTGATAAGGAATGGAAACTACAAAAGCGAGTCTAGAGCTTTGTGCATATTCCTTCTCCTAGAAAAGGAAAAGATATAGCAAATTGCATATTTAAATGCTTGAAGGAGTGGGAAATTGAGAATAAAGTAAGTGTCTTGATACTTAATCTCTTTTCGTTATTTGCTCATATGTCTTGCTATGTTTATGAAAGTATGATTTTCTAAAGCATATGTTGGTTTTTGGTTTCTTTAATAGGTGTTCACGGTTTCCGTAGACAATGCTACGGCAAATGACACTTGCATTCAAATCATGAAAGATACATTTTCACTTTCTAAAAGGTTAATGTGTGGTGGTAAATTATTTCACGTTCGTTGTTGTGCGCACATTTTGAATATCATGGTGCAACATGGTTTGAAGCAAGTCAAAACCATCATAAAAAATGTGCATGATACGGTGGATTTATCTCAATGGAAGTGAAGCTAGGATGAGGAAGTTTGCTGAACTTGTGCAACAATTCAATCTTAAAGACAGGAAACTCATTCTTGAATGCAAGACTCGGTGGAATTCCACATATGATATGTTGGCTTCAGCAATCAAGTTTAAGGAGGTATTCTTTAGACTTGCTTTGGAGGATAGTGAATATGTTTGTTGTCCTAGTATTGAGGATTGGATCAAAATTGATAAGTTGCTTGACATTTTAAAAGTCTTTTATACTACTACTAATATCATCTCAAGATCAGAATATCCAACTTCTAATGTGTTTCTTAGTCAAGTTTGTTACATCAAAGAGATTTTAGATAAATATGCCAATTCTTCTGATGATTTTGTGAAAGACATGGTAAAAAACATGAAAGAAAGGTTTGATAAGTATTGAGGTAAATGCAATTTGATCATGGCCATAGGTGGCATTTTGGACCCTCGTGTGAAAATGGAGGTACTTGACATTACTTTCCCCCAAATGTTTCCTTCGGAACTTGTTAGAGATAACATCCTTAAGGTTAGAGATACCTTGTACGGGTTGTATGATGAGTATAAGACCTTGTATTCTTCTCCAACGGAAGTAGTTAGAGAATGTGATTATGGAACTTCAAATGATAATGAAGGGAGCCTTCCCGGAATGTCTAGGGTGTTACAAGCTGTGAAAAGTGGCAAAGAAACTCAACCTAAGAAATCGAAAGTTGATATGTATTTTGAGGAAGAATACAATGATGAAGGAAAGTTTGATATATTGAAATGGTGGAAAGAAAAATCTGTGAAGTATCGTATTTTATCGAAAATTGCTGCTGATGTCTTGGCCATTCCTATTACCACTGTTGCATTCGAGGCTACATTTAGTGCAGGGAGTCGTGTTATCAATTCTTATCGAGCCTCGTTGCTTCCAGAAACTGTGCAAATGCTAATTTGCACGGGAGATTTTTGGAATTAAAAGAAAGAACAAAGTAAGTTCAACAATTTTTTTATTGTTTCCTGCTGTTTTGGGCATTGAAAGGATTTCTTACATGCTACTACTACTGATTTTGGGCTGATTTTTAATTGTTTTGTACACTAATGCAGGATATTGAAGAGGATCAACCAAAAGAGATCGTTATTCCTATTCCATAAGTTGTTTTGGCACAAAATTTGTGAAGATCGACATTCATGGCATGGAATATTGAACCAACTTGCATTATTTTAAACTTTGGTGGTGAAACTAATTTGAATTTGTAATGTATGACTTGTTGGAGACTTTTTTATTTGTCTTTACTTGTTGGAGACATTTTTTAATTTGTGTTTACTTGTTGGAGATGAGATTTGTATCGCCAATAAATTATGTATTAGTGTATGACTTTATTTTTATTTGTGAGATTTTGAGCCATTTTTTTTAGCATAAGCCTCGAGCCTCAAACGAGCCTCGAGCCTCAACCGAGCCGAGCCACGAGCCTCAAACGAGCCCGAGCCTCGAGCCTCAAACGAGCCCGAGCTCGAGCCGAGCCTCAAATTCCATGAGACGAGTCCGAGTCGAGCTCCATTTTTGAGGCTCGACGAGCCTCGAGCTCGAGCTGAGCCTCGTTTTCGAAACTCGAGCTCGAGCCGAGCCTAACACTATTCGGGCTCGGCTCGGCTCATTCCCACCCCTAGGAAACCCTATTGAGAAAAAGATCCAAGGAACAATGAATACCACCGAGAAACTTGAGGAAGGTTACTCTACGCAGAGGCCTCCTATGCTCAATGGGAAGTTCTATTCCTACTGGAAGAACAGAATGGAGATATTCATCAAGGCCGAAAAGTACCAGTATGGAAAGTCATTGAATTTGGTGATTTTGAGGTCACAACTACGAATGACAAAAATGAGGTAATTCCTAAACTCTTCTCTGAATATGACAAAGCTGATTTCGAAAAAATGGAAGTAGATGCAATGGCTATTAAATTGTTGCATTGTGGACTTGGACCCCATGAATACAATAGGATCATGGGATGCAAATCCGCAAAGCAAATATGGGATTTACTAGAAGTAACCCATGAAGGAACTAATTAAGTCAAGAGATCTAAAATTGATTTACTAATGAATCAATATGAATTGTTCTCCATGAAGACTAAGGAAAGCATACAAGAAATGTTTACTCGTTTTACTATCATTATTAATGAGTTAGCTTCTCTTGGTAAGTTTATTTCATCAGAGGAACAGGTTCGAAAAGTTCTTAGGAGTCATCCTAAGGATAGATGGATGGCTAAGGTCACTACTTTACAAGAAACAAAAGACTTCACTAAGTTCAACTTGGAACAGCTTGCTGGATCACTTATGAGTCATGAGCTTCACCTTGATACTGAATATGTTGAAAGCTCTAGGTCAAAATCCATTGCCCTCAAAGCAGATGATGAAGATGACTCTGACTCAGAAGAAGAGGAAGCAACACTCATGATCCGAAAATTTCGAAAGATGTATAGGAACATGAAGAATGGGAACTTCAAAGGTAAAACAAAAAAAAATTCTAACAAAGCTGCTTGTCATAAATGTGGTAGTACAGATCACTTCATCAAGGAATGTCCACTTTGGGAAAATGATAAGACCAAAGAAAGGAACAAGGAACGCTTCGCTGAAAGGAACAAGGAATCTAAAGCTCCTTTCTCTAAAGCGAACGTTCGAAAGGCTATGATAGCAGCTTGGGGAGATTCAGAGACAGAAGAGGAAGAAGAACAACAAACTGAAGAAACTGCAAATTTATGCCTCATGGCAAACACTGACGAAAAAAAGATGAAGAAAATGTTAAGGTAAGCCAACATGGACTTAAATCAGACTTAGATGGAAAAACTAGGCCTGAAATTTATGATCTTATTTATGATGCAATTCTTGAATGTAGAGATGAACGTGAAAAACGTGAGCAAACTGAACAAGTTGTTAAAGTTTGTAAAGAACATATAGAATGGCTTAAGAAAATGAGAACGGATATTGAAACTAGGTTCTTTGATTTATTCGATAAGAATTTAAAAATCAAGGAATTATATGAGAATGTGAAGAATGAAAATTATCTAATCAATTAAGAAATTTCACACTTAAAGGAATTTGTCCCTGTTCTAAGTTCCTTTGATTTAGATCAACTCCTTTGAAAGGTTACAGAACTAAGATCGCAGATATGAATAAAGAGAAAAAATGTTTTAAAGGAACAAATTTGTAATCTCAAGAAGGAACTGGTTGTTGCAAGGAACAGAGGCAAAGTGATGGATGTTCCTAAATGGATTGAGAGACCATTGACTAAAGAAAAGAAGGTCTTGATTTTGAAAACTACAAGAAGAGAAACAAGCATAAGAAATATGTTGACCTACCTAGTGATAAAATTTGCACGTACTGTGGAAAGATAGGTCATTGCATAAATCAATGTCAACTAAGAACTGGAATGATTGGCAAAAATGTCAAGATGAGTAACATGAAATGGGTTGCCAAATCAAATGATAGTCAAGAACAGGAACCCACGAAACAAGGGGTTCCTACAACTAACAACTAGTTGATTTTTGCAGGTTGGAGTGAGGGGGAACAACACTTGGTATCTTGATAGTGGTTGTTCTAAGCATATGACAGGAGACAAATCTAAGTTTCTCTCACTCTCAACCTATGAAGGTGGAAGTGTGACTTTTGGTGAAAATAAGAAAGGTAACATAGTTGCCATGGGTAAGGTTGATGACTTTGAGATTGGCTTGGTACGACAAAACGAGAAAGATGCAGATTCAATTGAGGAAGAAGAAATAAAAGAGGAAAGGAACAAAGTAGATGAAAACATTCATAACAATGATCTTCCTGTTCCTCAAGATGATGGAGTTGTTCCTGTTCCTACTAAGAAAGAAAATGTTGAAGGAACTGATTCAACAATTACTGAAAGAGAAACAAATGAACAAAGCTCCTCATCCTCTCATGAAACTCAAGAGGAACAACCTGTTCCTATAAGGAAGTTTCAACCAAAACCTTGGAGGCATCAAAAATCACATCCAGTGGAACTCATAATAAGTGACATATCCAAAGGTACGCAGACTAGATCTCAGTTAAGCAATTTTTGTGCATTTCATGCGTTCTTATCAATGATAGAACCAAGAAATCATGAAGAAGCCCTAACTGATTCTGATTGGATCACTGCTATGCAAGCTGAATTAAATGAGTTCGAAAGAAACAAGGTATGGCATCTAGTTCCCTCTTCTAACAACAAAAAGTGATTGGCTTAAAATGGGTATTTAGAAATAAACTAGATTAGTATGGAATAATTGTAAGGAACAAAGCTAGAATTATAGTAAAAGGTTATAATCAACAAGAAGGAATTGACTATGAAGAAACCATTGCTCCTGTTGCTAAACTTGAAGCCATTAGAATACTAATTGCATTTGCTGCCTATATGGGATTTAAACTATGTCAAATGGATGTTAAGTGTGCATTTCTAAATGGCTATTTAAATGAAGATGTATATGTTGAACAACCCCCTGGATTTGAAAGCAATGATCTCCCAAACCATGTCTACAAGCTTGACAAGGCTCTTTATGGGTTAAAGCAAGCGCCTAGTCATGGTATGAGAGATTATCTAAGTTCCTTATAGGAAACAACTTTAAAAGGGGAAAGGTGGATAAAACTTTGTTTCTAAATTCGAAAGGAACTGACATACTACTTGTTCAAATATATGTTGATGACATTATTTTCGGAGCAACTAATGAATCATTATGCACAGAATTCTCAAACCTTATGAGTAATGTATTTGAGATGAGTATGATGGGTGAGTTAAATTTCTTTCTTGGGTTACAAATTAAGAAAACTGAAAAAGGAATAATTATTCACCAACAAAAATACATAAAGGAACTGTTAAAGAAATATGGCCTCGAAAATCCAAAGATAAATCACACTCCTATGGGAACTTCAACTAGATTATATGAAGATTCCATAGGAACAAGTGTTGATCAAACAAAATATAGAGGCATGATTGGTTCACTTTTGTATCTAACTGCTAGTCGTCCAGACATAGCTTTTAGTGTTGGTTTGTGTGCTAGATTTCAAGCAAATCCCAATGAGTCTCATCTAACTACCGTGAAGAGAATTCTTAGATATCGTAAAGGAACAGATGATCTTGGACTTTTCTGTCCAAGAAGTGATACAATTGAGTTAAGAGGATATGCTGATGCTGACTATGCTGGAGATCTTGTAAATAGGAAAAGTACCTCAGGTATGGTTCAATTTCTTAATCATAGTTTAGTTTCTTGGAGCACCAAGAAACAACACACAGTCATTTTATCCACTGCTGAAGCAGAGTATGTAGCTGCTGCTGCATGTTGCTCTCAAATGCTTTGGATAAAACAACAACTTTGTGACTATGGAATAATCTTTAATTGTGTTCCTATTTATTGTGATAATACTAGTGCCATTAGTATTTCAAAAGATCCAGTGCATCATTCAAGAGTTAAGCATATACATATCAGACATCACTTTCTAAAAAAAATGTGGAAAAAGGTTTGATTAAACTTGAGTTTTGTCAAACTGAAAATCAGATTGCTGATATACTAACTAAGCCTCTACAAAGAGATAGATATGAAAAATTAAGGCTTGAGTTAGGTTTAATAAAACTTAAGTAATTGTTCCTATTCTAATCCCCCATGTCTGAATTGATTTGTCTTACTCTATGTGATATTAAGTGACTATGATTAATTGCCTAAGACCATTGCAAATTAAGATGTTAAAAACATATACATGGATTCAAAGGAATAATGCTACTCATAAATGTCACATAATATTCCCCTTATTGTTCCTAAGTTAAAGAAACATGCATGATATGAAGAATGTTGACATTTAGCATAAGTTGTTCATATAGCACAAGTTCCTTAGAATTTATTTTCTTTCCATAAATTAAAAAGTCCATAAAATTCAAAAATTCGAAAATCCCAAAAATATAGGAATCTGATTTAATCAAGTCATGATTTCCTTTTCTTTTTATCTTTTATTTTTGTTTTTATCCTTTTAATCTTTACGCGTGTAACTCTTCATTTACTGTTACATGCATCTTCTTCCTTCTTCCATTCCAAAACTGTGTTCCTTAAACGCTTCAACTTCACAATTGTTCATCTCCTTCACACCTCTTCTCTCAATTCACCTTTTTCCAAAAGCAAAAACTCCTAAAACCTCTGAAATGGAAAACCCCTCTTCTCCATCCAAAACCCTAGAAGCCGAAAATTCTCAAGAAACAACAATGGAGGTAGAAGAGCAAAAATTGGAGTCATCTAGGAAAAGTGTGAGAAGAAGAAAACTGATTGGGGAAGATGATGAAGAAGAAACCCCATAACTAGTTGAGGGGGAAGAAGAAGCTAAACATGTTCCTTCCAAAGGAATTGCTGCTTCTTCCTCTAAGAAAAGAGTGAGCGAAGTGATTCAAGGTATGTTTTAGGATTTTGTGTCGATTTGGAGTGGACCAAGAAAGTTAGATTCAATGAATCAACCGATATACTAAAGGAACATGGTATGGAATACCTGTTTGAAACCGCTTTTAATAATGCCTTAGTTTCTTTAGCTATGGATGAATTTTGTGCAAACTTCATCAACACTGATGGAGTATGTACTACAGAAGTTAGGGGGAAGAAAATTAAATTTTCCCATGAAACTGTAGCAAAAATATGGGAAGTTCCTTGCAAAGGAACTGATCTATATTTTAAGAGGAAAGGACCTGTCGACTTTTCCAATTTCTCCCAAGATGAAATTGTTGCATCCTTTGGGGGGAACTGCTGGCCAAAACAAAATAAATCACAATCTTCTCTCTTATGTCCACAAAATTCTATTTAATCTTGTTTGGAGAGCACTCATTCCTCGAACTAAAAAGAGGAATGAGGTGGGTCTCTTGAATATGTGTTATATGTTTTGCCTTGACCACCACATTCAAATAAACTTCCCTTCTCTCTTTATCCAACATCTAATTCATTGCATTGAAAATCATTGTGTTGTTGGCTATGGTGCATTGATCACTTTAAAGTAAAGACTACTGGTTGGCCTACCTTGGGGATAAAACAAGGAAATATTCTAAATGAAAAGATTTTGTATGGTTTGGACCTCTATGTCCAAGATGGAGTGTTATTTCAAGGGAGGATTGCTACTAGTTCCTCTTAAGAGAAAACTGCCTAAGGCAGTGGAAGTCATACTTTAGGAACAAGTTCCTGCCCCTACAGAACCAAAGGAACAGAAAACCAAGAGGCGCAAAACTGTTCTTAAAAAGCCTTCCCCTCATGTTCCTAAAAGAGTTAGATAAAGCACTGGGTTGAAAACTGCTAAAACTGTCCCTGTTCCTTCAAATAAGGACTCTCCTTTAGTCCTATCTGATGCAGAGGAACAGGATCACAACTCATCTAAGGAACCAACTCTTCCATCCTCACCAAAAATACCAGTTACCCTCACTGAAATTCCTTCCATATCTCCCTCGTCCTTCTATGTTCCTTCCAGTTTTGAACAGATGAAGGTTGAAATGAAAGAACTAAACCCTTTTTCCTCTACATCCACTGACCTTCCACCACAACCACCTTTTCTTCCTTCCATTTA
Organism: Beta lomatogona; assembly: GCA_947646795.1. Taxonomy (NCBI): domain Eukaryota; kingdom Viridiplantae; phylum Streptophyta; class Magnoliopsida; order Caryophyllales; family Amaranthaceae; genus Beta; species Beta lomatogona. Next base: position 2,038,176 of record CANSNZ010000981.1, on the reverse strand, counting down.
CACCCCCACCTCACCTTTTGTTTCTCTCACAAGAACAACAGGTCCATCACAAGAAAACATCCCAGTTCCTCCACCTAAACCATCCTCTGCCTCTGGTTCTAAGGGAAAGGAACAAGTTCCTTCAGATGAGTTTGGTTGGGTTAATGAAGTGTGTCTCCCTGCTCAATATATGATTAAGTTTTACAATCATCTTCACTGGACTTTAGATACTAAAACTGATAAAATGATGGGTTTAATGAAAGTCCTTAGTGATACTGTGATTGAACAACAAAACAACATGGAGATGATGGCCCACGCCATTAACAGTTTGAAGCAGCAACTTGATGGGCAACATGGAGAGGTGATGAAGAAGTTGGAAGAAGTGGTTGAGGAAGAAGTCATCGAGGAACACCATACCCCTTCCCTTCCTACTGTCTAGTTCTTGTTTCTCTTAAAGGAACAAGAACTCTTAGCTTTTGTTTCTTTTCTTTTCTCCTTTTTCTCTTTTATACTTTAATGGAACAAGTGCTATAAATAAATGAATTTTGCTATATTTGTCTTCGTTTGTGATTTGAGTGCATAATTTCTTACTTGGAATGACTAGTATTATGTGATTGATGTTTGAGCAAGTCTAACCTTTGAAATTCCTAACTTAACCATTTTTTTGGCGCTTATTAATGGTCTCAAGGTCTTGTAAATATCAGTCTTACCAAAATCACCAAGCGTTTGATCTTTTTGACGATGATAAAGGGGGAAAAGATAAGGAACAAACTAAAAGGAACAAAGTAAAGTTGAAAAAATGACAAAATGAAAAAAAATGAAAAAATGAAAACCATAAAAATTTTGAAATCCTTAATCTGCCTTAATTAAATTATACAAATTATTATTTTTCATTCTCTTATGTTATTTGTTGTTTTCCTTAGTTTGTTGTCATCATCAAAAAGGGGGAAATTGTTGAACCCTAGTTTTGATAATGACAAAGGAACAAAGATGCAAACTAAGTAGTGGACTAACAAGATGTTTAAGTGAATGAATTTCAAGGTATCAATGCAAGGAACAAAGAGAATACTAAGTCAAGGAAGAGATCAAGTTGGGATTTTGAAGACTAAGTAAAGATGTTTTAATATGTGGTACTGGAGCAGCATTGGAGCAAGAAGACTAAAGCGAGGCTTTTTGCTTCTGGTTTCATTGTAAAGGAACGAGTAAGAATGGTAAGGAACTATGGCAATTTAGAATAAGAATGAGCGTTTGTTCCTTTGTAAGGAACAGACGAACTGGCGCTTAACTAATAAGTTAAAGGAAATAGACTTAGGATGAAGCATTACAACGGTTTTAATTATGTCTGTTGAGTAATTTATGCCTAGATTCTAGGTAACCGTTTTAATTAAGGAAAAAAAATCTGATTTTAAGGAAAAGATTTTATTCTTATAAAGATGATAAATATCCTTTTCAGTTTTTATGGAAAATATTTTAAAGGTTATATTTTTGGTAAAAGGCTTTTGTATTGGTTTTAATAATTAAAATGCTTTTTAATTAAATTAGATTTTCGAATTAATGCTTTGAGTGGTTGCTAAAATTAAGGAAGCAGTAACACAATTATCTCCCACGTTTAACAGTGATCATGCAGATCATGGGTTGAATGAGAAACGTGTTCCTTCGGGTAAGGAACATCATGGGATAATGGCTTTGCCACTAACACATGTTTTAATCCCACGTTCTAAGTTATTGCCACTATAAATACTAATGTCTAATTAAGTTACAATGTGTGTCTGACTAAGTGAATTAGTGAGTTTAACTAAGTAAAGTATCAGTGCCTTCATTCTCTCATAAAAGCCATTTGTTCTTTGCTTTCTTACTCTAATTCCACTAAGTTTATTTGATCAATTGTATTTTGGTTTTTGGGGTAAGGGGACTTTGAGTGAAGTTCTGTAAGAGAGAAGCTTTGAGTGAAGCGAGTTAAAGTGAGAAAACTTCAAGTGAAGTTAAGAGGAACAGCTGTTCAGGAACTTGAGTTTAGGAACTCAAGGTGTGGCTCGTGAGTAGAATTAGGTTGAAGCAAAGTTGTTTGGCCTAATTAGTGAAACAGTTGAGTTTAAAATCCCTTGTGGTCGAGGTTGTTTCTTCTTGTTGGGCACAAGAAGTTTTTCCTCGTAAAAATCTCTTGTGTTCCTTTAGCTTGTTTCTTTGTTTAAGTTTAAAATTCCGTAAAAAGTTACGTTTATTTCTACACATACAATTTACCCCCCCCCCTCTTGTATTGTTCCTAGTGAAATAACATTCCCGAAACAAACTTTTTTTTTCTCTTTTCATTTAGAAAGAGAATTCATGAAGATCGAAGCAACGAAGTTGTCTCGTCACGTGACGTAGGAGTCCAGACTTAGGATTTCATTTTCTATTTCATCTCTCATTTTGCCCAGTCTTAAATAGGATTTCCCTTTTTATTGTATGTACTCATAAATTTCAAATAATGAATGAGTATTTCTTTTCTAACCTTACACCGATGAGCATTAAAGGAAATCACGATTGTCGCCTTAAAAGAAATGAATTTCTAATTCTCATGACTATTCTAATAAAAGCAATGAACAACTAGCATATATAAAAGAGGCATTAATTCCCTTCAGTACAACTATTCCTCCATTTCAACCTATATACATTATATCCCTCCCCCTTTAACCTACCTCATGGGAAGTACATTAACAACAAATTCAATGTAAAGGGCAAGTAAAAAAAAAAAAAAAGAGCAACATCAGAAAAATAAAAAAAATGAATGAAAAAACGAAGCAAAAAATGATGAACAAAAAGAAGAAAAGAAGTGCAAAAATATCGAACAAAGAAATAAAGAGAAAGATAAGCCCATCAATAGCTTTGTCAACTGTACTTTCTTTTACCTTCAACCTTAAATTATAAACCTCAAACTTCGTTATCAAAGGCCTTGACCTCCATAACCAAAAACCATTACAAGCCTAATCATACCTCTATAATAAACCTTCGCTCAAGCAACCATGCAGATTGCATTCCCATAAGCCGTAAAAGACGAATCAAAGCCCGCTAGGTCGAAAACCCGTAAGGGCGACTTAGGCAAAAGTAAGGCCACCTTCTCATTCATTAGCCTGGACTACGAAATGTCTGATTCTGCTAAAGATACGTAAGAAACCTCACCCTGAGGTCCGATCGCTTTAAACCAAACCAAACCTACATCATTATCCACCCTTGCCAAAGACCTCTTCCAAATCAATGCTTAATACAATGCTTAATTCATTACAAACGGCTCCAAAGCAAAACGCTCGGCCACCATTAAAATGCTAAGAGCTACGACTGGCCTAATTTCATCATGGATGTGTAGGCAATATCTTTTGAGGCCCGGCCATTTTAATTTAAAACATATTTTTAAATCATGAATTTTAAATGCTCATCCCTACCTTTAGAACTAGACTGGGATTTGAACCTGCATCAGTAGCCTACCTCATTGCGTGAGTCGATTCATTATGACTCTGCCTTTTCTTATTCTAATCACTTCCTTTTTCTAAGCTACATTCTCGCTTCTAAGCCAAATTTTAGCATAACCTTTCAACACTCAGCGCTATGACCGTGCTTCATCCTTGAGTGTTCCTTTGTTTGGCCTTTCTTGTTTTCTCACCTTAGGAACCCTATATGGAATCTTTGGTCGAAACTTCCACTAAGCGTGATGAGATATCTTCAAAACCAAGCAATCAAGCTGAATACTTCATCAACTCCATCTTATTGGGGGCTTCATCACTGGTCCACATAGAAAATCATAGGCTCCAAGTCTGGCCTATCGTAATAAGGACTTCATTGCGAGTCCATACATGAAATCTTGGATTTTAAAACCCAAACTCATACAAGATCGAACCTACTTTATGGGCTCATTTAGGCCTTGACATACAAAACTCGAAGCATATACAACTCAAGCGCTACAAAAGCTCATTCTATAACGTATTTCAAACCCAACACAATCTATTAACTGAATAGATCATCATTGGGCTCCATGTGTACCTTGATAAGGACTTCATTACGAGTCCATATAGAAGATTGTGGGCTCCACACCCAAACGAGATCCTAACTGTTCTATGGGCTCACTTAGGGTCGTAACAACTACAACGCACTTTGAATCAAACATAACCTACGTGGATCATCCTTGGGGGCTTTCCATTTTTCTTCTTTCAAAAACAGTTTTCTAAATGAAAATTTGAGCTTCTAATGAAACAATCAAAGCATCATACTATTTGCATTAGCATCATGTCTCTGCAATAGTGTCATATCTCTGCATTAGTGTCATATTATCTGCATTGGTGTCATACCTCTACATTAGTGTCACATCTTTGCATTTGCATTACATACCTGCATCGTCCAAACAATGTGTCAAGCATTGCATCCTTCGTCCTTAGCCATAGGATTCTAGCGTCAATTATCGAGTCACACACACATACACACACATTTATGCATACCCGATAGCACCTTTAAGTCTAGAGTATTAGAGGTACGGTCACTCTTTATAGGTCAAGTCTTTTCCTATCCATACACTAGCACCCACATCACGGAACACATGCATTTCCCCTAATTGTTTGTTTGCATATCTATGTATTCTTTGGATTTACAGGTACTCAACATTGAACATTCCACCAAGGTCTGCGGACCATTACAATTTAACAGTGGAAGACAAGCGATGTATACATGGTGCGTCCAGCGCACACGACAACGCTGTGCAACACGCAGCAAATTGCATCCAGTGCAACATGCTGCTCCAAGTGCAGGCTTCTGCGTCCTGTGCACAAGCCTCTACAATGTGCTCTAGGGCTTCATAGCCAAGAGACACAAGTACTCAGTAGATTAACAGCGGGCAAATGCAGCGCTGGGTCTGCGGACTATCATCAATACTTTGGAGCGGGACCATAATAGCTCTACCTCGACGTGAGCCGGACCATAATAGCTCTACACCTCATCAATAACCTGGAGCGGGACCATAATAGCTCTACCCCGACGTGAGCCAAATCATAATAGCTCTACACCTCATCAATACCCTGGAGCAGGACCATAATAGCTCTACCCCGACGTGAGCCGGACCATAATAGCTATACACCTCATCAATACCCTGGAGCGGGACCATAATAGCTCTACCCCGACGTGAGCCGGACCATAATAGCTCTACACATCATCAACACCCTGGAGCGGGACCAGAATAGCTCTACCCCGACATGAGTCGGACCAGAATAGCTCATGATTCCTTTTTCCACATATCATCTCATTCTTGCAAATTTACAATTATTTTACAAGTATGTTTCACACATGTCTGTTCTTGAAGTTTTTGCTTATTTTGCAGGTACCGGCGTAAAAGAGTGATTTTGGATTGCAGAGCATCTAGAATAATTCTCCATCCCGACACGTATACTTTGACTTTCGGTTTTGCAAACCTTAGTCAAAGTGGGGGCTTCTGTACACACATAATCGTATCTCCCTATTTAATACCCTATGATGACTAATATCCCGCTCCAATTGGTCCGGATCGAGGAAATAATAAAAAAACGAGTCTAAAATAAAATGTTTTAAGCCAAAAAACCATTTTCTAACTCTTTATATTAACCCATTTTCGAAAACCTTTTTTATAACTAGTTTTACTAAGCCCATTTCCTAAAACGTTTTAAAATAACTTTTTAAAAGCCCATCTTCAAAAACCTTTTAAAATAATTTTTATGAAAGCCCAATTTTATAAAACCCCTTTTCTAGCACAATTTAATTAATAGAACTAATTGATTATATTGATTAGTTATATTAATAAAAATATCTTTTACAAAAATAATCTTTTGCCAAAGTGTTTTTAAATATCTCTTACTAACTATTTTCTAAAAGCTTTTTTAATAAAAATCTTTTAGAGACCTAAACCTATATATATCCTCCCTAACATATCTCTTAACTCGAACAATTCCCATCTCTACCTCATAACTCTCACGACAAAACACACAAAGCACTCGGCACACCCATTAACATCAACTACCCGGTTAACAAATTCTTCTCGCCTAAGAACAAATCGGCACAACAAATATCCTGGTTAACCCCATAATCATCCTTTATCACCACGCCACATCATCACCATTCATCACTACAACACTATACTGCCATCATCCCTTTTAATCTTCATCTCATCTGATCACTTCATACTACCTTCACAAATCCAAATATACAATACCATACCAATTCCTCCTGGCCATATTAATCAAAAGCAGAGACAAAGAAAATTATTTTTTGTGTTGTTACGTTTGATTACACTATTATACAAACAACAAAACTCGTACAATAATTCAATTTTCCGAGATCCGTACAAATCAACGACCCCGGACGGTGCTCTAATTTCTGAGGGTCAAATAAATTAACGATCTTTCTTTATTTTCCTTATATATTTTAATTATTTTGTTGAAGTTACTAACATTCTATTTGTGATGTAGATTGTTAACTTATTCCTGCGACTGTAAGTATTGTATATTATACTAATTCCCTGCAATATTTCTTTTTTATATTTTTATGTCTTTTTCATGAATAATATTTTTTATATATTGCTATGATTGTCCTACATGATTTTTATCACCCACATGTTATTATTGCTAAACAAGACCTAAAGAATTATTCTAACTAATTCAGATAATTAAGACAACCTACTAGGAACCTTGTAATTTGATTGTATAATAACTTGTCACTAAAAATATAAACTTTTTATGTGTTTCCTGAACCAACTTATACTGATTATTTTTAGGGTGCTTTAAAAAGTTATATGATTATTCTTTTGCATAAAATCTGTAATGGATCGATATTTAGTAGAGGCCAGCAATGGGCAATACGGTTCCTGACTGTATTGTACCCTCACCCCCGAACTCAACTTTTGGTTCCTGACCATATATGGAGTCTAGACGAGGAAATCTACATTGGATAAAGTCCCACAATTTGTCCCTACGGTTTCCCATATTCAATTAGGTTTATAATTCTTCCTTTAAAGAATTGTTGGCGACTTCAAAACGAATTTCAAATAAAACCTTAACAATGGGGTAGTCAAATAAACGCGCTCACACCGCGTGTAGGAATAAAGGAATTACTGCCATTAACAATGGAGTCTATTCTAACCTGCATTGAACCCAAAAGTTTTAGTTTCCCCATTTACAAGAAATTTCCATGATAGAGGATCAACTCCCTCACTAACACACACCTTTTCCACCCCCCCCAAAAAAAAACCCCAAAATAATCAGTAATGATCAAAACAAAACATAGAAACAAAAATTATCTTTTTAGCTAATGTTCATAACACACAAATAAATTCATCTCTCATATCAGTTTCTCTCCCATCCATATACCATAAAACCACATATATCCATTTAACAGCAAATAACTCGACGACGAGGGAGCATATATGACATTCACATTAGAAATTCCATTCACCTCAACATAGATAAGTGAAATCGTGATAGCTATGTCATCCTACACCAACTATGAAAGCAACATACAAATGCTTAAGCAGGGAAAACTGCAAAGGCTCCATTGATGACTAAATAAAACGTGATAGATCAGCTGTAATTAACTTTTGGTACAACCATACAATTATTAGGTCAATCTAGTACTTTGGTTGCATCTTAGCAAACATTATCCACAAAACTAAAATATTTGGCATCACTCACCAAAAAACCCACATAATGATAATAACATCTAACCGTTAATTATTTTATATATATAAGTAATGATAACATGATAAAGTAGATAAAATATACCTTAATATACCAAATCAAGAGAGCAGCGACAAAGGACAACTGCAGCAACACCACGGTTGGCGGCGGATCAGCGATAAAGGACAACAACAAGAGAGGAGGAGAGAGATAAACACGAGCAGGGGAAGGAATAGGCCACCAACGTGTAGCAAAATGAACGAAGAGAGAGAAACTCAAGTGATTGCAAAACTACAACAATTTCAAACCCATTTTTAAATCCTAGATCCACGAAAATCATTAAAAAAACAGCAAAATCAGGTAAAAACTTAAAATCAAAAGAGATGAAAGAGAAAATACCTCAACGGCGAGGTAGTCGAGAACGGAGCTCCGGCACCAACACGCTCAGCAGCAGTGTTCACGCGACAAAAACGAAAGAATGAGGAGGAGAGTGCTGGTTAGAGAAATAGACGGTGGCGAGCAGAGAGAAGAGCGAGGCTCCGGCAAACAAAGCTAAAAAGTAGCCGAGGTCGGGGAGAGAGAGAGCGGCAGGGGTGTGAGTGAGAGCCTGAGAGAGAGAGAGAGAAGAGCGAGGCTCCAGCAAACAAAGCCAAACGGTAGCCGAGGTCGGGGAGAGAGAGAGCGGCAGGGGTGTAAGCCCGGTTTTGACCGCATCAGATGGGCTTTTTTCCACTCTCTAGAGAGGAAGAGATAGAGAGGTAGGTTCAGCTAGGGTAAGTGAGAGTTAGAACGTTAAAGTATGGGAACTTCGGTTATGCCGAAAACCGCAACCCTTCATCAATAAAGGGCTTCGGTTTTTGGCATAACCATTGCCCTTTAGTTTCTAATTTTTTCTTTTTTGCGCGTAGATTAAGGACTGTGTTTTTCAGATAATTGCAGCCCTTGCATAGCAGCCATTGGCTTTTTTTCCTCTAGTATATAATTCTAACACTTTTTGCACATAATAACAGAACATAATACCATTACTGAATTTGAAGAAATTAAAATAAAAAATACGAGTAGCAAAGAATTAAAACTTACAATCTCATATCACTCGAGTTGAAGACCCACTCCAAAATGGTCTTTTGTTTAACTATCAACGGAGTAGTTATATTAATAACTCGATTTCTATATGGAGAGCGATCAAGCTTTGAAAATTTCACTTCCCGTTTCTCCACCTTGCGCTTCTTTGAAGGCACTGACTTCAAGTTAGAAAATCCTCATTTCCTTTTCAGTACAGTTTGAACTGTCTTTGACAGCCTTCGAGCACTATTCTTTGTTGTGGTTGATGCATTGCAATTCCCCGTAGTATTGTCATCTTTATTATAACCCTTAGCTTCTAGTTTAAGCTTTCTAGGAAAACTCCTTTTCAAAACTTATTGAATCCCATATGTGCCTTGTTTTCCTTCCACAACCTTATTACCTACTGAACTCTTTATCAATGGTTTAATCCTTATTCTCATTTAGATACTTTTCTCCACTCATCCTCAACAACTCTGTTAACTAATTCCTTTATTTTTTTCAACAACGAAAATGAAAACAAAATGAGCAAATTTAGATCATGAACAATTTCGAAAACATACATAAAAAAATTACAGAAGCTACAATATTAAAACTAATTACCTCAGTTTTAGTGGTTGTCGGGGTTGTATTTGGAATTTGTTGAGCAGCTAAAACACTTTCCTTTGCTATTACATGAATCTGCAAAAGTGGTGATTCAAATAAATTGAATGAAGGACCGTCACCACTCTTGCACTTAGGCGGAACCACTTTCGGTAATTGGGCAGCAACAACCTGCTCAATTGCTTCATCAATGGCTTGTAGAACTACTGGATCCTTCCAAAAATCTTCATCTTCACTAAATGAATGACCTTGAAGATCTTTATTCTCCATTATTGGCTCAGTGTAGCTGTAGGCGTGTTTTTATTTCGCCTACGCGGTGTGAGCGCGTATTAGATTTGACTACCCCATTGTAAAGGTTTTATTGAAAATTGTTTTGTATTGAAAGAAGTCGCCAACAATTTTTTTTAGGAAGAATCATAAACCTAATGGGATATAGGAAAATCATAGGGACAAATTATCCAATGTAGATTTCCCCGTCATGACTCCATATATGGTCAACATAAACCAGAGATTGAGTTCGGGGGTGAGGGTACGAATATAGTCATAATGAACGACATTCGCCCAAAGTTGCCCTCTACTAAATATCGATTCATTGCAGATTTTATGCCAAAGAATAATCAAATAATGTTTTAAACACCCAAACAATATTTAGTCTAAGTTTGTTCAGGAAACACATAAAAAGACTAATTTTTAGTGACAAGTTATTATGCAATCAATATTACAAGGAACCTAACAGGTTGTCCAAATTAATCTGATTAATATTAGAACATTTATTTAGGTCTTGTTTAGCAATAATAACATGTGGGTGATAAAAGCAATAAAGCAGGACAATCATATAATATTCATATAATGATCAGGCAAGCATGCAATATACAAAGGCAAGAATAATAATAATGAATAAAGAAAAGAGATTAGAATGTACAGTAGAATGATTATTACTTAAAGATCTACATCATGAAATAAATTTTTAGTAACTTCAAAGCAATAATATGGAATTTATTCAAGGATCCTCAGGATTATACCTATGCGGCTTAGATTGAGGAGCGCAACGATCTTTAGGTGAAGCAATCGTGGAACCAAGAACGCAGTGTGATTAAGAATTTATTGAAAGTAGTTGAACGTTTGAGTATTCGAAGTATGTTTCGGAGTATTCGAAGTATGTTTCGGAGTATTCGAGAGAATTTTGTGTGCGTGAAAATAATATCAAAAGTCGTCCGTAATTCAGGAAATTACGGGTATTTATAGAGAAAAGAAAATTTACGCCTCACGCAAGCCCTGCGCCAGCGCAGGCCTACGTGGCAGGCGCAATGCCACGCGTCAGGCGCACATTGGTGTGCCTGATACAGCCAGCTCAATCAGGTTTAGGCACGCGTAAACGCGTTTTTGAAAAGATAGAAAAGAAAGTTGCGTCTCACACAAGACTTACGTCAGACGCAGGACTCTGTGTGAGTCACGAAATCTACGTGTCAGGCGCTCATTGGCTCGACTGAAGCGTTCTGGCATATGCGCTGGACGCACTTGGCGCGCTGAGCGCAGCCTCCGCGTCCAGCGCATATTCGGGAATATTCAAACATATTCCTTTGCACATCTTTCGAAGATACCTTTTCTATTCCTAAAATTCCGGAGATTGAATTTTACGGATTAAAATCTGATTTGTTTTTAAACATAATAAAAATGATTATGAAAAATATTTATTAAAATAATAAGTATTTGATTGGGCTTTTAAAAATGGACTTAAAACATTTTATGGGCTTAAAATGCAATTAATCATTATGAACAATTAATTGGGCTTTAGAATATCATTGCAAAACACATTTTAGATTGGTTCATTAGATTGCTCTTCCGTTGGGTCGCGTCAACTAATGCCGCGGTATGTTTCATCATTGGATCCTTAAATGGGGAGACGCGATTATGTGTCTACAGTAGCTAGTACATAGTGCAGAGGCTGCTTGTTGTAAATCTCTGATTGAATCATTGTTGGAAACTTCAATAGCACAAGCTTGGATTTCTCTTGAAAATTCACCATAGCATGAGCAAGTTCCTTTACAACACTAGCTAAGTTCATAATACAATCCTAAAATCATGAACCAAAACCATAAATGACGTACATAATCATACTTAACAATTTTAAAAAAATCATGGAAATTGAAAACACAAAAGCATCACTAATACCCTTCTGAAATCATATTCAGTTTGTGGACCATGGACCTTTCTCTCCTGAATGCACTTGTTCATCCTTTAACACTCCTTGCACAACTTCTGAAGGTTCTCCTCAACATTTACTTTACTAGATGTTTCAGCATTAGGCTCAGAACAGTGGCCCTAAAATGATTTGACAATAAAATATAATGAACCTTTAATAAACTGAATTAATAGGTGGTCCGAATAACAAAATGAGCACAACTTGGCTCATTGACAAAAGAACAACAATAACATAACACTAACAGATAACCAATCAAAAGTAATAACACTAACATATAATCAATCAAAAGTAATTACAGATAAGAATAAATCAGATTCTAATACAAGTTGGAAACTTACTTGCTCATTGACATGAACTGGTTGTTCATTTTCAGTTGACACTTTCTTAAGAATATTCGCAGACCTACCCAATACAAGTCTGCCTTTAGAAATCTCTAGCTTCTCTCTTGAAATAAGCATGTTGGAAGTCCATGCTTTCAATGCAGGAGACTCACGTAGCACACGAACATCTTCAATAGCAATTTTATCAACATAGAAAAATAATTCACAAAAAATCAAAACAAAACTTGGACACAAAATCTAAAATTAAATTGGCAACAAACTGAATTTTAGCTACCATGAGAAAAAAATGATCCAGGATAATATCTATTTGGCTTCGCTTGCCAATACTTCTTAGCTTCAACCAAACTCTTCAAAACATAGTTGCACCAATTAATCTTCTTAATATGCTCTACATTCCTCAAATATCTCAAAATCCAATGATTTACATTCTTGTTATGTGTCCCATACATCAAAACTGTACAACACAACAAAGTTCCTTTTAAACATTGCACTTGTACCTTTTGTTTTCTTCATAAATGTAGTAAAATCTCCAACTAACAAACACATACTATTTTGTGCAAATTGCTTCTTCCAAGAATCCAACAAATCTTTTTCTTCAAAAGCAAGATCAATCTCTTCTCCTCCTATGGGCAGCCCCAAAACCTCATGAGCATCCTATTCAGTGATAACCATATCTTTCTCACTAGGATTATTCGATGAACAAGTATTTTAGATCAAAATTATGAGCTAGCCAATAAGCCAAATAAAGTGGCATTTTATGCACTTGCAAAAATTCCAAAGAACCAAACCCGCTTTCACTGATTCCCTTTTTCTATTGTTTGCTCAAACACTTCATCACATGTGTTATATCAGCCGGAGACATCCTTGACATCAATGTAGGGCATACAGATACATTAACATTCTTAACCCCATCATCTCCACAAACTACATGCTCATCATTAACTCACTAGTAGAATAAATGCTAATTGCGGCGATCATTAAGTGGCCTATTGCTGCAGTTTTGGCCGCGCAGCAATTACCTATTGTTGTTGTCCTTCCCAAAACCACAGCAATAGGTGTTTTTTTATATTAAAAAAATAGGTCTATTGCTGTGATTTTGGGTAGAAACCACAGCAATAGGTGCACGTTTTTTTAAAAAAAAAAATAAATTTAACTTAAAATCTACATATTGTTTTCAACATTAAAATGTAACTAAAACCAAAAGTAACTAAAATAAACTAGTACAACACATTAGATTCATACATTGAGTAGAAAATCAAAAATAATGAAAATAAAAAATTACAAACAAAAACTAACCAAAACAGCAGCAAATACAGAACAAATCTAAAATATAAACTAAGAATAAAAATCAAACAAATGAACAAAATCTAACCACCGAAACATTTCACAAAATCGAAATATGCATCCAAATTGAACTCAATGAAAAATCATGTATCACAATCAAAATTCATCAAAATATTTCATACAACAACTGAAAACTCGAGCCACGACGGTGAGGAATTAAAACTCGAGCCACGACGGGGATTCATAAGCAACAGAGGAAGATTAATGGAGTCAAAAGCTTGTGTGAAGGACGAGACACAGCGACGCGAAGGTTGATGGCGGCGAAAGCTCGGCGACGGCGAAGGCGAAGGCAAGATCGGCGACGGCGAAGGCAAGCTCGGCAACGGCGAAGGCAAGCTCGGTGACGGCGAAGGTAAGCTCGGCGACGACAACGAAGACAAGCTCGGTGAAATGAGAGAGGAGTAAGACTTCTCCGTGGCTGCACGAAGGGAGGGAGGTGCAGCGGCGATTGTTTGGTGGAGTGAGAGAGGAGCAGATCTGAAGATGAAGAAGGAAAGACAAAGGAGTGAAATGAGGGATGGAGTGGAGGAGTGAAAATGGCTAGTGAAATGAGGAAGGAGGAGTATTCCGTGCCAACCCTAGCTGCTTTTATGAAATCAAATGACATATTGTTGCGGTTCCCACACAAACCGCAGCAATAGATTAAAACTTGGCGAAAAAAATAATATTTTAATCTATTGCTGCGGTTCTGGGTGGAAGAACGAATTTTTAAAAAATTCCCGTTGACATCTTTTGCTGCGGTTTCGACCCAGAACCGCAATAATAGGTTGATTTTCGATTTTTCCTTTTTTTTTTTTACGCGGTTTATTGCTGCGTATTGGTAAAACAGACGCAATTCAACCGCCGCAATTAACATTTATTCTACTAATGACTCTGTTTTCACAGTGTAACACTCCGTCCTTTTATAAACATAATTTAAACAAAATAGAACATTTGATTGAAGAAATAGCGATAGCAGAAATATCGCCTAACGGAAATGTCACTCTAAACGAAGGCCAAATTATAGTAAATGAAAATAAAACCCAATTAAATTAATCCAAGATATCCATAAAGAGACAAAACCACCTCACAAAACCCAATGTAGTAAATATAAAATAAAATAAGATGTCTCAAAAATCCTAGATAGTCTTTCTCTCAATGCCCATAATATGAAATAATCACCTGCGATATATATCAACAAACATCCACAATCAGTGGGGAGTAACTAACAGCTCTCCCAGCCCAATTAGGATTCAAATAAGAGTTATAAAAGTTTTAACAATCAAGTCATACACAATATCTCATAAATACACTTCAAATAATTAAATAAACAAATAGATAAATAAATACAACTGAATCGATATAATGCAACATGCTATCCACAAACAGGGTAAAGTTAACAGAATGATTAGACAAATAAATATACATATGATCAACTCAATGATCAACATAATAAACCTTCAAGTTTTAAATAAATAATAATATGAATGATATAAATGACAATGATAATATTTTCAAAAATAATATTCATAACACATTTGAGAAGGAACCGAACGTAAGTGGATCGCAACCCACTGTTCCTATTTGGTTATAGTATTAGGAGCCTGCTCGCCTATGTCTAGTATGGCCACACCCTGATGCGAGATAATACACTGCTCAGTATTTCTCGACCTCTCAGACGACAACTAATAACCAAGACAGACCTACATACCTTACTCAGTACGTAAGTATAAATTATGTACCCTGCTCAGTACATAGTGATTGTTCATTCCTAGGAGACCATGTCGCCTCACTAGTCATCATCCTCAAACAAAACAAAAAATAAATAAAATAATTTCATTTCGTCTGCAGAATGCCATTTAAGGTCTTACATCAAACTGCAAGAATCTAGGGTCTTAACCCAAAACTTTCAAACTGCAAGAATCTAGGGTCTTAACCCAAAACTTTCAAACTGCAAGAATTTTAGGGACTCAACCTATCCATTCCATTTACATCAACTGCAAGGATTTAGGGCCTCAAACCATAAATCTCAATTCAAAACAATTTTAGTATCTTCTCAAAAATATTAGTAATCCCAAAATAGGGTTTAATTACTTCATAAAACTGAAAAGTATATGAATAGCTTTGAACCCTTTCATACATTGCAATAAGTTAAATTACCAAACTATTCACAATAAGCTTATTATAACTTATAAAATCTGCCAATTAACAATGCCACAAACCTCCACTAAAAATTCACCCAACATGCTAACCAATACAGTTAATATGTTTAACAATAAAAGTATAACATAATAGTAATTAAAAAATAAATAAAATTAATGATATAAGCTCACATTATAGAATCATAGATTGAACTTAGTAGAACGTGCTTATAAAACATAACTTCAAACCTACAACATGCTTTACATACTAAATCATAACTCATAACAAAACAAACAAGAAGAAAAAGAAGAACTCAATAAAACAAATCAACACCCATCAAGCAAAGCTAAACTGCATCATGCAATACATAAAAATCCAAAGAAATAGAATTTGCATAAACTGCAACAAAACCCATGAGAGAGAAACAAAGTGTAGTACGAAGCCAAACAACCATTATCATCCTCCAACAATAACGAGAACAACATGAACTACAAGACCCATGAAACAACTGAACTACGCCGGCAACCCAAAGATTTGACAGAAACAACACCACCACAACTCCACCCTTTAGTAAACCATGTTTATGCACACTTCCACCCTTAGCTTACTACACTTTCATACTCACCTTTAAATGGTTTATGCTAGCATATGATAAACAACCTATATCTCCCTTAATATGTAATAATTATACTAAACAAAACAACCAAGCTTTCATGAAAATACATAACTTCACGTAAATGATCTTGACAAATTTTTCTGGTTACAATATGTGCTAAGATGAAGTGTAAAGAGGGGGGTTACAAAAGCCAGAAATAGGGAATCATGGTTATGGCATTAAAGGGCAATAAAAAAGATGATAAGGGGCGGTTACAATTCTTCCAAATTCTGAAAATTAATCCCCCCAAAATAGGAGATCTTCGGCCAGCATAGATGTCCCAAGTCGGACCATGCTCGTGTTACAAAACGATTGAAACGAGCTAAAACATCGATGTAATAAAATACCAGCTCAAACGCGCATTTTAAATACTAGAAAATATATAACTACTAATCAAACAAATTATATACATATAACATTTTAAAAGTTGAAAAATAAATGTATATGATAAAATATTTTTAAGGAGTAAAATATTCTAATTTTAATAGAAAATAGTAAGTAAGGGAAAATAACTCAAAGAAACTATGTGCGAAAATCCGTGGTATTACACACAGCCTCATCATGTTTTACATTCACCTACTGCCCCAACAGGTTTCTCCACACTCTGTACATTACTATGCTCATGTGTATCTTGATTTCCAACATTTTTAAGCACATCCAATGTAGGTTCTTCAGCATTTTCGTTAATTAGAGAACGATCTAGCTCTACATTTTGTAAATATGATTCACAATCACAGAACAAATGAACACATGATACTTGTAACTGATGAATTCAAAATTCTAGGGCCACAAAGGCAGCTAGGAATATAAATTGTAAATTAAAGAAACAAATGAGCAAAATAAGACAAGGAGGAAATGAATCCAACATCAATTATCCAAATGAACATACTTGGGGTCAAACCAACACTTAAGAAAATGAGCTAGTTACAAATAATCAAACAAGAAAATAAGCATATAATCTTTACTGATTCTAAATGAGCACATAACAATTATAGAAAGACTCAAAATCATAGCAACTAAATATACGAAAAATTAAGCAAAAATGAGCAAAACAACAACCTAGGATTTACAAATTTAAAATTAAATATATGAATGAAGAGCAAAACACAAAAAAACACTCAGATGATTTAATATCATAATAAATCAATAAAACCACAACAAAAAAAATACAAAAGTACAAAATTATAAGAAACAAAACAAGAAACTGATCACATTCTCATTGTGAATCATTATGAACGAGGAAATAATCTTCAATTATTCTAGTTGAACACAAAATCTTGACTCATTTGAAAATTAAACTTCATAGTTGTACCAAAACAAATTTACTCATTCCGAGAATTCAAAATCAGCAGCTAATAACTTAAATGAGCAAAAGAACAACATAATAGTTTCAAATTTCAAGAAACAGAAAAAATTCGCAAGACCAAAAGTTAGATTATGGAATAATACCTTTGCATTGAAGTTTCAATACCGAGATAATCACAAATTTCAGGATTATCGCCGTACTTCACAGTAAAAACCTATTGTTGTCTGAAGTGTAAAAGGTACTTCAAATGCATCACTACAATCTGCAGACATCTAAGAAAACATTGTCAAATTCAAGCGAAAAAATGAAGAAATGATGAGCATCAAAAGAACGAAAAGTTGAGGTTGAAGGAAGCTGGAAGCACGAAAAAATGGCGGTTAAAATTTGTTAGTGAAAATGAAGAAGAGAGAGAAATAGTGACAGAGGAGAGAGAAAAAAAGATAAATTTAATACAGGTAGACCAATTTCATTGTGGGCTGAAAAAGGCTTGTAATTGGGCCGGGTATACTATAAGCATGTACACCCTGGTCTACTATAAAGATACTCCCACTGGGACCATTTTTGTAAACAATGAAAAATAGTTGGAAAAATGTTATAAGCAGTTAAAAATGGAAATATTACATTAATTATATCGATTGACGTGTGATTGTGTCATTAATTCTTCAAATAATACTATTTCAAAAAATGTATTTATAATTATATGTAGTGCTAAAAGCTATGTATAACATTTTCCATAAATAAAAATTGAGACTGAAAATGCCCATAATTAGGAGTTAAAAATGTTCCCATCAATTTTTTCTAAAAAGCAAACTAGAAGTCCATGGTTTACACACAACTAAAAACATAAATAAAATTCCCTTCAAAAAAAAAAACATAAATAAAATTCCTCTCAAAAGAAAAAAAGAAAAAAAAAAAACATAAATAAAATGGCGCTTTCCAGTGCTCATGTTAAAAACGAAAATATCATCCATCTTTGATTTTCTTATATTTATTTTATCGGACCCCACAAATGTAACTGTACTAATCTCTCTCTCTGAGTCTCTGCTATGAGCTATCCAATGTAAAAAGTACTACATATATTTGCTGATTGCACATTTGCACTAATAAATTCTACAAAAACTGCTATTTCTATAAAAAATATTATTTCTTTAAGCTATCAAATCATTTTTCAATTACCCATTTGTGCAATCAGTTTGGATACTGAGCTGTTTTCTTCCTTATTTGCTTCTTCTTTCATTTTCTTCCTAAAACATTTCCCATATAAATTCCATTCAAAATTCTCCAAAATTCCAACTCAAGAAGTCACTTTTCAAGTCTACCCACCACGAGTTTTTTGTTTTCCAGATTGTTCTGACGTTTGCTTGCCCACTTAAAATTGTAAGTTTCATCTCTCATATTTAATAAATTGGTTCAATTTTATATTTCTGCTAGAAATTCTCGTTCTTCTTAAAGAATATTCCTTTCCATTTTACTTTGCTGCTTTCTTTAAGTGTAGAAGTTTGGAGTTTTTTTTAGTGTAGGTGTGCATATAACATACAAATTTCTGTAAGTATTTCCCCCCTGAATTAAGTTTGAATTATGATTCCAGTATTGAAGAATTGTTTAATATGTTCATATCTGTGCTTTTTTTTTTTGCATCAAAGATAAATGTTCAATTAGGACCTGTTTGGTTTTACTGGTGAAATGTTTTAAATTAATTAAAGAGAGACACAGTTTTTTGTGTGTGGTTGTGGCAGGTAAAGAATTTGACATGGGTTCAAAAGTTGCCTTTTGATCCTTTTAGAAGAAAGTGTGTTTAATTTAACTAAAGATTGTTTTGCGTGTATGTTTTGTTAATTGTGGTTCATTTATTGTTTTTTTTTTCCTGCCCTTAATTTGGGGTTTTTCTGTTCGTGGTTTTTGTGAATTGTGTAGGAAGCCAGGAAGGAGTAATTAAATCCAGAGATGGCGACCGGGATAATTCAAGCTCCAATTTGCCATGTTAAGAACAAGGATTGTGAGTTGGGTTTTGCCAAAAATGTGGATTTTGTGAAGATTTCAAATATTAGAAGGGTGAAGTTTCAAAAAACTAAAAATTCTGTCATTAAGAGTTCAAATCCAGGATCTGATATTGCTGAGCTTCAGCCTGCATCAGAAGGAAGCAGTCTCCTAGGTAAGCTATTCTATTAGTTGATAGTAGATACATGGTGAATTCTCTTTTTTTGACCTTATGAGGTTCTCATGTGTTGCCACTTTGACTGATTTCGTGATTCTTTAGCTTTACCACGGTATAACTTTTTTCAAACAATTATCCAACTGCAGTGTGAACTGGTATGATAATTGCAGTAGAAACCATTTTCTTGCAAGAGTCCATAATAGCGTTACATGAAGAATGAATCAGGGCAGCAATCAAACTTTCAGTTATGCTAAATGTGTTGGCATTTTGTCGTAGTTTGTGTGCCCCAAAAGTTGGGTAGGAGAATGAAAAGTGTAATGCGCATTTCTGACCTCTTATATCTAACTTCTAGTAAGATAGTAGTAACAATGATTTAAGATTTGCAAAACGTTTTGCCTACCCATCCCACATGGGAAAGGATGGAGAGAAAGAGAAACATATGAAAACTAGTTGCTCCTTGTGGATAATTATATTGTTTTATTTTCTGCTTAGTTTCATCTTCGATGCCATTCGGTACTTAAGAACTTCAGATTTATATACTTTTCCAGCATTATTTTAGCTATTGTGTTTGGAATTTTCAATGCAGTACCTCGGCAAAAGTACTGTGAATTGCCATACAAAACTGTGAGGAGGAAGACATGCACAGTGATGGTGGGTGATGTGGCTATCGGGAGTGACCACCCAATCAGGATACAAACAATGACAACAACAGACACAAAAGATGTTGCTGCAACAGTTGAACAGGTTCCCTGCTGCTTTTCTCCTTTAGTCCAATATTAGTATGTGACTTTTATGAATTAGATATTATAGGTCAGTTGCCCATTGTTCCATCCGTTGGACTATTTTAGTGAATGTTTGTCTTGCTTGAATAATCTGGTAGTTGTTTTTGAATGCTAAGAGGATGAGATTGAATAGGATATCATCAGTTTACTAATCTATCATAGTTTCCTTGCTTTCTCTGACTAGTGTCCTCAATTATTATCGCGTATGTCCTGCTTTATTCTTTGTCGGCTGATTGCAGATCATGTTGATAAAAAAAATCTTCGATTGTTGCTCCTCCCAGGGTGTACAAAGTTTAAAAATTAGGAGGACCCTGTCCAGTTAGCTCATAGTTTGAGCAGCACCCTCCAGAATACTTAGCTATCTTTCCCTTGAATTCATCGGGACATGACCAAAACTAAAATATGATACATAGATACATTTGGTATCTTTTTTCTAAAAGTATCATCCTTTTCAATGTTGATGAATTCGGTTAATTATGTTGTGTTTTGGTGCTTCTTCTTTAGAAAATCTTGCTGACTTAAATCTATTATAGGCTTATAGCCACTAATATTAGAAATTAAGCGCTACTTTCTAGTGTATCTGACAAGTAACTTGTATTGTGAAACTCCTACTGACGCATATAAAAAAGTCCCCCTAGTTATAGGCTTCAATACATTAACAAGACCTAGGATGTAGTTTCAATTATGGTATTCAATGGCTAGGGAAAAAAGTCAAAAAATCTTTGAAGGACCTATAGAATTGATGGCCATAGCAGATGCTTCATCCGTGCTATGGATTAGAAACTTATGATTTGTTTTTGATTCTTTAAGCCAGTCTTTTTCCTTCACTTTTGCTGGCAGGTCATGAAAATTGCAGATAGTGGAGCGGATATTGTCCGAATAACAGTGCAGGGAAAGAAAGAGGCAGATGCTTGTTTTGAAATTAAGAATACACTTGTCCAGAAAAAGTAAGGCTTCACATTTCCTCCCTAGTTGTGGTTTTGTAGTCTTTACAGTTACTATATGTTTACTATTTAGTTTTTTTTATGTCTATAACTTTATATAATTTTTTGAAACATACTTATCTAGCTTTTTTCTTTTCTTCTTTTTTTCCAGCTACAATATTCCTCTAGTGGCAGATATTCATTTTGCTCCTTCTGTTGCAATGCGTGTTGCTGAATGCTTTGAAAAAATTCGTGTCAATCCTGGAAATTTTGGTATATGCTGAGCATTGGTTCTGTAAGTATAATAGTTATGTATGTTCCTTGCTCTGGAATTAAAGATCTGCTTTGTTGCAGCTGATCGAAGGGCCCAGTTTGAGACGCTAGAGTACACAGAAGAGGATTATCAGAAGGAAATTGAGCACATAGAGCAGGTAATATCTAATGCAGATGTCTCCTAAACATAGACAATGAAAGAGAGTGAGAAATGGGGACGAGGGACATAAACTATTGATTTCTATGTGATGGAAGTTCAATTTTATGAGCTTGAAAATTTTACTAAGAAGGATGCTCGTAATGCGCTGTCTAGTATGTTGTATGAAGTTTATTTAGTAAGCTGCAAAAGAGTGAAGGGGACAGAAATAACAATTAAATTGTTGGGGAGAAGATATTAGTAATGGGAAGTTGAAACAATAACTGTAAAAAAGCTAACCAATGACACCTAAACTAGAGATTGAATTTTGGAGGGAAAACGTATCATCACCATGTAGTTTGGGTTTCCTATTTGTTGGGTTGTTGGCAACCTTGCAATTAGTCGAGACTAGTAGAAGGACTCTGTTTGGTGTATCTAACTCTACTCTCGAACTTTTTGCTACTTTTAGTTACATAAATAAAGTTTTCCCTAATTTAGCCCCATAAACTCATATTTTCATGGTTGAATGGCGATTGGCAAAGGAAGTACTAGCAGATCATCAAAATAACAAAATAATAGTGAAGTTTAGCATGAATATCATTAACACCAACAATCTATGGACATCTTGCTAAGAAAATGAATAGAGGGAATAATCTAGACAGAAGGCAATAAAGACAGGAATTAAAAGTAATAAAAATAACAAAAGAGGAGATAAAGAGTGAGAAATGCAGATTGGGAGAAGGTACAGACTCGTTTATTCTTTTTTTTTTTCCTTTCTATTCAATCTTTCAAATCCAAGCATAAACCATACTTTTGCTCACTGTCCCTCTATAATAACCATTGTTTCTCTACTTTCTCTCACTAATACCCAAGCTAAACCTACGGTAAACTAATATAATTACATCGTCTTAGGAAAATGAGGGTTTGGGCCTATTTATGGGTCCCTATTATAGGCATTGCTTAAGTCGGGACAAAACAGAGTTTCCGAAAAGAATTCAGCGCCGATCGTGGTGCCTATATGTCCCACAGTTGCAGCCCTCAGTATGGAGTTCTTGATGTATTAAAACAGGTACATGCGATTGGAGTAAGAATGGCATCACAATACAGGAGCTGCAGATCACACAGATTGTTCGATACATATTAAAATTAGGCTTGTGACCAACTATACGAAAGCTAACAAACCTAACTTTCAACTCCAAGATAAAGTACCAACGAATGAGGTGTATCTTGAATGATATAGCCATTTGAAGTCGACCATTGTGCAATTTCCGAAAGCCTTATATTAATCCTAAAGTGCTCTGTTCTTGCCTTGTATGTGAAATCTGTATCTTCAAAGGTAATAACCGACAATTCAAAACAACAAATGTAGTCCGGATTCCCAAATCCTTGAAATGAAATGAAAAAACTTGAGAGTGCTACTAGCCTACTACAACGTATCCACAAATCTCAACCAAAATAATTAAAGTATAGCACTTTAAGAAATGGGGGTAGCAAAGGTGCGTATTTTGAGATGGATGTGTGATAACACCTTAATAGATAGTATTCGGAACAAAGGCATTAAGAAGAAGTTGGAGTTGCTCATATAAAGGATAAGATAAGAGAAAACTGCTCACGATGGTTTGAGACATCGACAAGATGATGCACCGGTAAAGGTAGTGAAGAGTTGGGATTATGGAGAATATAGAAGTTGGGGGAGGCCAAAGATGACTTAGTAGAGGCCAAATGTATGGAGAAATTAGGTTCTCGCGAGCATATAGCACTTGACAGAAGAGAGTGGAGACAAAATATATATCTCTAACGACCACGGGAGATAGAATTTTGACTCATGCAACCGACCCCGTTTTATCGGTACCAAGGTTTTGGTGTTGTCGTTGTCGTCTATCAACTAAATTAAGTTAAACTAAGGCAGAAAGTTTAAAATGAAAAAAAAGGGTTTCAAGCATTGTTTAAAGATATGATATAACACTCATCCATGCCTTCTAGAAAGAAAAGGAGGGAGTGTATATTAGTATAGCCATAATGAAGTCGCAGCAGCATCTCATTAGGTTTAAGATCTTGTCGCTGCCATATCAACATATCCCTCTCACTGCCACTAGAAACTACATTACTTAAATCAGCTCAATAGTGAAATTTTACTACTGAATTCGTTGGGCTGTTGGAAGTCGGAACTCAAGAGTCTTAGAGCCACAACTTTGAACTTTAGAGGCTCACTTTTGAGTTTCACGTAAGCAGTTTGAATTCTTATCTTCATTGGGATGATGATTCTGTTCTGTTCTCATACTTGTCAAAATGCAAGATGTTTATTTCATGGTAGAGTATGAGAAATAACATAGTATATTGACTCTGTCTTCCTTTCTCGCATCATATTAGGTATTTGCTCCATTGGTTGAGAAATGTAAAAAGTACGGTAGGGCAATGCGCATTGGGACGAATCATGGAAGTCTTTCTGATCGTATAATGAGCTATTATGGGGATTCTCCACGTGGAATGGTAAGCTTAACTTGCTTCTTCTGTCACCACTGGTATTAAGAGTAATGCTAATTCTAGTTTACGTTGAATCATATCTGTCATTGAAGTTGGCTTAGTACTTTTATTGACTTTGTTTTGGACTTCCATCTTTGACTTTAAAACAGGTTGAATCTGCATTTGAGTTTGCAAGAATTTGCCGGAAATTAGACTACCATAATTTTGTGTTTTCCATGAAAGCAAGCAATCCAGTTGTCATGGTTGAAGCGTATCGGTTATTGGTTGCAGAAATGTATTTGCAAGGATGGGATTACCCATTGCACTTGGGAGTTACAGAAGCTGGTGAAGGTGAAGATGGACGGATGAAATCCGCTATTGGGATCGGGACCCTTCTTCAGGTAAATTGAGAGATCTATTTTGCTGATAGATCTTTGCTCCCACAGAACTAATGTCATCGAGATAGTACGTTTAGTATATTCAGTGGAATCAAGGAACTGATAGGACACAGCTAAGTTATGGAATAAAAGAACTGATATTGCACTTTAGTCAGTTCCTGAATGGAGGAAACTTCAACATGCTTAGCTATGTGTGACTTTGTTCATTTTTCTGAATGGCAATATTTCCTAGAATCAGTAATCAACACTATGTTCATCCTGTGTTCTTTCTTTAGTTATAGGCTTAATCTATCTTTCCAAAAGTATCACTATGATTTTTTTTCTAATGTATCGCTTATTGTGTAAAGTGTTATATTCTATCACATTCGGGCATGATGCTTTTCAGAGCCTAAATTCTGTTTGTCTAACCAATGGAATGCAATCCAAGAAATACTATTGTGATAAGTCTCAGGAGAATACTATTGGTGTAGGATGGCTTGGGAGATACAATCAGGGTCTCCCTAACGGAACCACCAGAAGAGGAGATAGACCCCTGCAGAAGGCTGGCCAACCTTGGAACGAGAGCGGCTGAAATTCAGCAAGGAGTGGTATGATTAATGGGTTTTGTGATTCATTTGATGCTAAAACAGGATAAAATTCAATTTTACCACATTCATATGGCTGTAATCTACTTCTAGGCACCATTTGAAGAAAAGCATAGGCATTATTTCGAGTTTCAACGCAGAACTGGTCAACTGCCAATTCAAAAAGAGGTTCGCTTAGGGTCTCCAATTTCTGCACAGCATTTGGCTACTTTTTTCACTGTTTATTCCAGCTAGTAATCTTCTGTTTAACACAGGGTGAAGAAGTGGATTATAGAGGTGTCCTACACCGTGATGGTTCTGTTCTCATGGCTGTTACCCTGGATCAATTAAAGGTGGGATTCTCCTTGAAATATGTTTATCTGTGTTGCTTTAGAGTCTCCTTATGTACAGTTTAGGTGTATATGTGCTATCTTATAAATTTAGTCATATGCGGTTATAAATCAATTGTTTTGTTGGAAGTCTGTCTTTATTCTATATAAATGCTTATTATGGGTCGATTTTGGTTAGTACTATATGCCAAAATGCCATTTATCTGGTATT
The DNA here is from genome assembly GCA_947646795.1 of Beta lomatogona. NCBI lineage: Eukaryota > Viridiplantae > Streptophyta > Magnoliopsida > Caryophyllales > Amaranthaceae > Beta > Beta lomatogona. Next base: position 2,012,650 of record CANSNZ010000981.1, on the reverse strand, counting down.
TCTACTCTTAGTATTATTGGACTCTTTTCTCTCCTATACTTCTCATCTATATGTTCTTCATTTTTTTCATATTCCATGATTATCTTGGCTGGTGAAATATGTCACTTCTTTTCATTAACTTTGATCCTTATCTTGTGAATTGTAATATTCCATTAGTTCCTATGCGAGGGTGAAAATTGTGGTGTTTTACTCATCTTGCATGTCTTTTTTTACTTCCAATACTGACTTTGTTGTCTCAAATGCTAATCTCGAGCACCTGTTAGCAATTCTAGCAATTCATTTAGCTTGTAGATGGAAAACATTTCGTCCTCTACCTTGAATGCTTAGTTCTAACTGCGTTCATTATATTTAATAACAGACACCTGAACTCCTGTACAAGTCACTAGCTGCGAAGCTTGTTGTAGGCATGCCTTTCAAGGTATGTCGTTATTCAAATTAAACTATAATTTCTTAGGGAAAAAATGATTGCTCAATCCACTGCGTGATGATTTTCCTAGTTGTATTAGAAATTGCTTGACGAGATTCTTGTCAAGTTAGGATCTTGCCACTGTAGATTCCATTTTGCTGAGGCAGCTTCCACCGCAAGATGATGCTGATGCAGTAAGAAATCTCTTTTTTTTTTTTTTCCTTTCTTATCATTTTGTTTGTCCATTAGTTCAAGCATGCTGCATCAACTTATTATCATATATGTAGATGCAAATGATTGATCTGGTCTACTTTGCTTTATATGATCAGCGGCTAGCTCTCAAGAGATTGATCGATATAAGCATGGGAGTAATAACCCCTTTGTCTGAACAACTAACAAAGCCCTTGCCTAATGCGATTGTTCTAGTGAACCTCAAGGAGTTGTCAACTGGTGCACACAAGCTTTTACCTGAAGGTGGTCAAAGTTGCAGTTTCTTAGTATTTGCTGATGATCATAAGTTACGGGGTCCTAATATCAAGATCATATCTTTTCCAGGAACACGCTTTGCTGTGTCTCTGCGCGGTGATGAACCGTATGAGGAACTGGACATTCTCAAAGAGATAGATGCTACAATGATTCTGCATGAACTGCCTTTCACTGAAGAGAATGTCAGCAGAGTCCATGCAGCACGAAGGTATGGTCTGTGATTATTTTCTGGAGGCTCCTTGGACATGAGCTACTATTCTATGAACAACAATGTTAGAGCCTTAATCCCATTATAATAGGCTCGGCTGCGCGTGTCCTATTTATACCTGAAACCAATATTGACTAGTTTTTTTTTTTTCTGTTCCAACAGAAAATTTCAGTATTCCTGCTTATTTATTGTTAAATTTAGTGCCTTGAATCCTGAAGTGTGGAGTTGAATCAGTTTTTTTTTTCCTCTCATTTTCTAGACCTGTTGTGCTGCATGGACATGCAGTCTTATGGCATGTCCTCACAGGTTGAGGCAGGCAGGTCAGTGTTGATCTGTTGGGTTGCAGCTTTTTGCACTCCCATGCAGTCCTGTCGAGAAACATCCGATTGGCTTCTGTTTCTGCTGCATGGGTGTGCACCTTTATGGCAACCCGTCCCCATTGCTCGATTGCCAGTAGGAAACTGAAATGTGAAAGGATTTTGCTTGGTTTATTGCTAGACTCATTGAGTCATTGCATGGTTTGTTGAACAGTCGTGTTCTCTTAATGGGGACTTTTCGGAGTATGAATTGCATCTAGTTAGACTCCATTAAATAGAGACTCGTAGGATTTTGTTCATGAGAGTAAGAAAAGTTCCTTTTGTGATAGTTCAAGTTCTTAGCTCCAGTGAAGCTCATAGAAAAATCTATTGCTTGAACTGGCTGAACCTCGTAATATCTTTATGTTCATCTTCTTAATTTTCTATTTTAATTTTTCTAAATTTCGCTCAAGCAAAGCTTTGTTGACACTGATAGCGATAGTGCTCCACTACTAGCCACTTTTGGCTAGGGTGAGCAAAACGATGAATGGATTATAAAATTGGGATATCCTCTTACGTCTTCCAACAAAAACCTTTTTTTAACTATTACATTGTTGATGGGGGTACGATTTGTTATAGGGAATATGGCTTCCGGTAAGGTTATTGGAGTCGAGACTATTAGCATCGAGATGTTTGATGGAGTTGTTAGAGCTTTGTCCAATAACCATCATATTCCTGATTTAAGAATGAACTGGATTTCATTTTTGTACCCTTAATGCTAACATGTACAATTACAGGTTATTAGTATAGATTTACTTAGACGAAAAAGATTGGTAACTTGTATGTGCTAAAGAAACTCTAGTTACAGATTCAGTGATGAAATCCACAGTTTCTTTGTCGGGATGGTGACATCAGGTTGTGGCATATGAGACTTGGTGCTATGGGTAACTGTAGTACGAGTACTTTAAATATCAGTTGCTTGGAAACAATATTGGCTATCAGAACAAGAAATTTTGTTGGATGCTAACTTTATCTTTTTCTAGAATCGTACTTAGAAATGGTGTGAATGTTGTTACTAGAAGCATTCGGGCTAGATACAGGATAGGAGCTAGGGGTGTAAGTTACTCCCTCCGTCCCATACTTATCTATATACTTCCTATTTTCTTTCATGATTTCATCTCATATTAATTTATGCACTTCCTAAAATGGCATGGCCTCAACAATCCAGATAAAGAAGTGGCGTATGTAATTGTTTAAGAGCTTGGAAAATTATTGGCCCTCTCCAACAGTGTAGAAGTGTGTCATTAGCGGGCAATTTTTAACTGTTATATTTAGAGGAAGGATCCTTATGCATGGTTTGGATTGTATGAATGTGGCATTTGCTATCCAAAAATCATTTTATTGTTGCTTGATTGTTTCTGTTACCCAGATCTATATTCTGACTTGAATATCTTTACCATCTGAGTGTCAGATTCCCGAAAAATATGTAAATGTTTCAGGATATTAAGTATCTGCAGAACTTCAGCTAAGAATTAAAAGAGAGAGAGAGAATTAGAAGATAGGAGAGAAGGAGATTTGTTATTATGATTCATTAAGCAATCAGCTCATACAATCTATTACATTTATACAACTGTCAAATCAGTTGAGCTAACTGATTTGTAAACGTCCAACTAACTAACTAGCCAACTAACTGCCAGCTAGGCACACAACTTATTAACTAACTTTTTGTCCCTTAACATTCCTTCCCCCTTAAAAGATTTGAGTTCAACTCAAATCACTGAACAACAAAATCAGGAAATCTAGCTTCAAAATCCACAGCTACTTCCCAAGAAGTTTCATGATCAGGAGCACCTTCCCACTGAACTAGATACTGGACTTGAGCCTGATTATGAACCTTAACAATTTTTCTGTCCAAGATCACTCTAGGTTTAAGAACAACACCAGCATCCTGTCCTTGAAACCAAGAGGGAATGTGTGTGTGGCAATAGGTAATGTTCCATGAAAAGCCTTCAACTGTGATACATGAAAAACATCATGAATTTTGGCTGAATCAGGAAGCCTAAGCTTATAAGCAACCTTACCAATGACAGCTTGTATCTGATAGGGCCCATCAAACTTAGGAGACAGCTTCTGGTTGCTTCTATTGTGAACAGATTGCTGTCTATAGGGTTGTAACTTCAACCACACCCAATCTCCCAGCATAAAAGATCTCTCAGATCTATACTTGTCCCCACTGAACTAGATACTGGACTTGAGCCTGATAATGAACCTTAACAATTTTTCTGTCCAAGATCACTCTAGGTTTAAGAACAACACCAGCATCCTGTCCTTGAAACCAAGAGGGAATGTGTGTGGCAATAGGTAATGTTCCATGAAAAGCCTTCAACTGTGATACATGAAAAACATCATAGGTTTTGGCTGAATTAGGAAGCCTAAGCTTATAAGCAACCTTACCAATGACAGCTTGTATCTGATAGGGTCCATAAAACTTAGGAGATAGCTTGGTTGCTTCTATTGTGAACAGATTGCTGTCTATAGGGTTGTAACTTCAACCACACCCTATCTCCCAGCGTAAAAGATCTCTCAGATCTATGCTTGTCAGCCTGTTGCTTCATCCTTGCCTGAGCTTTGTTCAAATGAAATTTAAACAAAGCTATCATGTCTTCCCTCCTTTGCAAGCTTCTATCTACTTCAACCACACTGGATTCCCCGGGCAAATAAGGCAGATATAAAGGAGGTGGCTGGCCATATACAACCTCATATGGAGTGAGTTGTGTAGCAGAGTGGAAATGGGTATTGTACCACCATTTTGCTAATGGCAACCAAGCATGCCGTTCCCTTGGATGCTCACTACACATACACCTTAAGTATGTTTCTAGACATCTGTTAACGACCTAGACCATCTGTTTCAGGATGGTAAGCTGAGGAGAGTAGAAATTCAGTGCCATGTAGACTGAACAAGCCCAGCAGAATTGGCTTAGAAAAATTGCATCCCTGTCACTGACTATACTTCTGGTCCACCCATGTAGTTTAGAGACATTACCTACGTAGGCTTGAGCTACTTGCAAAGTTGAGTATGGATGTGATGTGACAAGTGGCCATACTTACTCGGCTTGTCAATTACCACAAAGATGACCTCATATCCAGCTGATTGGGTAATCCAGTAATGAAGTCCATAGAGACATCTACCCACACAGCTTCTGGAACTGGTAATGGCTGCAATAAACCTGGGCTAGCAGCTAGGTCATACTCAGAAGCTTGACATACCTTGCAATTCCTTACAAATTTTCTCACATCTTTGCTAAGACCCTTCCATTGAAACAAGTTCTTGACTCTTTTTATAGTCAAATCTCTCCCAGAATGGCCACTTTCTGGAGATGAATGCAACCAAGTAATGATCTTGGACCTTAAATTAGCATCTGGTCCAACTACCAATTTACCATGTTTTCTTAGTAATCCATCCTGTAAGCTGAACTTGTCCACTTGTTGTGCTTGTTGTAATTGATGTAAAACTGCTATCAAGCTGTCATCTAACACATAACTAGCTTGCAAAAGCTCAGTTAAGTTGGAAGACACAATAGACACAGCCATACATAGCACCCTAGACAAGGCATCAACAACTTGATTTTCCCTTCCACTTTTGTACCTAATCTCATAGTCAAAACCCATGAGTTTAGAAAGCCAAAAGTGCTGAAATGGGGTTGAAATTTTCCGTTGCAACAACCATTTCAAGCTCTTTTGATCAGTATGAATCACAAAATAGGTGCCCACTAGGTATTGTTCCCACTTCCGCAGTGCAAACACCATAGCTAGCAATTCTTTCTCATATACAGAGAGTTTTTGCCATTTAGGACCCAGTGTTCTACTAATAAAAGCTAGTGGATGGTTGTCCTGCATCAAAACAGCTCCAATTCCATCTTTGGAAGCATTTGTTTCCACTATAAATGGCTTAGTGAAATATGGAACAGCAAGCACAGGGGCTGTAACTAAGGCTTGCTTAAGACTAACAAAAGCTTGAGTAGCTGACCATGAAAAAGCTCCTTTCTTCAGCAAAGCAGTGAGGGGCTTGCTGATAAGAGAGTAATGCTTGATATATTTTCTGTAGTATCCAGCCAATCCTAGGAAGCTCCTCAGTTCCTTCACAGATTTAGGAGTTGGCCATTTTTCTACTGCAGCCACCTTATTTGGGTCAGTTTGCACTCCAGCAGCTGAGATGCAATGACCCAAATATTCCACTTTATCCATGGAAAAGTTACATTTGCTTTCTTTAATGAACATAGAGTTGGTTCTCATTAGTTCAAAGACTGCAGCCAAATCTGCCCAATGAGTGTCTTTGTCCTTGCTATAGACCAATATGTCATCAAAGAAAACCAACACACATTTCCTAAGCAAAAGTTTGAACACATTATTCATTCTATCCCTGAAAAGATGCAGGGGCATTTGTAAGCCCAAAGGGCATTATAAGAAACTCATAGTGACCTATGTGAGTCTTGAAGGTTGTTTTATAGACATCACTGGCATGGACTCTCAACTAATAGTAACCAGCCCTAAGATCCAGTTTACTAAAAACGGTAGCTCCAGCTAACTCATCTATAAGCTCATCAATCACTGGGATTGGAAATTTATTTTCTACATTCTTAGAGTTCAAGTCTCTGTAGTCCACACAAAGCCTCCATGTGCCATCTTTCTTGCCTACCAACACCACTGGTGATGCAAATGGGCTTGAACTATTCTATATAATGCCTCTATCCAGCATTTCTTGCACCAATTGCTCAATGATATCCCTTTGTTTGAGGGGATACCTGTATGGCCTGATATTAACTGGTTTGCAACCATCTTTCAAAGGTATAGTGTGATCAAACACACCCCTGTGAGGAGGGAGATTAATGGGATCTTCAAACAAGTCCTTGTACTGAGTTCTTAACTCTTCCAATTCTGGAGGCATGGAAGGTGAAGAGCCGGTAGTAGGCTTCACATCCATAGCCATGAAAGATAAATCCCTTACTTGCAGTACACATAGCTGAACAGCAGTACTCATCAGCTTGGAAGATGGTGCCCCCTCAACCACCTTGACCTTTTGAGGATGTATACCTTGTAATATAAATTGTTCTCTATGAACTAAGAATTCCATCAAGAGTGCTTTAAAATCCCAGCAAATAAGTCCTAAGGTGGATAACCATTGAACCCCTAGAACCATATCACAACCCCCTAAAGAGATCAGCATAACATCAGCCACAAAGGATTGTCCCTGCATACTCCACTGAAACCCCTTACACACGTGTTGACAATTCAGCTGATTGCCATCAGCTGCCACTGCTTGAGAGCGTATAGATTCAATAGCACAACCCAGTTTCTTGGCTAAATTCAGATCTAGAAAATTATGAGTAGATCCTGAATCTACTATAATGTGGAAGGGTTTGTCATTAACTATGCCTTGCACCCTCATGGTTTGGAAATTCTAATTTCCAGACAAGGCATTCACTGAAATCAATGGTTCTATATCATCAATGTCACTCTCATCCTCACCATTACTAGCTCTTTCTGCACTTCCAGTACTACCAGCAATCTCCACTATAAACAATTGAGGTTCCTTAAACTGGCATTTGTGATTCCTGTCATAGGGTTGATCACAATAATAGCAAAGCCCCTTTACTATTTTCTCAGCTCTAACATCAGCTGGAATGTATTTAAATTTTTTAGCATTTCTAGGAGTAAGTTTGGTTACAGGAGGAACATGTGTAGGTTGGGAAGAAGATTTAGCAGGTGGAGTTGGTAACAAAGGAGGAAGAGGTTTACAAACAAAAGGAGTGAATTTACAAGGCTTGTGTTGTATAGATTATAGAGTCTCTTCCTATAGTCTAGCAATCTCTACTGCTGCAGAAACAGACTTGGGCTTAAATGCCTTTCACAAAAGGCTTAACTCCAGACTTTAAAGCTCCCACAAAACTTTCAAGAATGTAATCATCAGGCAGAGAATGATGATGTTGAAGGACTACAGAACTTAAATCCTCAAATTCATCTATATAAGTTTCTAAGGAATCAGTTTGTTGCAACTTATTGAATTGTTCAACAACATCAATGGTTGTCTCATCCTTAAATCTTGTAGACAAATCTACCACAAATTCAGTCTAGTCTACATTCTTCCTCACAGATAGGTAACTAGTTACCCATTTTTCAGCCTTTTCAATCATGAACAAGGATGCTAAATCAACCTTTTGATCATCAGGTATCTTACACAAATGAAAATATTTGATGCATTTTTTAATCCACAATTAGAGCCATCAAGTTTTGGAAACTCTAATTTAGGAACGTACCCCAAAGGTTTAGGTCTTGCTGCTCTAGGAGTCATAGGACTCCCCTGACCTCCTTCACCATTGAAAGCTGCATTTGTAGATGTATTTTCAAGCATCTGATTCTTTAATTCCAGGATCACTGTCATCAGATCATCAATCTAAAACTGATCATCCACTTTCTTTGATTGAGCATGAAATTTCTGCTCCAATGATTTGATTTGTTCATCCGTATTACTACTACTCCTAGTTGCAGGTGCCAGGTTTGAGTAATGGATGTAATTGAGTTAGCAAATACTCAATTACAAGATGAAATTTCTCAAATTTTCAGGAAAAAATAGGGTGTAAAATTGGCAACAAATTACTCAACATTTTTCTGTAATTTTTAGCTCAAAAGAATCAGGAGAATATAGAGATTTAGATGAACTAAAAATCTCTATTAAACAGAATTTTCTTCACTTTCGACAAAATAGGGTGTTGATTTTGACTATGAAAAAATGATCTGATAATTGCAAATTTTAGCTCAATAGAACCGCAATCTCACAGAGATTCCAATGAACTGAAAATGAATCAATTTGAATGAGTTTTGATCGAATTGCTCTGATACCAATGTTGCAGGATACTAAGTATCTGCGGAACTTCAGCTAAGAATTAAGAGAGAGAGAGAGAGAGAGAATTAGAAGATAGGAGAGAAGGAGATTTGTTATTATGATTCATTAAGCAATCAGCTCATACAATCTATCACATTTATACAACTGTCAAATCAGTTGAGCTAACTGATTTGTAAACGTCTAACTAACTAACTAGCCAACTAACTGCCAGCTAGGCACACATCTTATTAACTAACTTTTTGTCCCTTAACAGTAAACCAACAAATAATCTATACTTTAGATTCTCTTGAGGAATCTGTCGTAAATCTTAATTATTTGTAGGTTAAAATTTGCTGCTAATGCTGTTATGAGTGGCTGGCAAACGATTGTATACTCAGTAATGGTCTTAGTTAGAAATTGGTCAATTACTGATTTACAGGTAACAGAATGACAGTTAGGTGAGCCATGTTGTGTATGCTACCCCATGACTAAGTCAATTGGTGTTAACTTTTGGTCAAATATCTTTTCTGGCGATGTGGCTTGTGGGACGCAAAAATGAATGTGCTAAATTGCTTCAGTTTGCTATTTAGTTTCAAATTCTGAGTGAGAGTGAATGTTGGGTATTTGACACTGTGGATGGGTATAATTGGACTACCATTTCGCCAAGCGCTGAAAGTTCGATATTTTCCTTATTATAATATAGAATCTTTTTCTGTCATAATTGAGCATGATTTTTTCCGTGTCAAGGCTATGATCTTTTCCCTAGTATGAAACGTATATCTAAGTCTTTGCATCACCTCTAAGGACTTCATACACTCTTCTTTATACTGTTTTCGCTTTTAACTTTATTACCCTCTTCCCACTCTCATTTCACTATTTGAGTTCGTTAATGATTTTGGATGTTTGCACCAACTCTTCTTCATAGTGATATCATTTTTAAGCTTTCTACCCACTCCCTGATATCATTTCACTATTTGAGTTGTGGTTCATGATTTTAGATGTTTCCACCAATTGCAGGCTTTTCGAGTACCTATCAGATAATTCTTTGAACTTCCCTGTAATACATCATATCCAGTTCCCCTCTGGGACTCACAGGTATTTCATAATATGACTTCTAAGTTGAAGCCATGGTTACAAGATTCCACTTTTCGTTGTCTCTCCCTCATTTCCCTAATCGTATTGTCATATCAGGGATGACTTAGTCATTCGTGCTGGTACCTATGCTGGATGCCTTCTTGTGGATGGGCTAGGAGATGGTGTACTTCTAGAAGCTCGTGATCAAGATTTTGAATTTCTTAGAAACACATCGTTTAACTTGCTTCAAGGTTGCAGAATGAGGAATACCAAAACGGTAATGATTTTCGGAAGGAAAATGGTCCTTTTGTTTTCTTTTTAAATATTTGAGTTATTTGTTGCTGTCAGTGGATTATTTGAGACCACTCATGTTTGTGTTCCTCGGTCCAGGAATATGTGTCATGCCCTTCGTGTGGGAGGACACTTTTTGACCTCCAAGAAATAAGCGCTCAAATTAGGGAGAAGACATCCCACTTACCTGGTGTTTCTGTAATATTCTAAACCATCCTCCAATGGCATTTGTTTGGCATCAAGGAAAAGAGTAAGCAGACAATTAATTCTCTGAACCTTCATCTGTTTGTGCAGATCGCAATCATGGGTTGCATTGTAAATGGTCCTGGGGAAATGGCCGATGCAGACTTTGGATATGTTGGTGGTTCTCCTGGGAAAATTGATCTTTATGTCGGCAAGGTATTCCATCTTCGCCTTATTTCCTGGGTTAAGAATTCAGATTTATTTTTTATTTTTCTGTAGTTGTCAAATAACAAAGATGTTTACATCCACATTTTAATACAATCCGGGTTATTGAAAACCTTGTTTATAACAAACAAGCTTCACTAATACATAGTATATCATCTATTCAGAATTGGTCTCACTTTCTCAGTTCTTTCTTGCTGTTGTCAGTCCATGGTGGGTTTGGGTTAAATTTATGCGGGTGACCCTGAGAATGTCCAGCATCCTCTTGTTTACTTTGTCTTTAAACTGTACCTCTAATTTCTTACAAAACCCAAAAATTGTTTTGTAAACAAATTCAATAGCTTCCCAATAGATCCTCTACCACTATATTGCACAAATATCAAGGCACTCAATGCATTGAGGGAAAAGCCTCTCCCCTCAAGGAATTGTGGGGGTTAGATTCTTAAATTCAAACCTACCCTGACCCAATTGTGGAAGTCTTTTGCGGGTTGTATTGTTCTTATACTCTTGTCATTTGAGTAACTGAAGCTCTTGCACTTATTCTAGAACAGAGGAAGTGTTACATAGAGAAATTCAGATGTATGTCAATAAATAGTTGAGACATTAAAAGACACAATTTTGCCATCTTTTTTGCAGACGGTGGTGAAGCGAGGAATTGCAATGGAGCAGGCTACAGACGCTTTAATTGATTTAATCAAAGAACATGGACGATGGGTGGATCCTCCCGTGGAAGAGTAGAATATCCATGAAAGTAGAGAATTTTGTATAGTCTTCATCGCAAACGGTTAGGATATAGGATCGTGCAAAAGAAAAACAGTGAAAGAAGTTTCACATATTCATGAAAGGTATAATCCATTATACAGAGTAGTGTAATACTTCCATCAAGAAATATGTATTCTTATTATTATTTGAAACTTATACCTCCTCAAATAACAAAATTCTCCTAGGCTATTTTCTAGGGGTGCAGATTCAGTGTAACACAATTTGTGAAATTACAAATTGAGATTGATATATCTTTAGATGAAGGGATTGGTTTTGCCATTTTATGTGGCAAACTGCTACTAAATTTCATATAGAATAAAGGAAAATCTTATCATTATATTGTTGTTGTACATGGTCTTTGTATTACATAAAATATCAATGTATTGGAATGTGAGACTTTTTTTGCTTGGTACTTCCTATATGTATGAAACATTGCACTAAGATATGAAACCATGCTACTTGTACAACACGAATGCGTCCACACAAGCTATTATCTGCTCTGATGTTATGTCCATTTCCAGAAGAGCTGAAGTAACGTATACACCTTTATTTATTTATTTTTATTTTGTGCTTTGAACTATAGCGAAATGAATCGATCTGTCATTACACTTGTATGCACTTCTTTCTTCGGGGTATCAGTGAAAAATTCATTTATTAAATGCAACTCCCTTATTTACTTTTTTTTTATCTATATTATACTTTCTTTTCCCTTCGCTTTTCTATTAAATGCAACTCCTAATTTCTATTACTCACAGTCACCGACACTACTAAGGGTGCTCACCGGTCCAGGATTGGACCGGACCGGAACCGGCTGGACCGGAATTTGGAAAAAATTTGGACGTGGACCGGAATTTTTCCGATCCGGTTCGGTTTTAGACCTGTTGGACCGGAATCTTTATTTTTAAAAAAAAACTTTTTTATTTGATTTAAAAATATTTAAAAATTAGATATATTAAAATTTAATAATTTTAATAATGATATTCCTAAAGTTAATAAATAATAGGTTTTTAAATTTCTAACTTTTTACTACCTTTTAAATTTTACTAAAAAATCAGAAATTCCTGTCCACCGTCCGGACCGGAATTTTTCCGGGTTTGGACCGTACTGGACCGGAAACCCGGAATCGGGATTTGCTTCGGACCGAGGACCGGACAGGAATCTTCGGTCCAGTCCGGTCCGGTCCAAATTCCGGTCTGATCCGGCCCAAATTCCGATCCGACCCAGATCTTTGAACAGCCCTACTCATCGTAAATTATGAGGTCAAACAATCTTCTTGAAAAAACACTCTAAATCTTATGAAAAACAAATTGGCTGAAAAATTACATCAAAACAAGTGGAATATCGAAAGTACATAGTTAAAGTTAAACTTGTTTATGTAATTCCCAAGAACTTCGTTCAACTAATATGAAATCACGATAATTGTTTCGCGCAGATTGGACAAAGACCGCATTATCATTTCATACAAATTTATAAAAAACAACAATTACTGTTGGGTACTTATAAAAATTTAAACTCTACTTTTTGGATAATTAGAGGGATCTGAATATCACCTTTTAGTGAGAGAAAGCCGATTTAGAGGTAAACTCACTTGTAAGTTTCACAGTTAAAAGAAGAAATATTAAACTTTTTAAATTGAAAATTATGGAGTATTTAATATTTATCTTCCCTTTTTATATGCTTTTTTTTTATATATAAAAAACAGTAAGCATTTCATTCATATAGCGCAAAGGATAAGGAGTGTCTACAAGGCGGTAGCCCAAATAGCCACCCTTAATAGCTAAATACAAAACTATCTTATACAAACCAATGACTAAGAAGGTTCAAAACGAAGACATTAACAACTACCCTTAAAATGAGCCCGAACCAAACACTATCATCCTCAGCAACAACTTTCTGAGACATAATTACTCTAAGTATGACTCTATTTTTATGCTTATTTATTTAGCTTTTGTTGATTATTGTTAAGTTTAGTTTGATTTACTGTCTCTGTTTTATTAAGATGTTGATGATGTTTGATTTTGTCTCGATTTCTTATATTTCTATTATTTATTAGTAGTCCAATAGTTAGGGGGATGGATGAAGCCATTAATGACTGCATAAACCTTTAGATCAAGCCCGTGGGTTTGACTTTGGATAGACATTGTGTTGGAAATATTTTTTTATGATTCAAAAATTATATTATTTAATATTAGTTAAATAAAATCCTTTTACTTCCACAATATTTTCTGTTAGTCTAAGTAGTCGTTTAGTGCTCCTAAATTTATGGGTTGTTTCCATTATATTTGATATTGGGTCAGTCCAAGTGAAATGAGAAAATCAGTTGTTGTGGGAGTAAACCTAAGTTGTAGGCAATTTGATTTTTAACCGTTGGATTATACTCTTTATAAGAAGTAGTAAGCTTCTCATTCATTCATTGCAAAAAAAGGGAACAAAAAGATAAAGTCTTTCTTTCTCTCTCATAAAGAATACCACGACATCTATTATTTTCAATTCTGCAATTAATCTTCTACTTCTTCCTTGCTTCTGCCTACTAAATAATTTTCCATAGCAAACTTAATCTAAGCTTTCAACATTACTTCAATTATTTATTATTGTTTTCAGCATAGAGTTATCTAGTGGTTTGGGGATTCTTCTTTGCTGACACTGAAGGAGTCCGACGGGTTGTCGAATCTTGGGAGAGGAACGTGTTTTAAATTGACCAGTGCAGTGGGGGCGTATCCTATCTAAAGAAAGCACTACGGTGTGCTTCGACCCAGGCTATTATGAACTTACTCTTAATTATTGAATTTAGATAGTTTGTTATTAATTTGTTGTTTGATCCTAATTGGCAATGTATTTGAGTAATTTTGTTAAACTGATTTTTTTAGTTGATTGTTACTATAATTCCTAATTCTTGTTATTATCTATTATTTTTTCCAACAAGTTTAGAGAGGATATTTTTTTGATTTACTGTTAATTGGAGTTACAGTTATGGATATTCTTAAGTCTTGTCTAGTAAACTTGATAAGTTTGACGAAAAAAATTTCATGTGTTGGCAACAACAAATGAAATCTTGAGAGTCTAAATATTTTATGTCATGGCATAATTTTAAGTGCTTTGTCTGATATTATCTATCGTATTTTCTGTCATACCAAATCAGCTCATGAATTGTGGAATGCTCTAGATTATCGTTATGGTACTGCTGAAAAGGGTCTTAAACGTGTCTCTATTGATGATTGGCTTGATTTTCAAATGTTTGATAATAAGAGTATATGTCTGAACAATTGATTACCCTTGAAAATTTAATTTATGATATGAAAGCTAAAGGTATATCCATCAAAGTGAGTCAGTGTATGTGTCTTCCCTACTTAAAAAATTGCCACCGTCTTGGTCTGACTTTGCTAGGGGTCTTAGACATAAACCTGAACACTTTTCTCTTGATGATTTGTTTGTGGCTTATGTATTGAGGACAAGGCTAGACCCTCCTCGTCCAAAGATGTCTCTAAGTCTGACCACCAAGCTAAGGCCCTGGTTGTAGAGAAGTCTTTTAAACCTAAATCTAAATTCTTCAAAAAATCGGGTTTTGCTAAGTCTTGGTCTAACAACAAATTTAATGACAATAATAAGAGTCTAGTTCAGTGATGGATCTGTGGGAGATCAAACCATGTTGCAAGGGATTGCTACCATCTTCATGGCAATAAAAACAAAGGATCTAAATCCTTAGTGACTCCTAAACCTCAAGCTAATATGGTGACTGTGGGGGTTGCCTCCAATTCCCCAGCTAACAGGTACTTCGTTAGTATCTCACAGTTGAACTCTGTTTTTAACTCAAATAATTGGTGCATTGACTTTGGGGCTGATGCTCATGTGTATGCTGATAAAAACTATTTTCCAACCTACCAAGTTCCAAGCTCCAGAACTGTGAGCATGGGGAATGGGAGTGTAGCTCGCGTCTTAGGGGAAGGCCAAATAAAGTTGAAGTTGTCATCCAAAAACGTATTAGTTTTAGATAATGTGTTCCATGTTCCGAATATTAGGAAAAATCTTATTAGTACTTCGTTGTTAGTTGGTAAAGGTTTTAAAACTGTCTTTGAGTCGAATAAAGTTGTAATTACTAGGTTCCGTCAATTTGTTGGTAAAGGTTTTTTGTTGGATGGTTTATTTCGTTTAAGTGTAATGCCTTCTTCTAGTTATGAAATTTCAAGTTCTCATTGCTCTATTGCAAATGTTAAATCTTGTGATACTTGGCATGGAAGACTTGGTCATGTTAATCGTACTACTATGAAAAAAATGATGCAACTTGATCTTATTCCTAAGTCTTCTATTAATACACAAGATAAATGTCAAATACACAAATCTGTTGAACGAGATACTAATTAAGCTACTGGAGCTAATCCATAGAGATATATGTGACAGTAACCATGTTCTCACTCGTGGCGGTAACCAATACTTCATCACTTTTATAGATGATTTTTCTAAATATTGCTATATTTATTTCATAAAATCTAAAAATGATGTATTTGAGACTTTCAAAGCCTACAACATTGGATTTGAAAATCAGCTTGAGCGGAAAATTAAAATACTTCGCTTTAATAGAGGTGGTGAGTATGCTCCCGATGACATGATTGATTTTTGTAAACTACATGGTATAGTACATGAAGTGTCTCCTACATATAGTCCTCAGTCTAATGGTGTTGCAGAAAGAAAAAATCGAACTTTGCTTGATATGGTAAATGCTTTGCTTCTTAGTTCTGGTCTATCTAAAAGTTGTTGGGGTGAAGCTTTGTATTCGGCTTGTATGATTATTAACCGTATTCCCTATAAACATTCAGATAAGACTTCTTATGAGCTTTGGAAGAATAAAAGGCCATTGCTCAAATTTCTTAAAGTGTGGGGGTGTTTGGCCAAGGTTAATATTCCTATAGTTAAGAAGAGAAAAATTGGTCCAAAAACTGTTGATTGTGCATTTGTTGGTTATTCTCTTAACAGTACTACTTATAGATTTTTAGTATTTAATTATGAAGTTCCTGAAATTTCTAACAATACTATTATAGAGTCCAGACATGCAGTTTTCTTTGAAAATATTTTTCCCATGAAGGATAAAATGTCTAGACCTCTTAATGCTACTGCTTCTTCTTCTTCTAGTGATGTTAATATTGATCAATGTGATACTATTTTTAGCAATGAACCTATTGAACCTAGAAGGAGTAAGAGGTATAAGAAGGCTAAAGACTTGGTGATGATTTTTATGCTTTTTTACTTGAAAATGAGCCAACACTTATAGTGAAGCTATGTTATCTGTTGATGCCCCATTCTGGAAAGAAGTTGTTTCTAATGAGATGAATTCCCTTATGTATAACAAGACTTGGTTTTTAAATGACCTCCCACCTAGTTGTAAGACAATTGGGTGCAAATAGATTTTTACAAAGAAATTAAGGACAAATGGGTCCGTAGACAAGTTCAAGGCTAGACTAGTAGCTAAAGATTTTAAACAAGAAGTTGGTGTCGATTTCTTTGATACATATACACCTGTTTCTAAAATTACTACTATTTGTTTACTAATTGCTATTGCTTCTGTTTACAAGCTAGACATCCATCAAATGGATGTAAAACCGCTTTTTTGAATGGTGAGTTAGAAGAGGAAATTTATATGGATCAACCGGATGGTTTTATTGTGCCTGGTGAGGAAAAGAAGGTTTGTAAGCTTGTAAAGTCTCTTTATGGACTAAAACAGGCTCTTATGCAATGGCATGAAAAATTCGACAAGGTTATGCTTTCTAATGGCTTTTACATTAATCAAGGTGATAAATGTGTTTATGTTAAAGTTGTTGATAATACATATGTTATCTTATGTATATATGCCGACGATAATCTTATACTTGGCACTGACATTCATGTTATTAACGGTACCAAAAATTTGTTATCTAGTAATTTTGATATGAAAGATCTTGGTCCCGTCGATGTTATTTTAGGTACTCGATCGGAAAAGAATCAATAGAAAAAGAAAGAATTGGAAGTGATCGATATATTTTTTTCTTTTCTCGAATTAAATGAAAGATAAACCATGGATCAACTAAGCCCTCTTGAGAACTGGCTTAAGAATAAGAACGAGGAATCTCATGTAAATACCATGCTATTCATGGCGATTCCGTAAATATTCCATTTCAAAAATAGAAACAATTGAGATTTTTTTGGAGATTGGATGCAGTTACTAATTCATGATCTGGCATGTACAAAATGAAAACTTAATTCTCGATTCTACGAGAATTTTTATGAAAGCCTTTCATTTGGTGACCAAAAATTGTAATTCTATATATTTATCCAATCTCATTATGTGGAGAAATTGTTGCGTAAATATAATTATTTTGATGTTAGTCCTATCTTCGTGCCTTATGACCCTACTGTTAACTTGTCCAAAAATAAAGGAGCAAGTGTGTCACAACATAAATACTCACAAATTATTGGGTCTTTGTTGCATCTTATTAAACATGCTAGACTTGATATTGCTTATGCAGTAGGAAGACTTACCTGATATTGCATATACAGTAGGAAGACTTGCTAGCTATACTCATAGTCCGAATACTTCACATTGGAGTGCTTTAGAAAGATTATTCAAATATCTTAAGGGGACTATGAATTATGCTATTATCTACAGTGGTTTTCCTAATGTGCTTGAAGGGTATACTGATGCTAATTGGATTACTGATTCGCAGGAAACTAAGTCCATCAGTGGATATTTTTTACATTAGCAGGTGGTGCCATATCATGGAGGTCTGCTAAGCAGACGGTTATCTCTCGTTCGACCATGGAGGCTGAGCTAATAGTACTAGATAGTGTTTGTACTGAGGCGGAATGGCTTAAAACTTTATTAGATGATAAACCTATATTAACTAAGCCTGTACCTCCTATTTCTATTCACTATGATAGTTAAGTTGCTATAGCTAAGCTAGGCCAAGAGCAAAAATTATAATGAGAAGAGAAGGCACCTAGTGGTAAGGCATAAGTCTATTAGACATATGATTTCTCATGAAATTATTTCTTTGGATTTTGTCAGGTCTGAAAATTATATTGCGGATCCGCTCACCAAAGGTTTGACGCGTCAACAAGTTCTACAAACATCAAGGGGAATGAGATTAAAACCTTTAAATTAAGTCACCACAGTGGAAACCCAACTTTAGCAGGTATGGCGATCCCATGAACGAAGTTTAATGGGTAAGAACGAAACTGTAAATCTGGTGACTTGGAAGAGCAAGTTGTATTATAAAATAAATATCATTATTGGATATATGGTTGTATCACATTCTTATGCTTATTGCTCTTCATGTGACGATTGTGGTTGAGTTTATAGCTCTTAATGAGTCTGAAGGCAAAATGGTTGCGGGATGTCTGGTCACAAGTCATCCTTGGAGGATTCACCTAGATGGACATGGTGGCCTGGTGTAGTCGCCACTGTGGGGTTGTAGGCAACCACCTAATGACGTTCATGACACGAGATTCTTGCGCATGACCGAAAGACGCACCACTGATAGAACCAAGTTGATAACTCACGTCGTGTGTATGGTAAGTCTAAACTTGATATAAGGAGTCGAGTTCAAAGTATGTTAGTACTACTATGATACTTTCAAGTGTAAACTTATCTATACTAAGTGTAAACTAGCGATATGCTCAATCCAATAATCTTATTTGTTGTAAAAATTTTAAATCATGTGTGGGATTGTTGGAAATATACTTTTTATGATTTAAAAATTATACTATTTATTACTCCATCCGGTCTTTATTAGTTTACCCATTTCTTTTGCACAGAGTTTTAGGAGAAATAATGTTGTGGGACATAGAAAGAAAGAGAAACTATTATTTTATATTAAAGTTGAATGTATATGTGATGGAAAGTTAGTGGTCCTATTCCAAAAATAAAAACAAAAGAAAGGGGTAAACTAATAAGGGACATCCCAAAAAGAAATAGGGGTAAACTAATAAAGACCGGAGAGAGTATTAGTTAAATATTTTTGTAAATCCTTTTACTTTCAAAATATTTTTGGTTAGTCTAAGTAGTGGTTTAGTGCTCCTAAATTTATGGGTTGTTTTCATTATATATGCTATTGGGTCAGTCCAAGTGAAATGGGAAAATCAGTTGTTGTGTGAGTGGGCCTAAGTTGTAGGCAATTTGGTTTTAAACCGTTGGGTCGTATTCTTGATAAGAAGCAGTAAGCTTCTCATTCATTCATTGCAACAAAAAGGGAACAAAAAGGCAAAGTCTTTCTTTCTCTCTCGTAAAGAATACCACGACATCTTTTATTTTCACCTCTGCAATTCATCTTCTACTTCTTCCTTACTTCTGCATACTAAATAATTTTCCACAATAAACTTAATCTAAGCTTTCCACATTACTTCAATTATTTATTATTGTTTTGAGCATAGAGTTATCAAGTGGTTTGGGGATTCTTCTTCGCTGACACCAAAGGAGTCCGACGGGTTGTCGAATCTTGGGAGATGGAAGTTTTCGAAATTGACCAGTGCAGTGGGGGCGTATCCTCTCTAAAGAGAGTGCTACGACATGCTTTGACCCAGCCTATTCTAAACTTACTCTTAATTATTGAATTTAGATAGTTTGTTATTAATTTGTTGTTTGATCCTAATTGTTAGTGTATTTGAGTAATTTTGTTAAAATAATGATTTTTGAGTTGATTGTTACTGTAATTCCTAATTCTTGTTATTATCTATTATTTTTTCCAACACATTGGTTGATGAACTTGATCTCTTAATGAATTTTTGATTGATCGATCACCATTTGAGCATATAAATGGTTTCCTTTGGTGAATGTCCCAAAGCATCTCCCCTTGTCTAGTTGTCTGAGAGTTGGTTTATTGTTGAATTTATTGGTGATTCCTTACCCTAGTGCTTTTCAATCATTGATTTGATATCATAATTTTATCGTTATTATATTTGAATTCATTGTAGCTTCTAATGTAGTTGTGATAACCTAATTGATTTAATTTAATATATAGTTAATTCTCATTGAAAACCCAAAAATTTAGCTCATTGTCATTAGCAACTTATGGGTGCTTAACCTTACTTCTCTACGGATTTGACCCTATACTTGCCAACTACATTAATTAAGTTAGGTTATTTTTGGCACACTTATAATGAGCGTGTCAATTGTGAAAGAAGAATTTTCACTCTTCTGTTGAATTAAGCTTAATAAAGGCTTCAATCCCTAAAACGATCATCCTGTTCACTTTCTAGTGTTGGCATACAACACAAATAATGAACCTACTGCAGCTCGCCACTAGCACATTTACTTAAACAAAGACAAACAAAGCTTATAATTGTCTACTTCACCAAGGTTGATCAAGGAATTGGGTCTATGCTACTTGTTTATGTACGATGGACTCAAGTCATTTAACATTTCTCCTCAAGGTGAGTGTGCAGCATAGCGGCGAAAATCCAACTTGGAAAATAGGTAGTGCTATTTGGCTAGTAGTAACAATTTGGTAAATATATCTGCAAGTTAATCTGTAATTAGATGACACATGTTCAGGCTTGATGTCTCTGGCATGCTAACCTTGTGTATAAGAAAATAACAATCAATTTCAACATGTTTGATTCTATCATGGTTAAGAGGAGTAACAACAAAGGAGAGTGCAACTTTGTTGTGGTAGTTACTAAGTTTGTGAGACCTCACTCCCTAAGTAATTGTTTGAACCATATGATATTACATGTCGTGATTGCCATGGATCTATACTCAACTTTTGTCATTGAACATGCCATAACTGTTGCTTCTTGCTATTCCAAAAGAATAAAGGATGCCCTAATATAATGCAAAAACTCGAAGGGGAATTTCTGGAAAAATGACATCTAGCTTAATCACTGTCACTAGGGGTGTGCATTTTCAGACCGGACCGGCAAAAAAACCAGAACTGGACTGGGACCGGACCGGTGGCTGCCGGTCCGGTCCCCGGTCCTCAAAAACTTGGATTCCGGTTTTCCGGTCCAGTCCGATCTAAAACTAGATTTTTTCGGTCTGGACCGGAAAAACCGGAAATATTTCTTTTGAAATAAAAAATCAGCTTTGACTTTGAGTCTTTGACAGAGAAATAGGGTTTTAAGGCAAAAGAGGAGAGAGAAAATAGGGTTTTCAAGATACAAAAAGAAATAGGGTTTCACTTTGAAACTCCCCATCACTTATCAGCCCACACTACCTATCTCTTCTCTTCCCCAACTCCATCAGTCTTCCTCGGTCGCAGACTCGCAGCCGCCGCCCACCGTAGATCCGCCGCCCAGTCGTCACTCGTCATCACGTCGAGGTTGTGCGCCACCCTCCCTCATTCTAGTAAGTGATAACTTCCCTTCTCTCACTTCACTTGTTCTCGTTTTTTGCAATGAAACTTCGAAATCTTTTTTTTTTTAATTCCATATGGTTATGAGTTGTGACTTATGAGTTGTGATGAAATCTGAAATTTGTGTTTTGTTTATCTTTGTAATTTGCCCTGAGTACAAATTCCCAACCCCCTTAATCGGAATTTTGCATGAGCTTTGTATTATGTTTGTTTTTTTGAATTTGTCGTGAATAAAAAATTTAACAACCTCTTAATCTGAAATTTGTATCAGTTATTCAAGGTTGTATTCTGTTTTTTAATTACTTTTTCCATTAATGTATATGCTTGTTAGTTGGTTGTTGGTTCTATTGTCCGAAATTTGTCATGTTAGATTGTTACTTGTTATTGTTAGTTGTTAGTGTGTTATTTATAATTTCTGATTTTTTTTCTTACATTTCGAATTACAGTAAGTCAGTAGGTTAGTGTTAAGTTAGTAGGTTAATGTTTTTCCTTGATAATGTTAAAAAACACTACATTATTATTGTATTCTTTGTCCTTTTATTTTTTGTATACATTGAATTAATGTTTTGTGATTAAAATTCAGGATATATATACTGTTTTAGTCTTTTAGAGAAGCTCAACAAGTGCGTGATAACGGATTCCTGGTCTTACAATGTATGAAAATTTCTCACCATCTTTGAATTTGTTGTATAATCATGTTATGTAATTATTGATATGATGAATGAAGTGTTAATTTGTGCAAATAATTGTAGATGACAGGCTCCAAATCCAAAAGGCAACGTTCTGCTATTTATTCCTCCGAACAAACTGACAACACACAACGATCAGATGCAACCTCTGTTGATCTTGATGAATTACGCAAAAGCTTGCCCCCGGATAAGAAGTTAAAGGAAGGAAAGGAATATGTGATTAGGAAAACAAAGGGGACTGGTGAGTATTGGGTGCATTTCATTGATTACTTTGAGAATGGCTTATTGCGTTGTGAGTGCAAGTATTGTGACAAAACTTTTGCTTGTGATAGTAATGTGAATGGTTCAAAAAATGTGAAATCTCATGTGGATAGATGCCTTGCTAATCCCGTGAATAAAGATAAGGGTAAAGGAAAACAATCTGAGTTATTTTTTCAACAAAGGGATGGGGACAAGGTTGGTGATGATTGTGAAGGAAAATTGAAATATGGAACAGTTAGTATGAAAGATGTTAGGGAGGCATTGGTTCGCATGATCATTGTTTATGAGCTTCCTTTTAGGCATGTGGAGAAATTAGGTTTTAAGTATTTCATGTATGTTGCTTGTCCAAGATTTCAAATGCCATCTCGTACTACTGTTGCTCGTGATTGTTATCAATTGTATAAGAATGAAATGGAAAAGTTGAAAGATTTTTTAAAGAGCTCCCAAAGAGTTTGTGTGACAACGGATACTTGGACTTCCATTCAAAGAATCAATTACATGTGTCTCACCGTTCACTTCATTGATAAAGATTGGAAATTGCATAAATAAATCATCAATTTTTGTCCAATTTCGAGTCATAAAGGTGAGGCCATTGGTAAAGCTGTTGAGGCATGTTTAGAATATTGGGAAATTGAGGACAAACTTTTCACCGTCACTGTTTATAATGCTAGTTCTAATGATGTGGCTTGTGCTCACTTGATAAAATTGGTTCAACGAAAAAAGGCTAATTGTGTTAGTGATGGGAAATATGTTCATGTTAGGTGCATTGCTCACATTGTCAATCTTATTGTGTGGGATGGCACTAAAGAGCATGGTGTGTGCATTGATAGGATTAGACATGCTGTGAAATATGTTAAGAACTCTCCTGCTAGAATACAAAGGTTCAAAGAGCTTGTCCCCAAGTATAATATTGAGAGCAAATCTTCATTGTGTTTTGGCGTTCCTACGCGATGGAACTCAACTTACACAATGTTGGATACGGCTGTGAAATTTCAACCAGTTTTTGGTGGGATATCTCTACCTAGTTGGGATAAGGAAAATGAAATGCCACCCTAAGATGATGATTGGAAAAAGGTGGAAAGATTGGTGGTATTTTTGAAGGGTTTTTACCTTTTAACTCGTCGAATTTCTGGTTCTCTTTATGTAACGAGTAATAAAGGTTTTTTTTAGATTGCGGCTATTTATGATATGTTGAATAGATGGGAGAAAAATGTTGATCCAGAATTTAGAGTTATGGCAAGTTCAATGAAAAAGAAGTATGATAAATATTGGGGTAATGTGGAGAAAATGAATATGTTAATTTATGTGGCTGCAATTCTTGATCCTCATTCTAAATGGTTACTTGTTGAATTGACACTTACCGACATGTATGGTAAGGAAAAAGGCATGAGACTTGGTGCGGATGTGAAGGATTTTACTTATGCTTTTGTTTGATGAGTATAGAAGTAAATATTCTCCTCATGAGCCTCACCCAACGCAAACTAGTGATGATTCCTCCATTCCAATTGACTTATGTGATGATGATGATATGTTGGGAAGTAACTACTTGCAAACCATTATGGAGAAAGCACAAAGAATGGAGGGATCAAGTGAGTATGATAGGAGTGAGCTAGATAGATACTTAACCGACCGACTAGGACCAACGGAAAAAGGTATGGATGCATTGGCATGGTGGGGTCAATATGGGCAAAGGTATCATATTCTTTCACACATGGCACGTGACATACTAGCTATTCCTTTGTCCACCGTTGCCTCGGAGTCCGCCTTTAGCGCCGGAGGTCGTCATCTTGATCCTTTTAGGAGTTCACTAACTCCTACGGTAATGCACCTAACTATTATTCATTTAATATTCAATTTTATATGTTACTTTCTTTTGTAATAAATATGATTCTTTTTTTTGTTAATTTCTTAATGTAGGATGGTACAAGCTCTTGTTTGTACACAAGTTTGGTTACGGTCCAAGAGCATGTCGGGAATTGATATGGAGGAGAATTTGTGTGAGTTAGAGGAATTGGAAAAAGGTGATTATATAAGTTTACTACTAATTTTTTATTTCTTTTATGATAACTTATATTAACTTCTAATTTTTCTTATGTATTTTTCATATATAGATATTTGTGATGATGATATGGATGGCAAAGTGGTGTATGTCGATACCTTGATATGAAGAAGTTCGTATGTGCTTGGAGATGCTCATAGCCTCATATATGTTGTCATGTTGGCAATTAGACATTGTGTATTTGGTTTCATAACTTTAGGAAAATTAATGTATGGTGTTTTCGTGTCATGTGAACTTTGGGAACTCTTTATTTATTTATTTTGGAGTCTAATCGTATTTTATATTAGATTTGAATTATATTAATATTATTATAATAGAATTATTTTTAATATGAAATATAATGAAAGAATATGAGAAATTGAGAATAGTTAATGTTCTTGTATATGGAAGCAAAATGCAGAAGATAAGAAAAGCGTCCCTATAAAAGGGAAAAAATAGGGAATTTTCAATGTTCAACAAAAAACCGGTCCAAAACCGGAACCGGACCGGATAATTCCGGTCCGGAAAATTTAGTGAATCCTGTTCCGGTCCAAACCGGTTCCGGTTCCGGTCCGGTCCGGTTTTGGACCGGTGCACACCCCTAATTGTCACAATATTAACTGAGAGTGGCTCCCGATTCAGTGGCTAACAAAATGCATTTAGCTTGAAGATGAGAATAAGTATTTGAGGACCCTGTGAGCTGCCTGCTTATATGCAGTGGTGGGCTATGCATATTTACTCAGTATGTGAATTAAGTATGCAATATATGGCCTAGTAAAAGCCAAGTGAACCAATTTTCCTAAAGACCTTTGATAAGGAGCAGGAAGATATAGAGAATCCTATCTGCCAGCATCATCAAGTACTAGTTCATTTTAAGATCAGCATGATACAATCTTGAATAGCTACCCACCTCTTGTAGGTAGGTAGTATTATTTTATTGTGATTTTTTATGGGAATTTTCAATGGCATGGCCATACGCAGATATAATTCTCTAAACATATCATACCTTGAGGTGAACTTCAATTAACTTCAATGCTTATGAAGTATTTGAGACCCCTAAGTTTTTAAATTAACTTCAATGCTTGACCAGAGCAATAGCATATGTATATTGCCAACTATGATGAGGTCATCAATATTGACAAAGGTGGTTGTGAAAGTGTTAGAAGTGTACTTTGTAACTAGGGAACAATCAACTCTTGATCAGATAAAACATAAGTGCTTCAAAGCAATTGATAGCTTGGAAAACCAGTCTTTTTAAGCCGGGATTATCCTTATCATTCTCAATCAATAACTTCTTAACGACAGTGGCGTATCCAGGAATTTGATGGGGGTACGAATAAGACAAAATCAAATAAAACAAAGTACAATGCTAGATTTAATTCACGACTAGAAATTTAACTCAAAATATAATGCCAATATCAACTAATGGTTCAAATTACAACTAATTCAAAGCGATGAAAATACATAAGTTTCAAATAAATAAAAATTAGAGTGCATCCGACGATCTTTCATAGATTGGAAGCGGTTAATTACATCATCATCACTAACTTGCAAAAAAAGATCCCTGTGACTAAACAATCATTCAAAAGTTGATCCCCATACTATTTCACAATTTGCTTTTCACGATAGTCATCGAAGATAATACTCTTTCCACTCTCGCGGTTGCCATAGGAAGAATCAATACTATCTTAAAAGCAAGTAGACTAGCTTATATGTAGTATGCTTCTCGGTTTCAACAAGCATCATAGAAAACTCACCAAGATCGTCTTTCAATTCGCATAACTTTTCATCCTTTCGCATGACATCAATGAAAAGTTCAAGTTCAAAATGAAGAGTGACCAAATCATTGGTTGAGAACTCTTTTTCATAAATAAATTCGGCAAGTCTAACCAACTTTTTCTCATCAAAAGAAGCAAAAGAGTTGAGAGGACTGAAACAAGCCATACAAGTGAGCAACTCCATATTTACCTCATTGAACCTATTGTTAAGCTCTTGAAGTTGTAAATCAATGACATATAAAAACATTTCAACTCAAAATCGATGGAGATTTGTAACCTTTGCAAAGAAACATTTTGATCTACCACGAAAAACATAAGTATCATCCATACTATGAACTTCAATGGCATGTTTAGCACAAAATAAACACGCACAATCCATGAAATCTTCCCATTTTTCATCTTTCATCTTTTGCAATATTTTCTTAGTCAAAGAAACAAGAGCCATGGCATTAATAATGTTTTGTTCTTTTCGTTGCAAAGCATTACTCAATACATTTGTATACCCAAATATCTCTAACATTAAATGTGCCATGAAACGAACTCGAATGACTCAAATGTGGCCATGATAGCTTGAGCTTTTTCTCGATCTTCCTTTATAGATGGTATTGTTTCCAATAATCACAAGTACTTTAATGATTGTAGAATACAAAGTGGTGATATTCAAAATAGTTTTATAGTGTCACCCCCAACAAGTTTCAGCCGGCCTCCCTAAACCCCGTTCTTGGTTTAAACCTTGCCTACTCTTGATTTCTCCCAAATTTAATGCTTCCACAACTTGTTGAGCTTGAATTACTCGAAGCATTTTTCTTCGCTTACAAGAAACTCCAATAACATTCAACAAATATCCAAGTTGTTCAAAAGCCAAATACAATAACCATTATTCTTAGCAACAACAATAAGTCAATTGAAGTTGATGGGCAAAAACAATGGACATAGTAAGCAGAATGAGTTTCATTCATAATCAAAGTTTTAAGTCCATTTATCTCACCTCTCATATTACTTCGCTCCATCATAACCTTGACCATGAACTTTAGACAAATTAAACTCAACGAATAATCCATAAGTAAAGACTCAATTGCTTTCTTAAGTGACAAAGCACTAGTATCCTCAACATAAACAATACCAATAAACCGTTCACACACTTTCCCTTTCTTATTCACATAATGCAAACAAAGGCCTAATTGTTCGTTTTTAGAAATATCACTAGACTCATCAGCTGATTTCGCAAAATAGTCATCACCAAGTGATAGGTTGTCGTACACCTGTCAAAAATAATTCCTGCAAAACCTTCTAACAATGTAGTAGGGTAAGTAGTTTCAGATCCACAGAGAGATGGTCGTTCTAATCTAGCTTATAAGGTATGGAGAAAGTAAACAAGATCATAGATAATATAATTAAGGTTCTAAACTATGGAAATCAAACTAAAATGATCTAGGGTAATGGTTCACCATGTTTATTACTATAATCTATCAAAATATCATCAATAGTTCAATTAATCAGATATCTAGAGCACAGGTTAATCCTACGGTCGGGTCTTAACGCTCTCAAATCAACATATGCAGGTTGATCGCTAACATAATCAGATTTACTAATTGTAGGTAAGCCTCTCAAAGTAAGATCTTGGTCAATACAAACAATTATTAGCAATATTTAATCAGACAATTGATCAGATTGCAAGATTAACAATAAAAACACTAATCAATTAGAGATATAAGTAACTAATCAAACTATCAATAAATATCAATCAAGAATCATAGCATATAAACATGGATTCCCAAACCCTAGAAATAAAAACTACTCTATCATGAAATAAATAATAAAAACTACATCTATAAAAGAAAACATAATTACAGAAATCAATAAAAGAAATAGAATGAAAATAATAAAATCATGAATTAATGATGAAGAATAAAAACTAGGGTTTACTCCTAAGCTAGAGAGAAAACAGAAGAAAACTAACTAAACCTAGAATATAAAACTAACGTGAAAGGGGGGGGGGAGAGAAAGAGTAAAAACCTAATATAATTAATAGTAGGTAACCTAATATGACTAGAAAAGAAAGTTAAAAAAATAAGGAAAGTCGAAATATCATTAAATGGGCAGAATTAATGATCCGCGCGTACAAATACAGATTCCAGCAAAAACAGTCCCAACTTCGGAAAGACATAACTCCTTGACTAGAAGTCTCCTCAGGGCGTGCCACCTATCGTTGGAAATATATTCAAGTCTAGTTTCCAAATAAGCTACAATTACTCGATTCTAAGAAGCACATCAAAAGTTATGATCAGAAGAGTATACGTGACTCCTTTTTCACATTTCTTCTAATGATTTTCCGCTTTGTTTTCGTTTAAGCTCGTACTATGACATATCCATACGATCCTTATGCATTGTAGCTTCTTTCCAAGTGATCCTAATCCTTAAGTTTAGCTAATCATACTCCAAATACATCCTCAATGCCTGAATTTCATAAAAACAAAAAAAAATACCGAATAGGAGTAGAATAACATAACTTAAAAATATAATGCAATAATGAACCTAAATATGAATCTAAATGCTCTAAATTGCAACCAAAATGCACCTAAAAACTATATATAAATATGACTTATCACCAAGATCTTCAATAATTATCTTAGTAGTTTATTTGGCACATGAATTAATAAGTTCCTTTTGAATGGAAGGTGCAATCATTTGATTATTTCCTGGAGAACTTTTTAGGACAACATCCTTAGCATCTTTATTATTCTTAGAAAGCCATGTTAAAACCTCAAGAAAGTTTCATTTATTACATGATACTTCACTTTCATCAAAAGTCAAACCTTGTTGCAAAAGAATCCTCAAACACTTAAGTAAATCAAAAGGGGTTTATAAAGGACAGTGGCTTAGGTACTTTGGTAGTTCAAAGATTGATTAATTGATGTTTTCGGGTTTGTGAAATAATGATATTTCTCTTGAGCTTGGTCATGGGCTCCACCAACACCTCCAATATGTTTCTCAAACCTATATCGAGTTTATTCCAACTCCTAAATCCTCCATTGACAAAAGTATCACCCCCCGGATAACTAGTTTTATCTTTGAACAAGTAACAAACAAAACAAAAAGTTGCATATTTTTCAACACTATATTCAAGCCAATCATACTTGTCAAACCAAGAAACACTATAACGGCGCATACCTCATATTTTCCTTTGAGGAAAATCTATCATGTGTCCTGTTGATAAGGCTTTTTAACAATGTATTATGTTCTCATAGCTTCTTGATCATTAGGAGGATATGATGTAACTGGCCTCCTAGTTCCAGTATCATGTGGTAGAAGATCAACATCATATATAACACATGAAGTATTAGTTCTCAAACTACTCTGAGGCGTAGTTTCAAACGATGAAGAATAAGGCAATTGATCCTCACTTTCTTCTTAGATTAGAGGAACTTCATGATTACATTATTCTTCAATTATTGGAACCTCACGGTTACATTCTTCAATTATTGGAACCTCATGGTTACATTCTTCAATTAGAGATTCCTTTGATGTTGGAGAAGATGAAGTTGAAGACTTTTGTGATTTTCCTCCACCGCTCTTCCAAAAAGATTCTAAACTTTCGTTTTTCATCTTCAAAATCTAGTATAAAGTAAAGGATTTTTTAACTAAAATAATACAAACTTTTGCCCGTTCTCTCGCAATAATACAAACTTTTGATTATTTTTAAATAATACAAACTTTTGCCCAAAATTCCTCCAGTAGGGCATGGCCGGTTAGTGACTTGTTGGTGCAGGCAAATTGCTTACGTGGCACTTACTTCTTCTTTCTTGTTTGCTCTGGTTCTTCTTCCTCCATTTTTTTCATTTCATTCTTCTCTCCTGCTCCCCCTCCACTGTCTTTCTCCCTTGCCCACCCATAGCCCCGAAACCGATCTCCTCAACCACTGCCCTTTTCCCCTGACAGAACCGCCCCCCTTCCCCCAAGACGGCTGCCGCCCCCTCCCCCCACTACCACCTACCCTTTGACCACCACCAACACCAAAATCGCACCTCACCCAGTCGAATCAGCTCCCCTCCACCCCCGAAACAACCCCTCACCCACCTATAGATAGCCGCACCGAAATCAAACCCCCTACCTATAAATAACTACTCCCTCAATTTCATATTATTTGTCCATATAACCAGCTTTGCTTATTCCTTATCATTTCTCACTTTACAATACCAATGCAATATAACTTGTCACTTTAGAACACCAATGAACACTAGCCAATTTTGATGACACATGCAATATCTAACCAGATAGAGTCTTTCATACATTGCTAAATGATACGTGTCGTTTACCTTATACAAATTAATAATTTATAAAACCTATCTTAGTCCTTCAAAAATATTAACAACTAGTAAAAGGGTAAGAAAGGGTCGATCCCACGAGAAAATTATTAAAATTCCTAACTCTAAAAGTTTAACTAATAACAAAAATGAACCATCATACACATAAAGAATATGAACACTAATATATACATAATTTACTCATATGAACATAGAAAGGGGGTTGGTTTGGAATCATACTACAGTACCTATTAATCTAAATCTAATAACTAATAACTAATATAAATATGTACAAGTGACAAACAAGCAAGTCAACATAACGGTTCGATCATAGATTAATTAGACAATTAACAGTTGTTTAATACTTATAATCTAGTTCCCTTTAATACTCAATTTAGCAATTAGGTTGGTGAATAATCGCCGCGATCAATTCTTTTGTCTTGCTCACTAGAAAACTAGAATCTTACTAAGACAAATACAACCTTAACAAACTTGTTTTATCAGACCAATTCATATACTTAACAAAATCATGGTGAGACGTTCACTCTAATAATATTAAGCCGTTAACTCTAAATAACCATTAAACGCCGCACCTAATGACTATTTAGCATAATTTAATTACTCTCTAATTGTAACCGTGCGCACAATCACAGCAAAGAGATTAAATTAATATAAGAACACGATAATATGAATTGAATAATTACTAAATCCACTATTAAATCATGACTAACGCCGCGTTCAATCATGTGAACTAAAAATATAAAAGCATAAAAACAACTAAAATTAAATCTAAAATTAAGAAATCATGAATACAAGGACAATCAAAAACTAATTAATTGAAAGTAAGAAGAGAAAACTCATAGATTGGAGTTATGCCGACGCAGCCGCTGCCCACGGTTTCACCCACAAATAATGATTGTTCACCTTCATTGGCCTTCAACATCATAGCCCTCAATTGAACTCGAACCATCTTCACTATCTCACAAAACCTTACATTGTGTATACTTGTGTGTCTTTCGACGAAAAAGGGCAGCCAATATATAATCAATTGAGAAGATCCCCCTTTTTCAATATTTCGGGAAATTACTTGAAGAGAGTAAAAGAAAATCTGTTTTTCCCATATTACCGAAATTAAACCCGTGAATTAGGTACAAAATCTTCCATCCTTGCTGTCTTCTTGCGTGGAATTGGGAAAATAGAACAAACTTGCTATATTTGTTAAAGATGGGTATATTGTTGTACGAGGGGAAAGAGGAAAAAGATGGGTTAAGGGCCTTCATTTTGTTCTTGTGCTTTGAGTGGAGTTGGATAATGGGAATTTCCAATCTTCCTTTGCTTTGCTCACGTGCGTTTAAGTGGGCTCTCTTTGTCTTCTTTCTTTTATTCTCTTTCTCTTCCTTTACCCATATGAACTTGTAGAATAACTATAATAAAAATAATACACTATTTAAGATAATTATTTAATAAAATAATATAAGAACATAAATAATCCACTACTAATAAAAGTCAATAAATACTATAAAATAACACATAAAAGACAACTATAAGACTAATTTTAGGGGCCAAAAATATAGAAATATATACACTTATCAAATTCCCTCACACTTAGCCTTTAATCGCCCTCGATCAAAATATTACTAATAGAGAACTATATGCAATCTAATACTTAATTCAAGACTAGTATTCCACCTCAATTTTCTTTATTGGAAATAACTAAATTAAATAAGTATAAGATAAGAAACTAAAATATTTGAAAGTTAGTCATAAGAAAAGCATTTGGAAAAATTGTTAGTAGGAATGTTAACTTGGGCTTTCGAACGATCTTACCATCAAAATTCATAATACTTCATGCCAAAAGAGTAGAAAAGTAACTCAAAACTCAAAAGATCATCAATGCTTAGAATAAGGATGTAAAGGGGACAAGGTTTGAAGATGGGAGAGTGTTTTTGGGTATGTATTGGTAAAATTCTAAGAATAGCAGAGTAGAAGAGTAGGAGCAGAGAGAATATATAGCAATAGCACCAATATAACTTCATAACAATTGCTCACTTCTTTAATTGGGTGTTTCATGACTCTAAATGCTCTGTCTGTGTCAAGTAGTCCATGTAACGAGCTTTCAACCAGTGACTCCTGGTCCAATTGGCCCAAGGCACTAGGTTTTAAAATACCCCTACGGATCTACTAACTCGAACTACTTGAGCAAAGATAGAAGCACCACACGTACATGACTGGGTTCATCTCTTCCTTGTTTTTTTTCTTTTACTGCACCACTCTGTACCACTTCGCGAATTTGCTTATTTTCATTTTTCTTTTACCAACATTTAACACATTATTTTTATTCTCTTTTCTTTTCTCTTTTCAAACCCAGACATTGGTACGCAGAGCCTTCAAGTATGAAACATTTCAACATATTAAAAAAAACATATTGCAATAACAATCCATATTCATAAAGCAACTGCTCTACTAATCTCAGAGAAGGGTAGAATACATTTTTTTTTTGGATAATGCCTCGTTTATTTCGTGACTTTGAACCAGAAAAAAAAAAAATAAGCTAACAACGCTTAGATTGTTTCACTAATGAAAAATTTGATAGTAGGCTTGTTGGCTTAATGTGGTGATATAACACACGATGATATTATGAACTTCTCAAGTCCTGTCATGCTTTTCCAATTATTAGACATTCCAAAATCTTTTATTTGGAAAAACAATTTTATTTAAAAAACATGTTAGATTAGAGTTTCTTACCAACTTTTACTAATAGTCATTCCGTAGGACGTTAAAGAGGTGAAAGTTCTAATGTTAATGCAAATTAAACCTAAAACTAACAAAAACACATTTTTTATATATTTTGATTTTTGCTTTTTTTTTATATTTGTTTCTCCTAAAATTTATGGTATATATGTATGAATGCAAATATAAAACTACTATGCATATGCAATAAAAAACAAAGTCATACTAGCCTAAAGCATAATTCGGTCAAAATCTTGACAATACTTCCTATAAAAATTGACATAACCAAACAACATTGGTTGTTCTTTTAAGACCTGGAGATCAACATCTTATATTACTAGTACTAATCAGACACAAAATGTCATCAAAACTCACCAACAGTATACAACATCCACAATAAGAGAGTTCATTATTTTTTTGTTTTTCCAAAGCCTCCCCCCACACTTAAACTGATCAATGCCCTCATTGATAAAAAGATAAGATGACAGGGGAACTTAGCTGGTTAAGTGGTTGTTCCGGACAGAGAACTCAATCAGGCGACACTCTTCACTTTCAAATTGCTTGTTCTGCATGAGTGCAATTAACTGGTTCTTTGAGCATATTATATCGCTGACATTCTAGAGGAAAATGTGTTCATTAGATACAACATGAACAACTTATATATAAATCTAGACTAGACTACTCTGAACATAAGCATAAAACACTTAGAATTGAGATATACTTCCAATACATTAAAAAAAAACAATTAAAGCTGAGGTAGAATAATCACATCCTCTGACTAATTTTGTAACTTTGAGAGAGCACATGGTTGTTTCAGTAAATGTTAAACTATAAGTGCAACACCCACAAAAGTCAGAGCTTGCTAAAGGTAAGAAATATACTTGAAAGTCATCCTAATAGCAACAAAAAAATAAGCGTAGCAAAAGATATAAGACAACGTAATAATAGCAGATAACTCGTTACAGCAAGATTGTAACTATTTCCCTACCTTTGACATATATGTAGAACATCAATCTATCTGTAACTGATTTTATAGAAGAAACTTTTTCTATTATTAGAGTGTTCACTTATAATTTATCCTTAAGCATCAGATGTACAAAGAACCTCCAAGAATCAGCTTTGGAAAATATACATTTCAGGTGCTAAGTTGAGTTAAAGAATAACTGAAGATATGCAGAATAAGTGCAGACTGAACATAACGCATTAGTGCTAAAAGCACATAAATTTTTTTTTTACCTATTGCCTAAAAAGAAAGGAGAAAATGAGTACAGTCAAACAACACCCTCTATAATTGTCATTAAAGTTGAAAATGTAGGTGAAAATAAAACCAACAAGACAAAACGCAATCTAAACTTGTTCAGATTAAAATTATGATAGCAGTAAACTTTGAGGTATTATATCAACAAACCCAAATGAGAATCAAAGATATATATATATATATTGGCTAGGAAGATTTAAAAAAAATAAAGTCAAACCCATATTAACCAACTATTGTAGATGTTCTAGAAATGACACAAGCACATATCATGCAAAAATTCTGCTGACAACATGCTATATACTTATGTCAACTATCAATTATTAGACTAAGTTCAAATAAGATCATAGCTTGCAAAAATTTGGCCAAGAAACAAGCGATAAACTTATTAGAACCTATCTACCACATATGAAAGCCTATCTTAATGTACATTGAGCATTAACACATATAAAGAATATCAAAACTCACATATAAGATCTACCTAATAAGATTATTACTAATTGACTTGTGCAATGAAAGTAAGATAAGTTAAAGGCATGAAAAGAGAGGGGGCAAAACGCAGCCACTAAACTTGCAGACAAGACAGCAGCAAAACTCAATAACATTAACGACTGTACTGATATAAACGAGCTATGAAGTAGCTTTTATGTGAAAATAGTCCTATTATAAGTTAGCAGATAGACTACTATTGCAATAAAATGTCTAATCTGTAGAATGATGAGCATTGAAGAATTCTAACTACAACTACTGCATGCTAGTATTCATGTTCAAAAGCTCTTAAAGCACATTGACAACAAAAAAAAAAAAAAATGTAGTACCAACTAAGAACACATGTTTATCATATAATAAGTACTAAAACACTAGAACTAAACACTATTTCCTAAAGAAATATATTCCTCTTTATAGTATATAATTGGATATTTGGATTCTGTTAAGATAAGCAGTTTAGTTTGCAAGGAACCAAAAGATAATAGCAAGTTGTCCTTAAATACATCTAAATGTGAAGTTGTAACAGTGCATAACTCTAAAAAAATATAAAATAAAATATAACATCAACTATACAAAAAAAAAAAATTGAAAACAACACCAAGTTAAACTTTAACATGTTAGGAACTAAAAAAATAAATCTCCCCGGCAACGGCACCAAAATTTGATATGTGTCGTTCACCGTATACAAATTAATAATTTATAAAACCTATCTTAGTCCTTCAAAAATATTAATAACTAGTAAAAAGGTAAGAAAGGGTCGATCCCACGAGAAGATTATTAAAATTTCTAACTCTCAAAGTTTAACTAATAACAAAAATAAACCATTATACACATAAAGAATATGAACACTAATATATACATTATTTACTCATATGAACATAGAAGGGGGGTTGGTTTGGAATCATACTAGAGTACCTATTAATCTAAATCTAATAACTAATAACTAATATAAATATGTACAAGTGACAAACAAGCAAGTCAACATAACGGTTCGATCATAGATTAATTAGACAATTAACAGTTGTTTAATACTTATAATCTAGTTCCCTTTAATACTCTATTTAGCAATTAGATTGGTGAATAATCGCCGTGATCAATTCTTTTGTCTTGCTCACTAGAAAACTAGAATCTTACTAAGACAAATACAACCCTAACAAACTTGTTTTATCAAACCAATTCATATACTTAACAAAATCATGGTGAGACGCTCACTCTAATAATATTATGTCGTTAACTCTAAATAACCATTAAACGCCGCACCTAATGACTACTTAGCATAATTTAATTACTCTCTAATTGTAACCGTGCGTACAATCACAAGCAAAGAGATTAAATTAATATAAGAACACGATAATATGAATTGAATAATTACTAAATTCACTATTAAATCATGACTAACGCCGCGTTCAATCATGTGAACTAAAAATATAAAAGCATAAAAACAACTGAAATTCAATCTAAAATTAAGAAATCATGAATACAAGGACAATCAAAAACTAATTAATTGAAAGTAAGAAGAGAAAACTCATAGATTGGAGTTATGCCGACGCAGCCACTGCCCTCGGTTTCACCCACAAATAATGATTGTTCACCTTCATTGGCCTTCAACATCATAGCCCTCAATTGAACTTGAACCATCTTCACTATCTCACAAAACCTTACATTGTGTATACTTGTGTGTCTCTTCGACGAAAAAGGGCAGCCAATATATAATCAATTGAGAAGATCCCCCTTTTTCAATATTTCGGGAAATTACTTGAAGAGAGTAAAAGAAAATCTGTTTTTCCCATATTACCGAAATTAAACCCGTGAATTAGGTACAAAATCTTCCATCCTTGCTTTCTTCTTGCGTGGAATTGGGAAAATAGAACAAACTTGCTATATTTGTTTGAAGAAAAAGATGGGTATACTGTTGTACAAGGGGCAAGAGGAAAAAGATGGGTTAAGGGCCTTCAATTTGTTCTTGTGCTTTGAGTGGAGTTGGATTAGGGGTGATAATGAGCCTGACAAGCTCGCGAGCAGCTCGGGCTCAGCTCGGTCAAAGCTCGACTCGTTGAAGCTCGGCTCGAGCTCGGGCTCGGCTCGAGACTTAAACGAGCCGAGCCGAGCTAGGCAAAGCTCGGCTCGTAAAGCTCGTGAACAGCTCGATTATTATTTTATACTAAAAAAATATTTTATATTAAAAAAAATATTTTATATTAAAAAATTATTTATATATATTAAAAATTATATTAAGTATTTCTTTTAAGATACTAACTAAAGTATATATTAGAAGAAAGATAAAAAGAAAAGGTAAAAGCAATTAAACGAGCTCACAAGCCACAATCGAGCTCGAGCCACAATCGAGCTCACGAGCCGAGCCTGAGCCTATTCGAGCTCACGAGCCGAGCTCGAGCCGCAAATTCTAATCACGAGCTCGAGCCCAGCTCGGCTCCCCCAAGCTCGGCGAGCTCACGAGCCGAGCCGAGCCCATGAAAAGTTAAACGAGCTCGAGCCGAGCCCAGTGCTATTCGGGCTCGGCTCGCTCGATAAGCACCCCTAAGTTGGATAATGGAAAATTTCAATCTTCCTTTGCTTTGCTCACGTGTGTTTAAGTGGGCTCTCTTTGTCTTCTTTCTTTTATTCTCTTTCTCTTCCTTTACCCATATGAACATGTAGTATACCTATAATAAAAATAAGGAAAAATTCGCAAGAGGGGGCTCAACTATTACCCATTTTCTTTTATACAGTATTTAAGATAATTATTTAATAAAATAAAATAAGAACATAAATAATCCACTACTAATAAAAGTCAATAAATATTATAAAATAACACATAGAAGACAACTATAAGACTAATTTTAGGGGCCAAAAATATAGAAATATATACACTTATCACTAAATGATACAGCTTTTCTGATTACAAGTGATCCCCGAAAATCATTTCCACTTCGTGAACATCTTATTCTTAAATTAACCTACTAATAGCTTGCAAAATGGCAATTGCATATCAAGTGTTCTCCACCCTCTCTCTCTCTCTCTGTCCTCATTACAACTTCAAGCTCCCTACTCGACGAAAACCCCATAAGGGAAAACTCTCCAAAAATGGCTAATTCATCCACAATTGTACCCGTAAGTTTAGTTGTCTAGCCTGCTTGCTCACCCGTAAGTTCAAAGTCTAGTTGCCTAGCCTGCTTGCCTTAATTAATTTCATATTCTAGTCTCCCTTATTGTCCAACCTTCCTTAAAGTCTAGCCTGCTTGCTCACCCGTAAGTTCAAAGTTTAGTCTCTCCTATCATCACCAAAGCCAGTCATGGAATCCAGTCTGCTTGCACAGTCCAGTCCAGTCCATGTCTGCATTTGCATATAGTTAGGCCCATGTCGCCATCGTAACCATAATCATACCCATTTCTAATCATTCTCATTTTCATTCCCCATTTCCATTTCCATTTCCATTTTTCGTTTCTCATTTCTCATCTCCGATTTCCATTTCTCATTTCCATTTCTCATTTCGAAAATCATTTTTTAAACTTACAAGCGATGTCCATCGATTCTGTTCCTGACCGGTCAAGAGATTACAACTTAAGAGCGCCTAATGGAGGAACAAATGTGAGCCTACTCGAAAGCTCAACAATTGCAGTATGACCACCCTTACTTCATTAATTAGAGTCATGAAGATTACTTTTGACCGCCTTCACAACAGAGGCACGATCACTTCCATAGGGTCTACTGCCTTCACATTAGAGGCGCGATCACTTCCATAGGGTATACTCTGAACCCTGCACCCTAAAAGATAATTCAAAGGTGCAACCTACATTTCTACTGTGCATTCCAATAGAATAATGAACATCTGACATCTAGTGTTAGATCATACAAATGCACTGATACACATAGTCGATGACGATAGACTACTAATACTTGCTACAACGAGAATCAACATCACCAAGCAACCCTTTTGCGCAGTGTATCAACAATTCAAAGGCTTAGCCTTTTATTTTTGGTTTCCTAGGATGAGTCAGAGAGTCCTTACCTTAAGCCATTTCTGTCCTTTTCCATCGAGTCTATGTCACTATAGGACTTCATCTATTATAGCCTTTCCATTTTCATATCATTTTATTTTTCTTTTTATTTTCATTGGCCTTCCATCATTTTATTTATGCTTCTAATTCAATGACGAAACTTAAATCATCTAATAAACTTGACTAATAATAATAAAAAAAAGAGATCTAAAATAAAAATAATAATAATAAAGAAAAGTGAAAAAAGGACATGCTTTGGATCAGGAGTTATTCCCCTCTCCCTTCCATTGCCTTTCATAAGCCATCTCCATGCTAGCTAAAATAAAATCCCTTAAGCCATCATATCCA
This sequence comes from Beta lomatogona, assembly GCA_947646795.1. Classification (NCBI taxonomy): domain Eukaryota; kingdom Viridiplantae; phylum Streptophyta; class Magnoliopsida; order Caryophyllales; family Amaranthaceae; genus Beta; species Beta lomatogona. The sequence continues at coordinate 1,973,635 of CANSNZ010000981.1, read as the reverse complement.
TTGACAAATAATCCTTTCAAAATCAAAGCTCCACAAATATCCTTCAAGCCTTCCAATACCCTAAACCAAACTCGTGTGCAAGCCTTACTACATAAAAAAGATTAATGCCAGGCAAAAATAAAAAAAGTGAATAAATTCAAAGTGCGAAAAGAAAGCAAAATAAAACGCACTGGACAAAAAGAAAAAAAATGCAAAAAGAAAAAGCCAAAGGCAAAGAAATAAAAAGTCAAGCTAGAGGGCTTGCACACAAGTTCTATCCCTCATTCAAATCCTTTCAATCCATCAAAACCTTAATCGATATAATTCAAGTCCATGGTCCTACCTTAGCTCAGCCAATTAATACTTCATCAAAACCTCAAGCCTTAAACCTTTCAACCTTTCATTAATCCTAACTCCTTCTCCAAGGTATGTCCAAGCCCGCTAGGTTGTAAACCCGAAAGGGCAGCCTAGGCAAAAGTTAGGGCTCAAAAAAAAAGAAATCAGATCCAGAACTACGACCGCAAGGATACGTAGGAATCCTCATCTCGAGGTCCGACCGCTTCAATAAATGACATTATTCAAGGTCTAATGATTTGACTTTCTAGAATTCAGGAGCATACTCTTTCTAGATCCCGACATTGACTCGAGTCTAAAAATAGCTTCGTTAAAGCCTTTTCCCACCTATATTTATTTAAGTCACAAATTCAAACTTTTTATTTTAAATCCGAACTCTCCTTTTCCCCGAAGGACTCTCCGATTATTCCATGGTCTCCTGGCGATATCTGACTTTGTCTGTACCAACTTCCCAAAGAAGAACCCCAATGACAACTTTCAACGCTCAAGACATATCAACTACATTTCAATCAAGGCTCAAGGTGCCTAATTCAGGGCAAGCTCACCCAAAGTGGGGGCTTCCTATATATGGTGGTGCCTCCAAATCAAGTCAAAACTCCTGAATAATTGTAATCTGCGGACCTCGTTTACAGACCCCGATTATTTACTTAAAAACTGTTTTCCAAAATCATTCAATCTATTTCTAACCATTCTATCTCTCTACATATCCAAATCTCCTAGCCTTGCAAAACCCTGACCTTCCATTGCATTTCATACATTTTAATCTTGCATAACCCTGACCTTGCATGATGTGTCATATTCCTTAGCTTTGCATAACCTTAATCCTTGCATTGCGTCTCGTGCATCCTTAGAGAGTCTAAGTTTGCATCATTATGTGCTTTATGTGAGTTGTTTGTACCTATCTGCTTACATATTTCCCTGCAGGTAATCAAATTACTTGTAGTTATTGTCCTACGCACTAACTTTGTTTTGTAGAGACTGATGTATATAGATTAGTTCTAAATTGCAGAGCATTTAGAATCGTTCTCCGTCCCGACACCATACATTGTGACTATCGGTATCCTGAACCTCAGCAAAGTGGGGGCTTTTGTAGACACATAATCGTGTCTCCCCATTTAAGGATCCGATGATGAAGCATATTGTGGTCTTAATTGGTCCGACCCAAGGGCAGAGCAGTCTGAACTTTAACACTTTTCGAAATAGTTTTGGCTCTTCAGACTGCTTTGCCCTTGGGTCGGACCAATTAAGACCGCGGTATGTTTCATCATTGGGCCCTTAAATGGGGAGACACGATTATGTGTCTACAGAAGCCCCCACTTTGACTGAGGTTCAGGAAACTGATAGTCAAATTATGCAGTTTAGAACTGATCTATATACGTCGGTCTCTGCAAAACAAAGTTAGTATGCAGGACAATAACTACAAGCAATTTGATTACCTGCAGGAAAAGATGTTAGCATATAGGTGGAAACAACTCACATAAAGCACATAATAATGCAAATAATGCAAACTTAGACTCTCTATTGATGCATGAGACGCTATGCAAGGATTAAGGTTATGCAAAGCTAAGGAAGATGACACGTCATGCAAGGTCAGGGTTATGCAAGACTAGGATGTATGAAATGCAATGCAAGGTTACGATTTTGCAAAGTCAGGAGATCTGGATATGTAGAGAGATAGAATAACCAGAGATAGATTGAATGATTTTCGAAAACCGTTTTTAGTAAGTAATCGGGGTTCGTAAACGAGGTTTGCAGATTACAAATTTTTGGGAGTTTGACTTGATTTGGAGGAACCATCACCTATATAGGAAGCCTCCACTTTGGGTAAGCTTGTCTTGAATTAGGCATTCCGAGCCTTGATTGCAATGTAGTTAAGTATTCAGAGTTCTTCACTGGGGATTCGTCTTTGAGGAGATGATATAGGCAAAGTTAGATATCGCCAGAGACCATGAAATTGTCGGAGAGTCCTCAGGGACAAGGCGAGCTTGGGATTGAAAAATACAAAAGGTTAATTTATGACTCAAATAGATATAGGTGGGAAAAAGCTTTGACGTAGCTAGGTTCAGACTCGAGTCTATGCCGAGATCTAGAAAAAGTATGCTCCTGAATTATAGAAAGTCAAATCATTAGACCTTGATTAATTTTATTTTATTGAAGTGGTCGGACCTCGAGATGAGGATTCCTACGTATCCTTGTGGAATCAGACCATTCGTAGTTCTAGATCCGATTTCTATTATTTTTTTTTTTTTTGTGCCCTAACTTTTGCCTAGGCCGCCCTTTCAGGTTTTCAACCTAGCGGGCTTGGACATACCTTAGAGAAGGAGTTATGGTTGATGAAAGGTTTAAAGGTTGAGGCCTGAGTTTTTGATGAAGATTTAATTGGTTGGGCTTAGGTAGGATCATGGATTTGGATTATATGGGTTAATGGTTTTGATGGATTGGAATGAGGGGTAGAACTTCTGTGCAAGCCTCCTAGCTTGACTTTTTATTTCTTTGCCTTTGACTTTTTCTTTTTTGCATTTCTTTCTTTTTGATATTTTGCACTTCTTTTTCATCATTTTTCCCTGGCATTATTTTTTAAAACTTTTTTGTAAGGCTTGCACACAAGTTTTCCTAGTTTTGGGTATTGGAAGACTCTGAAGGTTATTTTATGGACTTTGATTTTGAAAGGTTATATGGTTAAGGAGATGATGTTTTATGGGATTTGTTTATTTTGGTTGCATGGACGAGGATGGCTTATTGAAGGTTAATAGAAGGGAGAAGGGAATAACTCCTAATCCAAAGTATGTCCTTTTTTCATTTTTCTCTCTTTTTTTCTGATTTGTTTATTAGTCAGTATCATTAGGTGATTTAAGTTTCATCATTGAATTAGAAGCATAAATAAAATGATGGAAGACCAATGAAAATAAAAGAAAAATAAAATGAAATGAAAATGGAAAGACTATAATAGATAAAGTCCTATAATGACATAGAATCGATGGGAAAAGACAGAAATGGATTAGGGTAAAGACTCTCTGACTCATCCTAGGAAACCAGAAATAAAAGACTAAGCCTGTTGAAATGTTGATGCACTGCGCAAAAGGGTTACTGGTGATGCTGATTCTCGTTGTAGCAAGTACTAGTAGTCTATTGTTATCGACTTTGTTTCGCAGCGCATTTATAGATTCCAACACTAGATGTCAGATGTCCATTATTCTGTTGGAATTCGCAGCAGAAGTGTAGGTTGTACCTTTTGAATTTTCTTTTAGGTGAAGGGTTCGGAGTAGACCCTATGGAAGTGATCGCGCCTCTAATGTGAAGGCAGTTTAACCTATGGAAGGGATCGCGCCTCTATTGTGAAGGAGGTCAAAAGTAATCTTCATGACTCTAAATGAAGTCGGGGTGGTGATAGTGCACTTGATGAGCTTTAGAATAGGCTCAACTTTTTGTTTCTCTATTAGGCATTCCTAAGTTGTAATCTCTTGACCGGTCATGAACATAATTGAGTGGACCTCGCTTGAGGTTTTAGAAATGAATTTCAAAATGAGAAATGGAAATGGAAATGGGGAATGGAAATGGAAAATGGGAGATGAGAAATGGAAATGGAAATGGGGAATGGAAATGGGAAATGCATTTGAAATGGAGGATTAGAAATGGTTATGGATTTTTGGACTAGTATGGGCTTGACTATGATGCTGACAGGGCCTAACTATATGCATATGCAGACATGGACTGGACTGGACTGGACTGGACTTTGCAAGCAGACTGGATTCCACGAATGGGCTTTGGTGATGATAGGAGAGACTAGACATTGAACTTACGGGTGAGCAAGCAGGCTCGACTTTAAGGAAGGCTGGACAATACGGGAGACTAGACTATTAACTTAAAGCAAGCAGGCTAGGCAACTAGACTTTCAACTTACGGGTGAGCAAGCAGGCTAGACAACTAGACTTCGGAACTTACATTAGACTAAGCAGGCTAGACTAAAATATTGCCTATGTGGACTTATGGAATGCTTGCTTCGCTAGACTTAGGGGTTGCCATTATGGTATTACAGGGATGAGTAGCTTCGCAAAACTCGAGGATTTGGGTAGTTATGGATCTATGGAAGGACCAGTTGTGCTAGACTTAAGGGATTTGGGCCATTATGGACTTAGGAAGGAGTTGGTCTTGACTTGGGCCTGCATGGAGATGCAAACTAAACCTAGGATATGAATTGGACCTAAATGGACCTAAGCTTTGAATTGGATTAGAATTAGACTTAGATTGGATCGGACGAGGAATAGACTTGGACTAGGTTTGACATACCACATAAAGATGCAAATGGGCCTAGATTTTGACATGAACTAGACTTATATGGGCCTAAGATTGACTCTAATGCTAGTGAATGCATGGACTCAAATGTAGACAGGCCTAGGATGAATGCAAAATGAACTCTAATGCAAATGGGCCTAAAATGAATGCAAGGACTCAAACTTAGATGGGCCTAGAATGAATGCAAATGGATTGGACTTGGTTGATTGGATTGGATTGAAGGTTTTTGGACTGGGCTTTAGAATTTTTGAAATTCATTTTTGAAAGAAACCCCTTGTTTTTTATCTTTTGTTAGGAAAAGATGATGGATTGATTTTGAAAATATTTTTGTAAATGTCTTGTATGATAATGATTAGTAAATACTTTTTGAAAAAGAGGTAGAATAGACATGGGTGTAGGATTGATTTTGAAAGATGTAAGTTTTTTTAAATTGATTGAATATGACTGGTTAGAATTGATAGGGAAGATTAGTTGGGTAGCATGGAGAAGGTAGTCATACATGGCAATTCTAACTCTACCATGACCATTTTTCTAAATGCACTTTTTAGGACAGACATGAAAAGACAGATTTTTATGTGAATAGAATGACCATGTTTCTTACGCAGATGCAAACAGACCGATCATAGAATCAACCACCACCACGACTAAATTCGACGAAAAGCATGCGATGCACAGACTGCGTGCCATGCAGCACACAGTCGTGCTTCTGGCACGGGAGTGGTGCGCCAGGCACAAATTAATGCGCGTGGCGCACTTTTTGGGGAGTAAGGCGAGGTTTTGGCCAATTGACGATCTTTTATTTGTTACTTAGACGCGATTTTTAGGTACGACGCATAATAATGACAATTCGACAAGATAATAGCAGGCACAAATTGCAACCACAAGCAAATGTCATGTAACATGGATGCAAAAGTTCCAACCTAAAGTTCAGTTCTATGTTTACAACTATGGTCAAGTTTAGGTTAAGGATGAAAAAGGTCCATGACTAAGAGATTGATCCCACGCTTCGTACCTCTGCTTAAAGAGGTGGCCACGTGTAAGACGCACTCCAGTTCTCAAATCGGGAACAAGAGAACAATGCCATGGTTGGGTAGGTTTGCTTATGACTAGGATCCAACACTATCGCTCAGGAAGCTTTTTGGAAGGACAAAGCGCAAACCCCCGGGGGTGACCTCACGCATAGATCATGCGCTAATGAGGCAAGGTAGATTGTCCTTATGGTGTCGTAAACAATAGCCATGCATATGCAAAGCTGTAATGTCATTCTAAAGCATAAAAAGAGTATGAATCGTCGCGTTTCACCCACTCATTTAAAAAATATTAATGTTTTTTAAAATCATCCCCAGTGAAGTCGCCAAATTGTAGGCGTGTCTTTATTTCGCCTACGCGGTGTGAGCGCCTATTTGACTACCCCATTGTTAAGAATTTATTGAAAATATATTTTGAAGTCGCCAACAAGTCTTTAAAGGAAGACTCATAAACCTAATTGGATATTGGGAAATCGTAGAGACAAATTAGGGACTTATCGAATGTACATTTCCCCGTCCTGACTCCATAGTTGGTCAATGAACCATAGATTGAGTTCGACGGTGAGGGTACGAACACAATCATAATGAACCACATTCGCCCATTAATGGCCTTTACTAAATATCGATTCATGTCAATTTTTATGTAATAGAATAACCAAATAATATTTTCATGCACCCTAAAAATAATTTAGTCTGGGTTGGTTCAGGAAACACATAAAAGACTATATTTTAGTGATATGTTATTATGCAATCAAATTACAAGGAACCTAGCAGGTTGTCCAAATTATCTAATTAATATTAGAACAGTTTTTTAGGTCTTTGATTAGCAATAATAACATATAGGCGATGAAAGCATTAAAACAGGGCAATCAAGCATGCATGTATATGTATGAAAATAAATAAAAAGAAAAGAAGAGATTAGAATGTACAAAGAACGATTTTTATATCAAAGATCTACATCAAGAAGGAAATAGTTAGCAATATAAAAATAATAAAATGATTCAAGGACCCTCTGGATAATATCGTGGCTTGACTTTGAGAGATTGACAACCTTCGAGACGAGCAAGCGTGAATTCTGAAGGAAAATATGCGTTTGAACGTGTATTTGAATGCGTTTTTGTGTTTGAATGTATGAGTTTGTAGAGAGAATTCGTAATGTAAAAGTCAAGTGTTAAGTGTGGAAAAACCGCATTTTAATTCGGAAAATTGAAGCCTATTTATAGGGAAAATGGAATTGCGCTTCACGTGACAGCTGCGCCAGGCGCAGGTGGCTGTGTGACGCACAATCACACGTGTCAGGCGCGCATTGGTGCGCCTGACGCGGCATGACCAATCATCAATTCCCACGTGGCATACGCTTTAAAAAAGATAAAACTGACAGCCTATGCATCGCACAGAGTAGTGCGCTCGGCGCACGACTCTGAGTGACACACAGGCAGATCTACGTGGCAGACATGTGCGCTTGGCGCACGACCATGCGTTCGGCACAGGCTGGTGCGCTCGGCGCACCACATTGCTTTTTTGACATGTTTTGACAGCTTTTTGATAAAAACGCGTTTTGAAGATTTTCTTTTATCTTTTGACTCCGGAAAACAATTAGTTATCAATGAATAATTAAATGGGTTTTTTAAAGAGTTGGGCTCAAAGTATTATTAATTATCATGAATAATTAATTGGGCTTTAAAATAGAACTTTAACACTCTTCGAAATAGTTTTGGCTCTTCGGACTGTTTCATCATTGGGCCCTTAAATGGGGAGACACGATTATGTGTCTACAATTAGGCAATTCGTCCTCACTTTCTTCTTAGATTAAAGGAACTTCATGATTACTTTATTCTTCAATTATTGGAACCTCACAATTACATTCTTCAATTAGAGGTTCTTTGATGTTGGAGAAGATGGAGTTGAAAACTTTTCTCTTCCAAAAAGATTCTAAACTTTCGTTTTTCATCTTCGAAATCTAGTATAAAATAAACACATTATTAAATATTAATTCCAGGTCTCTTATTTCCGATTACATTTTACAACATCTAATTCTGAATTCAACTAATTTCGATTCACAACCTCTATTTAAATTTTACAATTTCTAATCTCTAATTTCAATTCAAGTAATCTCAATTTACAAATTACACAACTGCAAAACATCTAATTTCACTTTTACAGTTTCTGATTTCAATTCCACATCTCAATTCACATCTTTTTTAATTTCACAACTTCTAATCATACTCCAAACTCCAATCTAAAGAACTGAGAAGTCTATAAATTAACGGAAATATAAATTCATTTCTATATTTTATTTTATACTCTCTTATATTCATAAGCCCCTTAACTAAGTATATACCAGAAATAGTCTAAAGGGACTTTTTTCTCTTTATTCTTTTTTTAAGTAACAAGTTCTTTTCTCGTTAGTTTACTCAACCCATCTACAATAGGTGGGTAGCTATTCAAATTGAAAATTCAATCATGTTGATCCTCGTTAGTTTACTCTTTTATTCTACATAAAAGCTTTGAGGTATTATTTCATTTTTTTTAGTTTAATATTCTCGTTATTTTTTTATTGTTCTTTCTTTCAATTCATGCTTTTCAGTTTTCTATACAATTCTCTTTGTTAGTCTATTTCTAGGGTATAGAAGTGAAGCCTTTTTCCAACATAATTTGATCTATAATCTTATTATGTAGCCACTTATCTTGCTTTATCTCATAATTTGATCTATAATCTTATTATCTATAATCTTAATAAAAACCCTTTTCCAACATAATATAGTCATGTGGGTCCTGTTAGATTCGAGTCGATATATACTTTCAAAATTATCAGATTTTTATAATTTTCAATAAAAAGTAGTTAAAGATATTAATAGTTAATGTTGTGCAATGGCAAGCGTGAAAACTCAAACACTGCCATAGAAAAAGAAAGGGGAAGTATATTTGATTAATGAGGATCTCCAAACCAATGAGAATTATACTATTTTACAATTAGGAAATGGTAAAGCCACATATCATTTTTGTACCCCGATCTCTAATCAATGCAAGTGTTTGCTGAAAGAGTGCCATCGATGAATTTCGGTTAAGATTCCTAAAGTTGCGCCTCCCGAAGAGATTCACCATATCAAGTATTGATCATTGTAAGAAAATATAGCCGAAATTATGTGACAACGTACTTGGTTTGCCGTACTTAAATCGTTAATAGCTTAATATCAAGTATGACACTAGGTGTTAACGAGCAAGGGTGGCTCGCAAACTATTGGAATTTGGCTCGGTCAAAGTTCGGTTAAAGCTCAAGTCCAGTGGGCTCGATTCGTGCTCGGGATCGGCTCGAAACCTTAACGAGTCGAGCTTGAGCCTAATAAAGTTCGGCTCGAAAATAGCAAACATGTTCGATAAATTTTAATTACTATTTTATATATTGATTTTTAATCCAACTTAAACCTTAACTGGACTACACTTAAAAAAAAAAAAAAAGGGCCTAACTTCCAATCCTAATTCCGAGCGACCTAACCTACTTAAACAATACAAATTACTGAATAGGAAATAACAAAACAATGAGGGGGTGTTTGGTTCCCAAGGTGGTATAGATTTGCAATCAAGAATCGAACCAAGGTGGTTTAAGATTAGAACTTGATTCCTAATATCTAGTGTTTGGTTTGGATCTTGTTGGAATCAGATTTCAAATCAAAATTATTATGTTTTATATTTTATAACAATGATTATGGCCATCCATACGAGTGACAAGTATAACAATTTAGAAAAAAATAAGATAGAAAAAATTGAATTACGAAAAGAAAAAACAACTCTGAAGATGATAGAATTGCAAAAGATCAACACAACAATGGTCAATGAGCGAGTACAAAGAATTAAAAATTAATAGATAGAAAAAGTTCTTGAAAAAAATCGAAAAGAAAACAATTGTATGCTAAACGATGCTGGAGAAAACAATAACAGAGAAGATAGAGTTGCAAAAATCAACACAACAATGGTCAAGGAGTGCAACAATTAAAAGACATATAGAAATTTATTTTTAAAGAAATAGAAAAGAAAACAATTGTCTGCTAAACGATGCTAGAGAAAACAATATAGAAGATAGTTGCTTAAGATGTCGGAGAAAAACAATTACATGTAGTTTTCAAAGTAGTCGACTAGATGGAGAAGATGACGACACTGCTTTTTTTTTCCAACAATATGTTTCTCTTCTTTTAAAAAGAATTGATACCTAGGAGTTGGTATAAGCCAAACCCACCTTTCCCAAAGGTTTCTAAACCCTATACTTTTTGTGTTTAAGGTACTGAATTTAAAATGAGAATATTACTAACCAAACACTTAGGGGCGTTTGGTTCATATAGTAGTATGGGTTTGAAAACAGGAGTGAAACCAAGGTGGTATAGGTTTGGAACTTGATACCTAATACCATGTGTTAGGTTTTATTTGGAAATGAAAATTTTCTTCTATTTGATACCTAGAGGTATTGGTATGAGCCATACTCACCTCCCCTTGGGTTTCTAAACCCCATACCTTATGGGTTTGAGGTATTGGTTTTAAATCTATTAATTTATTAAACAAACATTAAGTATGAATTTTGTTCATTCTAAACCCATACCTCATACCAAAATCATAAGAACCAAACTCCCCCTTACTATGGGTTTACCTCATTTCGAACCCATACCTCATATCTTTATTTTGCGAACCAAATGTCCCTAAGAAGGCTGTTCAACCCTAATTCACACACGGCACACTGACTTTTTTTTTCCGAGAACACACGGTACACTGTACAGCACATGGCACACCACAACATTTTTTTTTTGGGTTTCTGGCAAACAGCACAGAACGACAGGTGAACACGGCTCAGATGAATTCGGCGAGCAATTTTGTTTCTTTTTCTTGATTTCCTCTAGGCCTGGCAAAAGCTGACCCAACCCGACAACCCGCCCCGAACCCGACCTGAAATTAGCGGGTTTGGGTTGAGTTTTTCAACCCGATTAGTTAAATGGGTCGACCTGAACCCGACCTGAAAGATGAATGGGTCAGGTTCAGGTTGAAATTTCTGACCTGAAAATGACCCACCTAACCTGATTTTTAAATGGGTCAAAATAAGGTCGGGTCAACTTGTATAATCCAACCCGAATAATTACTATTTATAAAAAATAAGTTCTTAGTTTTGCCCAATGCCCAGCCCAAAAGATGAAAAGATTGCCAAGCCCAAAAACAAATTCTTAACCTAAGCCTAGAATAATTTCTAATGCAGTCATTCACTCATTTTCAGATCTCAATTTCTCACTCACCTCTCTCTCACACACAGTCTTCTTCTCTTCTTCAAACATTCCACCATTCTCCATCATCAATGGCGCCGAAGCGATCCAAAACCGCCATTAAAACGAAGAAGCATCAGCATCAGAAGAAGATACATAAACGCAATCATTCAGACCTCAAAACCCTTGGTCATCAACTTCTCTCTTCAAGAGCTCACACCAACAACTTACCTATTTCTTCTCACCTACATCTCTCCTACTTCACCTCCTTACATCGTTGAATCTCTTCTCTCTCTTCAATCGTTCTTCTCCCTCCTTCATCTTCTCTGTCCTCCGTCAATTGCGCCGCCGCCGTTGCTTCAGACTCCGAGGTCGATTACCGCACTTGGCTTCACTTTGAAATTCGACGAACTCGACAAGTCTTTGATTGTTCTCGCCGTTTCTCCTCAGTGCGAGAGACTGTTCGCATAAGTTTCTCGATTTTCTTTTGTGTATTGATGAAATTGCTGCAATTTATTTTGAATTTGTTGATTTTATTTTTGACTATATTTGGCGATTCTATGAGAATTTGCCTATGTTTTTTTATATACTTTTTGCAATTCTTTATCATTATTGACTGTAATTTGATAATTAGCTGAAATGCAACTCACAACTGTATGTTTAGGCGATTAATGAATCAACTGACTTATACCCAAAAAAAGTTTCAGGTCAAATCAGGTCATTTTCGGGTTGACCCGAACCCGAAATTATCAGGTTCAGGTTGTGTTTTTCAACCTGAAAACTTAAATGGGTCAGGTTCGGGTTGGGGGGTGGCTGACCCGAAATCAGCTGACCCGAACACGAACCCGACCCGACCTGATCTGTTTGACACCCCTAATTTCCTCCATTGATGCATGATGAATTACGATGACCTATTCTTTCCCTCTTTTTTTTTTTTTACTTTCTTTTTCTTTTTTTCTTTTTCGTTATGTCATTTGTTGATATCTGATGATATTTGTTTGTCCTATTATTATTTTTCTTTTTCTTCTTTCTTTTTATTGATTTCCTCCTTTGAGAAATGATGAATGATGATGAGTTGTTGACAGATTCAATCTCTCCTCCTTTCTAAAATTTTTCTATGTTCATTTTGGTTTTTTTGTATGATGAATGATAATGAGTGGATGACAGATTTTTTTTCTCGAGTCATTTTCGAGCTGAATAGTTGGTGAACTTTTCTCGAGCCGAGCCGAGCCGAGGTTCACTTGTTTGGAGCTCGAGCGAGCTCAAACTTTCTCCTTTTCGAGTCGAACCCTCGGTCTCGGTTTGGCTCGTTAACAACCCTTAATATGTATCACCACCTCCAACTTCTTAATAATTAAAAACTGAAATCAATCCACTGCATTTTTTTTTTAAAAGAATCCACTGTATCTTAATACAAAGAAAGTAGTATAATTTCCACATGGCACAACAAACTATAACCACACAAAAAAAATGATGCTTTAAATAAAGCACACACTATCGCCCACTTAATACTGTTAGGGAGACATGGTTTATAGAACCATGTCCTTGGCCACCAGTAGAAGAGATCTTCCCTAGAGTGAAGCCTGGTTGCTTTGGTTGTGGGAGATCCTCCGATCCATGATTAACATCAAGCATTGAAATCAATCCCGAAATGGTAGGCCTATCTTCAGGAAGTTCTTGCACGCATAAAAGCCCTAACTGTATGCAGTTCAAAATCTCATTTTGAAAGCATGAGTCAATAAATGTTGGATCAATGAATGAAAATATATCATTCTCATTCCACAATTTCCATGCCTGGAAGCACTAAAACAAATGTGTAAGTTACTCAAATAAATAACCTAGCCTTTGATATATATGATACTACCTCCGTCCCAGAATAGTCTGAACACTTTCCTTTTATGTTTGTCCCAAATTAGTTTGAACACTTCCATTTTTGGCATGGTCCCACTATTAATATATTATTTCTTTTACACATCTTTAGCCCACACTCTACCTTTTATCAATAAAAAGTGAGTTAAGCATAAATACAGGACTTCACATTTGGTATTTTTCACCTTTAAGGACCTCCCACTTTTTTTTTCACCTTTGAGGACCTAACATTTAGTTTCAGGCCATAAATCATTAAAATAAACCCAAGTGTAGTTAAACCATGGTTAACTGACATAAAGTAATAATTATGGGGCTCAAGTTGTCTTGGGGAAGCGGGCTGACTGTACAAACATACAATCAACTGTACAAGGAAGAAGTTGGCGCCCTTTCATTTCTTCTCCCCTGTTCTAATACTGCAACCACCATTGTTGGAGGAAAAAGCAAGGCGATTAGTCTCTTCTTGGAGCGATTTACAACCGATTTTCAGAATTTAGCAAGGTACATTCATAATTCCCTTATTTCAGTTGTTTATTTTTTTTTATTTAATGAGAAATTTTTTCTTGGTAATGTTAGGTTTTAGGGTTATGTGATGATCATGTGAAATTTTTTGTCGAATTGTTACTTTGTTGTTAGTTAACAAGTTGTTAATGTGCGTTGCATGTTTACATGATTAAATATCGTTTAAATTTGCTGAAAGTTGATGAACTGAAACCCAACAAGTTCGAGTAAATAAGAGTAAAACAGGGGGTAGTGTAGTGGTGGTTTGAAATTGGTTTTGTGCTGACTGTTGGTGTTTTTTCGAAGGAAAAATATGGCTTCCCTTGATGAACTTCACCCAGTCCTCTCCATGCCTGAGATTTTGCGATTCCACGTATTCCCTCGACTTAGAGACCCAAGGGACAGAGAGTGTGTAACAAGTGTATGCAGGGATTGGAGGAGGATTTCCCGATATGGTCTGGAAGATGCCCACCAACTGTTAGGAATGGACGACATTATGTGCTTGCATGTGTTTCCTAAACTTGACTGTTGGAGGTCAACCTTTGTGAAGATGGTTTGCAAGGACTGGAGGAGGATGTGGGGGTTAAGGGAGTGGGTTCATGTGAGGCACAACCTGGACAGTAACTCCATCAAGAAGTGGGCTCTAAAGTCCATCGTTGAAGGTGATGGGGTTGATTTCTGGGCTCACATGACTGGTGAATGGTGGGCTTATTGTGATGGGTTCCCACTATTGTTTGGTGAAGATTAGGCTTAGTTAGGGCTAGGGGTTTGGTAGTAATTTTTTAGATGCCATTGTAACTAAAGGCCCCTGTTGTTTTTTGCTTGCAGGCCCTATTGATCAAACTCAACAATAACATATTTGAGAGGGTGTACATCTGTTTCTCTGCCTTGAAGCAAGGGTTTCTAGCTGGGTGTAGACCTTTTTTTGGGTTAGATGGTTGTTTTCTGAAGGGACCTTTTGGTGGTCAGCTACTAGTAGCTGTTGGTAGAGATGGGAACAACCAAATGTTCCCAATTGCCTGGGCTTGTGTAGAAATAGAGAACACAGAAACTTGGACATGGTTCTTGACCTTACTTGCTGATGACTTGGACACAACTGATGGACATGGCTATACAATAATGTCAGACCAACAGAAAGGCCTTCTCAAAGCTGTAGCTGATATATGGCCTAGTGCTGAGACAAGAGTGTGTGCAAGGCATGTGTATTGTAACTTCAGACAGAAGTTTGGTGGTTGCTTACAGTATAGGAGATGGTTCTGGAACATTGCTAAGAGCAGTACAGAGAATGATTTTAACAGAAATATGCAACAATTCTCACTACTTTCAGTGGCAGCAGGACAAGATGTGTTGAACATAAATTATAAGAAGTGGGTAAGGGCTTATTTGACAACTACATCTCAATGTGACAGCATTGATAATAACATGAATGAAGTGTTCAATGCTTATATATTGTCTAGCAGACACGAGCCTATGATAACTATGCTTGAGGATATTAGAGAAAGCCTGATGGAGAGGCTTCATAAAAAAAGAGACTTCATAGCCAACAAGGATATTCTCATTTGTCCTAGAATAAAGAATAAGTTAGAGAAGTCAAAGATAGATGCCAGAGGGTGGAATGCATTCTGGGATGGCCATTTTTGTTATGGAGTTAGGGAAGGAGCCACTCAAAATAGGTTTGTTGTCAGCTTGTTGGAGAGAACATGTACCTGCAAAGCTTGGCAGCTTAGTGGAGTTCCCTGTAATCATGCTGTGGCAGCAATTTGGAAGGCTGTTGAGCACCCTGAACACTATGTTTCTACCTGGTTCACCAAAGAAACATACTTAAAGGCATATGAGTTTCCTCTTGAGCCTTTAAATGGTCCCCAAGAGTGGCCTGAATCTCCTTATGCCCAAATACAGGCTCTAGTGGTGAAAAAGCTCCAAAACAGACCAACTACAAAGAAAAAGCCTTCTCTTGGTGAGGTTGAAGGGTGCAAGTTGTCTAAGAAAGGTGAAGTGCACAAGTGCACAAACTGTGGACAGCCTGGTCACAACAAAAGGAAGTGCCCTACGTCCTCACAAGTTGGAGACTCAACTGGACCAACAGAACACACAGCATCTAAGAAACACACACAAACAACTACAACAAACAGGCAAGCAATGGTAAGTTACTTTTCTTATTCACACAAATTTATTTCATACATAAATGTTCATACATGTTTTGCATTTTGCTTGCAGTTCATCAATCAAAGTCAGACAGATTCTACTCCTCAATCAAATCTCACAAACTAACCAACTACATTAAGGTAATTACATATCCACTGTCACCACTCAATTATAAGCACAAATTAGTACATTTATCAAAAGCAATAACAATATAACCAATCTGTAAAATGCTGTCATTTTCTTGTTCTGCACCTCTGCTTCCTCAAGGAATTCATTTCTCTTTATCAACTTGATCATCTCATGTTTGAGTTCCCAGTCATGGTCTTCATCAATCCATTCCCAGAAATGGCAGCCATTTGATTGCTTGTAGTTCCTGCATGTGATGAACCTTCTAAAAGGATTTTTAGTTGTTTTGGAAACCATTTTTACCACAACCTGGTTGCACCCACATAATATAACTGACTGATGATACATTTCTTCTGCAAATTATTTTCAGATAACCAGTGCAAATGCAAAGATTGGAGAAATGGGATGGCTGGGCTAAAGATTTCTTTTGTAAAGATCAATTATGTAACGGCTACTTTTTTTAATTGTCAAAAAAAATCTCCATGTAGCAGTTAAACAGCAAAAAACTAAGTTTTTGGTTATATAAATGTACTGAAGGACCTAAGTTTTTGATGTAATTAATGCAATGAAGGGCTTCACTTTTTTTTTTAAAGGACTACAACTTTTCGCTGATCTCAGGTGAGTTAAATTGCCTGAGATTTAACTCTAGGTCCTCAAAGGTGAAAAAAAAAAGTGGGAGGTCCTTAAAGGTGAAAAATACCAAATGTGAAGTCCTGTATTTATGCTTAACTCATAAAAAGTTACCCAACTTTCTCTCTCCTCTAATAAAAAATACCCCACCAACTCCTATCACATCTACTTTTTGAATAAAATAACATTTGATAACTACACTACAATTTATCACCTTAAACTACGTATCCCAACAAGTGTTCAAATCTTTCTGGGACGGAGGGAGTAATAAAGAAAAAGGCACTAAAATTAGGAGAAACTAAGATTAATTAAAACTACTTACAAATGCTAGAGACTCAAAGACCCATGGTCCAGAAAGCTACCGTTTTTTCTTCCACTGACCATCTCCAATAGTAGGACTCCAAGACTAAATACATCAGACTTTTCAGAAATGCGGCCTTCCATAGCATACTCAGGAGACATGTAGCCACTGCAAGAAAAAAATTTCCACAAAATAAATCAATTTTGGCCCAAAATCAACATATTACGTGCAAGGCTCAATTTAAGGATGCTTAATTGCTTACTGTAAAGAATGATATTAGGGTAAAAGCTTGCCCCTTCTCTATTGATATCACACTATATATATGTTACATACTAAGGAAACTGCATACAAAGAGAGCTATACATATGGACACATATCGTAACATATTATTTCCTAACACCCCCCCCCTCAAGTTGGGCATGGGAGGGATCGAGAATGCCCAACTTGGACAACAATAAATCAAATTGAGTCTTGCCAAGAGCCTTAGTGAAAATATCTGCAAGCTGAGTCTTGGTAGGAACATAAGAGGGAAGAATAAGACCGTCATTGATGGCATTACGCACAAAGTGGCAATCAACTTCAATATGCTTCGTACGCTCATGAAATACAGGATTCTTGGCAATATGGAGGGCAGACTGACTATCACAAAACAAAGGGATAGCCTTGGGATGATTGACACCCAAGCTCAGTAACAAGGCCTTCAACCACTTTAACTCACAAGTGATAGAAGGCATAGAACGATATTCTGCCTCAGCAGAAGAGCGAGAGACAGTATGTTGTTTCTTGGTCTTCCAAGAGATAGGAGAATGACCCAAGTAAACAAGCCAACCTGACAAGGAACGGCGAGTGATGGGACAAGCTGCCCAATCAGAATCACACCAACCCTGTAAAGAGAGATCACTATCAGATCGTAAAAGAATACCCTGGCCGGGATTACCCTTCAAATATCGAACCACACGCAAAGCCGCATCCCAGTGCTCAATACGAGGTTCCTGCATAAACTGAGAGAGAACATGAACCGAATAGGCCAGATCAGGCCGAGTGACAGCCAAATAAATCAAGCGACCCACAAGACGATGATAGGCTGCTCGATCAGATAACAAAGGACCAGAAGCAAGAGCAAGACGATGATTCTGCTGAATAGGAAAACCACTGGGCTTGGAGCCCAACAAACCGGCCTCATAAATGATGTCAAGAGTGTACTTCCGTTAACAAAGAAAGATACCAGAGGCACTGCGAGCAACCTCAATGCCAAGAAAATACTTCAGAGAACCCAAATCTTTCATCTTAAAGCAATCACTCAAATAAGCTTTGAAAGAGGAAAGCGCAACGGAATCATTACCAGAAATAATAATGTCATCAACATACACCAGGACATTAATCTGAACAGAGTTCTGAGTGAAGGTGAAAAGAGAGTAATCAGAGGAAGACTGAAGAAAACCATACTCTTTTAAAGCAATGACTAACGTGGCAAACCAACAACGAGGAGCCTGTTTCAAGCCATATAAAGATTTGCGCAAACGGCAAACAAGATTAGGATTTGAACACTCAAACCCTGGAGGAAGCTTCATACAAACCTCTTCTTCTAAATCACCATGAAGAAAGGCATTATGCACGTCCATCTGATGAAGCTCCCAATTCTTGGAAGCAGCAATGGCAAGAAAAGTACGCACAGTGGTCATCTTAGCAACAGGAGCAAAATTTTCTGTATAATCAATACCTGCCTCCTGATGATTGCCTAAAACAACCAAGCGAGATTTGAGACGCTCAACAGCACCATTAGACAAATATTTGGTGCGATACACCCACTGACTACCAAGAGCACGTTTCCCGGGAGGTAACTCTTCCAAGGTCCACGTACCATTATCCTCCAAAGCCTTAATCTCAGCCTGCATAGAATCCTTCCACCCATCGGACCTCACAGCTTCTTTAAAAGATTTTGGTTCAGTAGTAGAAACAACTGCTGCAATAAACTTCAAATAATTTGCAGAAAAATTTACACAATTTATATAGTGAGCTATGGGGTAAGGAGTACCTGAGAGAGAAGACGGAGAAGGAGTAGAATGAGATGGACTTTCCGAAACAACATTGGTGACAAAATCCTTGAGCAAAATAGAGGGATATTTGTCCCTTAATCCACGGCCCAAAGCAGCAGGGGCGTGGAAGGGATGGCAGGCCCAGCTGGCGGCCCAGACGAGTCCAACAAAGAACCAGAGGGAGGAAGCGCTGAAGAGGAGGCGCGGTTTGGGTCAAGGCCCATGGGCGTTGGACTGGGGGAGTCCAAAACAATAGGAGGTGAAGATGGGCGCTCAGCAGGTGTGGTAGATATGTGTGGCGTGAGAGGAGAAGAGCCTGGGGACAATATGGGCTGATTAGGATTAGGTGGATTGGAGGGAATATTTAGTGTGGGCTGAGACATGTAGGAAACAGGAGTATTTGTGGAGATAGAAGAAGTGGGCTGGTTAGTGACATTAGGGGGCTGATTGGTGGCATTGGTGGGTTGATTTGGGGAGGTAGGAAATGGATTTGTGGAGTTAGAACAAGATGAGGTAGAATTAAGTGGAGGATTAAACACAAAATCATCCGCAAAATCCGGATAAGTAGACTCATCACAAAGGACCAAGGTAGGGGGATCAATATTGACATCCTTCGGAGACAAAAATGGGAATACATCCTCAAAGAACTTGACATCCCGAGAGACAAAAAACTCTTTTGTATCCAAATCAAACAACTTCCAACCTTTCTTACCAAAAGGGTAACCCACAAACACACATTTTCGACTACGACTAGCAAACTTATCCCCTTTAATCTTGTGATTGTGAGCAAAACGAAGGCAACCAAAAGTGCGAATAGCATCATAAGCAGGAGAAAAACCAAAGAGAATATCAAAAGGTGATTGATTAGTCAAGAGAGAAGAGGGAGTGCGATTAATCAAATGAGCAGCAGCTACAATACTTTCACTCCAAAAATAGATAGGAAGATTAGCTTGAAACCTCAAAGCACGTCCTACATTCAAAAATATGTCGATGTTTTCTTTCTACCCTTCCATTTTGGTGAGGAGTGGCAACACAAGAGGTTTGAAAAATGATCCCACAAGCAGAGAAATAATCAAGTAAACAATTGAATTCGGTACCATTGTCACTTTGAACGATTTTAATTGTTTGCGAGAATTGTCTATCAACCATGGCTATAAAATTCATGAACATGCTAAAAACCTCAGTTTTGTCCTCCATCAAATAAATCCAAACAGCTCTAGAAAAATCATCAACAATAGTTAAGAAATATCGAGCCCCACAGGAAGAAACATGTCTGTAGGGGCCCTACAAATCACAATGAATTTTCTCAAAGATCCTACTAGCCTTATTATCACTTAAAGGAAATTTGTCTCTAGAATGTTTAGCACGAAAACAGATTTCACATGCTTTATTCAAACTACCCTGATGACCACAAAGAGGGGGGAGTAACTTCACCACTTTCTCCGAAGGATGACCCAACCGACGATGCCATAAATCAAAATCGGTAGAAGCAGCATTCACAGAAATCAACTGCATAGTGTCACCTCCGTTGAAGTAGTAAAGTCCATCCATTCTACGACCCGTTCCAATCAGCTCCCTCATGTGGTCCTGTATAGCACACATAGAATTGTTAAATTGTACAAAACAATGCAAATCATTAGTCAGTTGAGCAACAGAAAGTAAACTACAACTGAACTGGGGAACTAAAAGCACATTTATGAGAGTGATAGTATCAGACAATCTTACAGACCCCTTTTGAGTAGCAACAACAGTTTGCCCATTAGGAAGGCCAACAGGACAAGGAGAAATAAGAACCAAATCAAACATCAAAGAAATCTCACTAGTGACATGATGAGTTGCACCACTATCAATGATCCATGAAGTGGAAGAAAACTTACCACTCAATCGATCATCCGAAAGCTTTTGAGAACCAAAGAGCCCAGCAAGGGCCTTCCATTATTCAGGAGTGAACAAGGTAGAGGATGCAGCGGAGGTGGACGACGAAGGAGCGGATGTGGCAGCAGCACCCACCACGGCAGTAGCGTGGGCTTTGACTGAGCCACGCCTACTGCTGGCAGTAGGACGAGAAGTACGAGCCTTGGTTTCGGACCCATCAGGATAGCCTACCAATTCGTAGCACTTACTCACTTCATGCCCATGTCTTTTACAATGTGCACAAACCAGTAAGGAAAAACATCGAGATGCATCATGCCCAATTTTATTGCAATGACTACATCTAGGCCGATCAGTAGAGCCACGGCCCAGCGGGGCACGAACCGCAAACCCAAGTACATCCGTGGGCTTGTCTTCGGGTGTCGATTTGACAGAACGCACCCTTTCTTCTTGAACCACGAGTTGATACGTGCGGTCCAAGGATGGCAAAGGGTCAGACGACAAAATTTGGGTACGTAATCAGCCATAATAATCCGAATAGAGACCCATCAGAAAATCATGAAGTTTTTGCGTTTCTCGGCGAGTTTCATGCAGTCTACCAGCGTCACATTTAGCACAGCAAGAACATCTAATCAAAGGTTCATGTTTTGACAATTCTTCCCACAAAACATTTAACTTGCCATAATATGTAGAAACACTCATAGTTTTAAGTTGTTCACATCTAGCTATAGCCGATTTTATTTGATGGATACGGGGGCCATTAACGGTGGCGAAACGAGTTTTTAAATGCTCCCATAATTTATGTGCATCGCGAAACTTAGTTAACATACCTTTTACTTCGGGGTCGATCGTATTCATGATCCAAGACACGATCATGGCATTAACAGTAAGCCAGTCAGCCTCGGTGTAGGGAGTCATGGGTCCGGTGATTGAGCCGTCGAGAAAGCCGACTTTATGGCGAGCTTGAAGGGCTAGCAGTAGGTCGCCTGCCCAGTCCTCATAATTGTCAGCGCGAAGTCTAGTTGGGGTAATATAATCGCCAGGGCGGTCGCCGGTGCCGAGGAAGAATGGATGAGTGATGTCGTGTTTAAGATTTTGAGTTGATTGCTCCGGGGATGGCGTGGAATCACCAGCCATGATAACAGGGTGAGAGAAAAAAATTTGATTACGGCTCCGATACCATGTAAAGAATGATATTAGGGTAAAAGCTTGCCCCTTCTCTATTGATATCACACTATATATATGTTACATACTAAGGAAACTGCATACAAAGAGAGCTATACATATGGAAACATATCGTAACATATTATTTCCTAACACTTACTAGGTGCCGACGACTCTCATGGTGTTGCCTTGGTTTTGCTTGGTCTCAAATATCCTTGCCATTCCAAAGTCTGATATCTTTGGATTGAGCTCTTCATCCAGCAAAATGTTACTTGCTTTGAGATCTCTGTGAATAATCTTCAATTTAGAATCTCTGTGAAGATAAAGGACGCCACGACAAATCCCATTAATAATATTGAAAGGCTAGCTTCATCCAGTCTAATTGTTTTGATCTAAAAAAATTATGCATAAGATATGGCATTATCATTCCATTTGATCGAAGTCAATTGTTTTGATACCATACTAAATCATTAAATATTATGCAATAAAATGCCCAAAGGAAACTCCATACATTTGATATTGGAACGTACCAAAGAGAAGTGCATCTAAACTCCGATTTGGCATGTATTCATAACCTAGTAACTTCTCTTCTCCTTGTACACAACAACCCAACAACTTGACAAGATTGTTGTGTTGAAGTTTTGAAATCACAAGCACTTCGTTCATAAATTCTTGTAGACCTTGTCCTGATGCTCTAGTAAGTCTTTTCACTGCTATCTCTTGCCTATTTTCCATCATTCCCTGAGAAGTAACCTCATTTATCAATATTTTCTTCTTTTTCTTTTTTGCTTTTTTATATTTAGGTGACAAATAGGTATATTTTGGTTTTCAGTTTCTTTTATAGGTATATTATTTGGTTACTATTGGCCAGCCGTTAGATGAGATCAATAAAGTGGTATTTAGACGGCAAGTTCCAAATAAGGAGGTGGAATCATGTAAAAAAAAATAAGGTGCTTTCGAGGTGGAGGCCGGTTTGGTTCAATGCCATAGTATAAGGTGGTTGAATGACACTGTGAGAATGGAAATATAGGGCAACGAGAAATAATTGCAGATTTGCAGGTTATTTTTTTATTCAAAAAACTTTTTGAGTTTTTCATCTGAGTTGGTAGAAGTTGATAAAGTTGGATGTGAGGTCCTTTATGGAAATGAAAACCTTAGCACAATAATTGTTAAATAGCTCCTATTTCTCTTTGTATGCTTTCCTTGAAGAATATTCTTGTCTAACTGGAAAAAAGGGGTGTGAATTTTTCTCAAACGTGAGATCTTGCTAGATTCATCTCAATGTATATATACAAAATATTTACATTCTATAACTTCATTGACATGTACTTGAATATATCAAGGATCATACATATGTACTAAAGATTGAGATTACGGAAATTGGAAGGACAAAAGAAAACGTTATAATGGTGAATATTTTGCTTCTTCAATCATGTTTCATCATGAATGCATGGTAAGTTACCTTGTACACTGGACCAAAACCTCCTTCTCCACGCTTGTTGTTTATTGAGAAGTTAGTGGTTGCCATGTCAAACTCGCTAAATTTAAACAATGTTAAATCTTTTAACTCAACCTCATCCAGTCCGGAACCAATAGAATGTGTTTCATTGGAGGATTTCTTATCTACAACCCCAACAACAATGAATATGTCAAGTTAAAATTTAGCAAACTAGGCTTATGGTAGATAAGAGGAAAAGAATTACCATATCGTCGAGGCATCCACCTCCAAAAACAATATGCGAAGGCCAAAATTGCGCATATGGCCACAATTCCTATGACCACAAGCCCTTTGCTAAAGGATACAATCAGATGCATCGGTTTAGCTGCAACCAATAAAATCAGTTGCCACTCACAATCTCAATTAGCGAAAAGAACTCTCTAAATATGCATTTGTAGCACTTGGTAAAAGTAATGCATGCATTTCATTTAGATAAAAATTTCCCAAGGATATGATATGTTATTATTTTAGGACCCAAAACAACACAAGCTAACTTGTGTGAAGCTTTCTTTTGTAGAAAATGTTGGGAACACGGTTTATTACTGAGATTTGTTAAACTAGTCTAGTTATGTATAGTGGCGGATCCAGGATCTGATCCACGTGGATTCGGAGTCATTTGAGGAAAAAAAATACGATGACTTGATTAATTATTCCAATACATTGGTCCAAATTTAAAACTACAACCAATACCTAGTAATTTAACCATTACATTTAAAAATAAAAATCAATTAACAGTGTATTGAGTACTCAAGTTATCAATTTTTTCATCTTTCGTATATGTTAAGTGTTAAAAAATTTATTAGTTAAGTGTTCGGAGTCATTAATCTTTCGTTTTAGTTATCAATTTTATCAGTTGAGTGTTAAAATATCCCATAAAAACTAAGATTATTCTCAATATTATTGTAATTAGCACTGACCATATATATATACATGAGGATATTATTCTCATTTCTAATATATTTAGCAATTTTAAATAACATTCATTTATGCATTCAAAAATACCGACATATAATGAGATGAGTAATATCTGAAAGGAAGAGGAAAAATGACATAAATAATCTAAACTTTCAAAAAAAAAAAGTTTGAGCGAAAATTAGGTTGATATAGGTAATTTTTTCAAAAATGAAAAACAACAATATGAGCAAAATTGCTCAACATAACTGCAAACAAAAAGAAAAGAAAACAAGATTAAAAGGTGAAGCTTTGATTTGGGAAAGTAATAGGTAAAGCTGTATACTAAATCAATAGGAAAAGCAAACCGTTACTACGTAGCGGAGAGTAGGAGGTTACCAAAAAAAATCAAAAAAGAAGAAAAAGTAAAAAAGATGAAAAAATGCTTTAGTAGGGAGTTGAACCCGTGTGGTTTATGATGGCCGTAGATGCTTGACGCGGTCTCCTAACCACTAGGCCAAATGCTTCTAAACGAGGAATGAAGAGCGGGATTGCTATATAAAAATATTTCTTTCCTTCTTTTTCCGCCAGTTTTACTTTTTCTTTTTCCAAATTTTCGTGGGTTTAGTTGAACCCACGCTAGATCCGCCCATGGTTATGTACAATCTAAGCACGCATTCATATCAGGGTTCACTAATTTGAAAATTTCAGGTGAACATGTGTAAGCTTAAAGCAGGTTTCGTTCATTATCTTTGGGCACTAAGAAACGGAATCAATTATTGATTCCCTTTTTCTTGTTTGTTTCCATTTTCATGAATCCATTACCATTATTTGGTGGTAATGGACTCCCCCAATTTGTTACCTTTCCCCTGCCGCAAGTAACAAAATCCATTACTTTGTGGTAGTGGTTACCATTCCCTTTTCATTCCATGGCTTGAACTCAACACCCAATAAAAGTAGTTATTTTGTTACCATTCTCGTCCTCTATTCGTTTTCATCTCCTTTCCATTCCATATCTTGAACCAAACCACTCCTCAGTGTTGTTAGGGGTGACAATAAAAATATATGATTAGAAAGCATTCATGAATGGAATGAATTGCATGCATATGTATGGCATATGACACAGAAAAGGAGAACAATCAATTAAACTCATGACCTATTATTAATTCTGAATGATCCAAACGAAAGAAAACCTCAACGCCATGGCCAGAGAATGTCTGCAAGTCAATGAGGCTTCCATTCCACATCATGCAGCCGATTCCTTTTGGATATGCATAAGCTAAACAGGAACAATTTCCCAAGCACTTCCCTCTACATTCCTCTTGGTCGCCCGACAAGAAATTTGCATGGTCTGGCACTTTTACTAGGATTAACCTGGAAAAATGATCTTCTTTGCCTTGGGTAATGTTGCAGTCCAATGGCTTTTTTCGTGCACAACCACTAGTCCAATTACCTTTAGCCCATTCATCTATACTCGTTGGTACAAAAGCCTTGTAAGCAACTACAGATTGGTGAATCCTTTGGGTTACAACTTCCAAAAGGGTCACACTTGCTATAGAGATCACAATCAGATTCAATGGACTGCCATCCAATTTTCCACTTTCGACTACCATCATCCCAGCTTCTATAAATCACATTTCCATCATAATTTAGAAGATAGTATACCAACAATGATTTGTTTCCACAGAGTATAACATGTCCACGGTGCCTGCTTCGGCATTTTCTTCAAAACGAAAACCGTAGGAAGCCCCTGAAGATAAGAAAGGCATTTTCCATGGGCCAGATCGCCAATAAGGTTTATCACC
Organism: Beta lomatogona; assembly: GCA_947646795.1. NCBI lineage: Eukaryota > Viridiplantae > Streptophyta > Magnoliopsida > Caryophyllales > Amaranthaceae > Beta > Beta lomatogona. Next base: position 1,947,906 of record CANSNZ010000981.1, on the reverse strand, counting down.
ATCCCAAGTGACAAATTCTGGTAGTTTCAAAGGATTAATTCCAATCCTAAAGCGTCCAGTTGATGGATCAGCAGAGGTCGTCCAAGACTGCAGTATTGAATTCTCGGAATTATATATACCTTTTGGGATGTCAATTGAGATCCTAGTCTGTGGCAACAACGAATTTGTGAGATGCTCAAAACTCTGCCACATAGTCAACCCACTTTCACTTGAAAGCAAAACAAGGTTCCCGGTATCTTGGAGGTAAGCCACTGAACTGGAGGCAAAAAAAAGGTCATGCACGTTTAGTCGATCAGAGAGTTGAAGATTTCCATCTTCAGATATATGCAGCACCTCGGTCGAGCCATTAATAGGGTTGTTTTTGTTGGCAACCCATACAACTTCCCGTGTATCAGAATCCTCGATATTATACCAGATTCCAATATAGCGATTTGTAGAGTTGGCGCCTGGCGGGGCTGAAAAACCCCATCTTGAAACGGTGGATCTCTAAGGAATTTAGTTGTGGTAATATTGGTAATAGCTGAGGCAAATTTCACATAGAAGCAAATGAATAGTAGAGTAAACAATCGAGAATTTGCAATATCCAATGTCGTAATTGTTCTTGCTCATAGCCAGTTTGCGAAATTTGAACTTCATGAGCGAGGACATATGTCTATGGACTCTTCAATTAATATGATGCTTGTTCCATCATAAAATTTATATCTATAAGCTTAAAAATATACTTTGCTATTAAACTGAAACAAGTTGCAACTCGGACTAGTAAATCGGACAATGGTACAAGTATGGGAGTTCTCCATCTTTTTCTTTGATATTCTAATCACTATTAATAATCTTTCTAATTCTATTACGGAAAGAGACCCCCCCATGTCCTTTATCTTCCCTCCGAATAAGTTCCGTTTCGGTACTTTTATACACTACGTGTTTCTCAGTTAGCATGTAGTGATGCAACTTGGTCCAAGTATGAATTTTTCAAATTTATAGTCATGCTCCATAACCCATTGTCATTTGTGAAATCAAGTAAGCAACTCATATATAATTTACACGCACTACCTCGTAAACTTTTCATTAGCATGTAGTGATGCAACTTGCAAGAAGTACTATTAGTTTAAGTATTTGTGCGCTATTAATCCTCCGGACAGCAAGCGTTTTTTTTTTTTTTTACAGCACATGACAGCAAGTAACAATCATTGTATAGGTTGTCTTGTTTTAGGCCTACACATGGGGCTCAGTCGTCGCAAAATATCAAGTACTACATGGCTTTCCTCAAAAAGAGAAATTTACTACTATGTCTACCTCCATTTCTTAAAACATGCAATATTTTCTACTTTGAATGTTTTATAATACATACACCATTTTCCTATTTAGTTTTATAATTTCATAATACTAATGAATAATACTACCCACTCCTTTAACTGCATAATCACGTGTCAAAAAAAAAACAATTACAACACTCTATCTCCTCACCCTTGGTTCTTTTTTTAAGAAAATATGTAAAAACATATCCTTTGGATTACCCTCGCACAGGTCCCCCACCTAGAGGCCATTACAACCATACAATCCCAAGTTTCTTTTTATGTGCTAATCGTGCTCTTAGGAACCATTTTCTACTAAATTTCTCTATTTAATTGTGGTTTGTTTTTTATGTTGAGTTGTAAATTTAGGGGGAATTTTCTCCTAAATCTATCACTATGCAGTTGCCACAAGGAAACGGAGGAGATTTGGAGCTTCTACTAGAAGATTACAGATGTTCCAGATAGATTCCCGTTGCGACCATGAAGAAAGGGCATAAAAGTCTTTTTCCAAGACTGAATGGCCTGCATTACCCTATAGGGAGAGATTGGCCCTATCGTGCCACAATTAGCCTATTTGTTGTGGGCACTATAGTGCGAAAAGCGCACTACTCGCTTGACGCTCCAACTACAATCGGACGGGCTTACACTATGTCATCGGGGAGGCTGTTGGATCACTGATTATGCTGCAGTTGTTTAAGACCCGATCGGGCAAAGCTTTGCACTATAGGGGAGCTGCACGAACAACCTTTACTCTATTTTTTATTAGGACTTTTATTGTTAATATAACTCTTTTACCCATTAGTATACATAAGAACTTTTAAAATTTAACAAGGACACCCTAATTTTCAGCACTTAACTTATTTTTTTCTTTTGTTTCTCTCTCAAGAACCCTAGAGTTGAGAGCTTGCACTTTGGATTCGAACATCATTCAAGCTTATTAAAATAATAAATATTATTGATAAATTGATAAATATTATATATAAACTGATAGATAATATACATAGACTGATAAATGAGATATATAAATTGACAAAAGATTATCAACTAATAACCAATATCAATAAACTAATAAGAAATACGCATTAATATGATAACAAATATAGATAAACTAATTTAAAAAATCTATAATATATATTAAAAAGTTTAATATTATATGTAGCAAAGTTTTACTAACTTTCCACCTCAAACAAAAAAAAACAGTGCTACTAAATTTCATAAAGAGTAAAGGAAAACCTTATTATTATGGCTGTACACACCCCTTTAAACATGAACATAACAAACTGCATTACAAAAAAATATAAATGTAGACCCCTTCAAAAAAAAAAAAAGAATATAAATGTAGTGAAATGTGGTACTATACTACTATTTCGCCTTGGCACCTTTTTCTTTCTATGATCTATCTGGACTTTGTAGCGCACATAACATGAATATTTGGTAGGCAGTAATAATAGGTAGTAATCGTAATACCCTAGAGTGTAAAATTGTAAGAACCTTTTATGTCAATGGCCATGTTAATGCTTGTCTATTCCCTCAACATCTAATTTCTTCATAATATTTTATTATCAGTCATTACCACTTTAGAAGGTGGTATTGAATGGTAATGCAAGAAAACACAGGTTTGAGGTATACCATGGACATTGACATTAGGTTCTAACAAAATTGCACTAAAACGTATTACTATTACCATCACTTATATCCGGAAGATGTAAAAATATGCTTGTAACATGTATAGTTTCAAACAAAATTATGTACACACCGTCTTCGTCATCATGAAAGAACATCTGAGGATTGTGCTTCACGGGCAACCTTGATGAATACATCCTCCAAAGTGGTGTCAGCAAGACCCCATGCTTGGACTGGGAATCTCTTCTTAAATTTCTCGACTGCCTTGAAAACACCAGAAATCTGGATTTCATGTTTGGGAATCTCGAACTTCTGCGTTCCCGAGATGTGGTATATCTTTTGGGCGTTGGGAGAGAGGCCTCTCACCATTGTTTCCACTTCTGCATCATGCTCTGCCGAAGTTGTCATTGTGAACACAAAGGATCCTCCATATCTTCCCTTCAGCTGCCATTTAACAAAACAGCACACTAATTGAGTATATATATCATGGAGAAATATTGTGTTACAAGTAAATAGATACCCAGCTACACTTGTGGCAAGAAAGCGTTTGTGATGAAACAATAGACTTACCTCATTTCAATATATATTTAAATATAATGCACATATATCTGCCATTGATGAATATAAATGGAAGTTCTGCACGCATCTGTCCCCCCAAAAAACACTGGAATGTTTTCTCGAGCAAAATTTACCCCTCATCTTGACTTCAATTTTTATTAATTAAGGAAACTCTAAAGTAAGTTACAACTTAGAAAGTACAATGAGTATGAAATGTTCTCAATTAAAGAGTCTCTTTGCTCTAAAGTTTTGACTATTTTATAAATGTAGCTGTTTGATTCACTATTTGTTTGCTTTGGATTATAGGAAAGCTAATCAACATGTCATTGTAACTGATGCACTTATTTCTTATTGTGAGGTACACTATCCTTTATCCTTGCCATTTGAGAAGCAGTGGGATAATGCTCCGCTTGTGACATTCAAGTCCCAAGCCTGGTAAAAGAGGAGGGTTGCAACAGGTGACAACCGGCGTAAAACTTTTTGGGGGTTTCCCAACACTGTTACGCACTGCACTTCTTGAACCCTGGTGCCTGAAAGTGGTGCACACACCAGTACACCACATCATTGCCCGTGTGCTGTCTAATAATTCTAATGAACAAGGGCTTCTAGGTTCTAGCATTTTGGAATGTAGGGTCACATCAAGTAAAGTTAGCGGAGTTGGTGAAGTGATGAAGAGAGGAATCATAAACCTTTTATGTCTTCACCTCAAAAAATTAAGTTTGATCAAATCAGATTACATCAGATCTAATCAGGTTTGATCAGATCCAATTAGGTGAAAAATACAAGGTGAAGTCTGATCAGGTCCAGTTAGGTCTAATAAGTTCAATTCAGATAAGTTCAGGAAGACTTATTATGCCTTGGATTATGTGTGATGTTTTGGACGAGTAAAAGATAGATATGGATTTAAGTTGGAACTAATATTAGTGATTAGCTAATAAACAATGTAGTTCAAATATATAGAAAAAGTGATCCGATTTAAGTATCAAGAACTCAAGATCATATGTGAGAGATATTGACAGATATAATTAGTGCATAAGCACAAGTTGATGTAGAGGATGAATTGAGAAAGGCAAATTTTCAAGGATAGATAAGGTGGTACAAGGAATTTTGGAGGGTGAAGTAATTAATCCATGGAGAACAATATGGACATGTGGAAGGCGAGTCAAAATGGTTTTATTAGTGGTCATGGATGTTTAAGAATGGAAGGGGGGATTAATTAAGGGGAACAACTAGTTGGATTTTGTACTGTGGTATCTCTTGATTCGGAGTAACACATGGTTTAGAAATGGGATACACAATTGGGGATATTCTAAAGTGGAAACAGTAGGGGTAATTCTCTGAATTGTGAGGTTTTACCAAGGGAAAGTGTCGCTACACAAAACATATTCCTAATTGTCGAAGTATCTACAATACCAGATCCAAGAAGAAAAGATATTCAAGGTGACCAAATAAAAGCTTTTGCTGGCGGTGGTTAAAGAAGTTGATTTAGCATTAGAGGTGGATCAGTAATATACTTGGATATAAAGATTAAGAAAAAACTACATGTCCAAAGTAGCTAAGGAGATCTTAGAAGAATTAGAGTAAAGAAAACACGTGCAGAGAATACAATCGAATAATTAGGATGTAAAAGCGGCAACACAATAACAACAACAAAGCCTTAGTCCCAAAATGATTTGGGGTCGCCTAAGTCACCGTGACCAATGAAACAAGAAAAGAGCGGGAAGTTAAAAAGAATAAACAAGGAAGAGGGAGAAAGTTAAATTAATAAAAGTAAAACAACAAGAAAAAAAATTAAATAAAAATAACATAAGGGGTAAGAAAAATAAGAAAAGTTAAAAACGAAAAATGTAACGATAGATAAATAAAATAAATACATTTGAAAATATCATATAGAAGAGAGCCAAGAAAAGACCGAGAGAGGAAAAAAAACTTTGCAGGGAAAACAAATGAAAATGTTAGAGAAAACCTTAAGAAAGGGAATATGTAGAGAATGTTCAATGCAAAAGGTTTGCAAAACGCAAGAAGTAAACTAAGAGGGGTCAAAAGAGATGATATATAAAGTCAAGTCAAGTCAAGTCATCAACATATATTCTCTCCCTCCATTGTCCCCTATCCAACGCCATATTTTCCTCAATCCCAAGTAAACTCATATCATTCTCAATCCCCTTCATCCAAGTTTTCTTAGGTCTTCCCCTATCCCTTACAACCCTATCACTTTGCTTCCCTTCCAGTGGGGCATCAATTGGTCTTCGTCTTACATGTCCGAACCATATTAAACGATTCTCCATCATCTTAAACTCAGTCAGTGAAACCCCTACTTTCTTCCTAATAATCTCATTCCTCAATTGATCCTTTCTTGTATGTCAACATACGCATCTCCTCCACATTCATCTTATGCACGTGATAATGTTTCACTGCCCAACATTCCGTGCCGTACAACAATGCACGTGACAATGTAAAAGCGGCAATTAAGCAAAAAAGAGAAAGCTACTTGGCCTTGAGAACATGTACAGATTAAGAAAAATATTGTAATATATGAGAACCTAAGGTGAAGTAAGAAAAGCATTTGGACAAGCAATTGATTAATTGAAAGTATTATTTTCTTTAATAGGTAAGAATAATCCTCTGGGTTGCCGCACAGGGACCCCACCCAGAGGTCCATTACAACAATACCCTTCCAACTCCACACCCCCCCCCCCTCTTTAAAACCTCAAACAAATGCTTGGAGGTAGGAACTGAACCTGGACTTCGCTGGGGAAGATGGAAAAGCTCACCACTTGAGCTAACCCCAGTTCCAAGCAATTGAAGGTATATATTATATAAGGACGTATACAAAAAAAAACTAGATACGAGGGATGGTAGAAAATATATTTATAAAGTAGTTATCTCTACCTCTGTTTTGTTTTAGATGCAACATTTGGTTATTTTAATCCACTCACCAAAGGCAAATGTTGCATCTAAAAAATCAAAGGTAGAATTAACCAATGTATTTGATGAGATTTGGAAGACAAACAAGACACTGCAAGATTGCAAAAAAGAAGCACTTTGGTACTTATGTATAAGAGCAAAGGAGATGCATAAGCTCCTCAAATAATTGGGCATATGAAGCTTCTCAGCCATACAACAAAATTGTGGGACATAGTGATAGAGTAAGAAAGAGTACAAACATTTCTGAGAATCAATTTGAGTTTATGCTGGGAAAATCTACCATAGAAAACATTATGAGACATACCATAAGGTATTTCAAGAGAGGAAGAAAGATCTTCACAAGCTATTTATTAATTTTTAGAAGCCTTATGACGAGGTATTGAGAGACTTGCTTAGTGGGCAATGATAAAGAAGGGTATGCCACGAATAACTATACTGACCCAGTGAAGAACAAGTACCGGAAGTGGAGACACGGGTCAGGACATGAATAGAAAAACTGGCGCGTGAAGGAATTTCCATGGATTTTTGTCAAACAGACATTAGAAACTGTGGTGGTGAGCTTGGAGATACGAGGGATGGTCAGATTCACTCTATTTTGTCCTACCATTTTTGTCTTCCATTAAGTCCGCATAACCTATAATTAATAGAAGTAATCAAAGCTCAACGTGGCACACCAATGAGGACGGAGGGAGTAGCTGTTTTATTCTCTTTTTTTTATCTTTTTATTTGCTCAATCATCCCTTGAATAAAAACTGCCTTTCCATAAAGATTGAATGTGAATGCTAGAGGACCTCGTATTTTATGAATAGTTTCACTTTGTGTTCTTCTAAATGAAGTTGCTAATCTGAATTGGATATTACCTGCTTTGGGCCTCCTATACATTGCAAGTTACCATCAACAAAAATTCCTATCCGGTCACACAGAACTTCTGCCTCTTCCATAGAATGGGCTGATAGAAGAAGAAAAAAGAGAAAATATATTAGCGCTCATATTTAGAAAATTATATTTATTTAAGCATCTGAAATATAATCATACTTGTATATAATTTCAGTGATATTCAGCAAGATACATAAATCAAGCGCGAGTGTGTAGTCTGAATTCTGAACTCTTCCAAGTATATACACAAAAGATATACAAGAGACAGTAATACAGACAACGTAAATGTATCTGGAACTTTGTTGAATAAATCCAGCTGCCTAGTGGCTGTTCACAGCCAAAGCAACCACGAAAGTCCTTGTAGCCAACCCTCATTAAGATTAAGACTTGAGAGTTGACTGTTTTGCTATGTAAATGCATTAAAAGAAAATTGTATAACTTATGAAGGATGAGGACATTGAGATGATCGTTTAACGAAGCAAATTTCTATGTTATCATAACTTTCTATTTCATTTTAAATTGACTGCATTAGATGTTTAGGCCTCCAATGCAAGTTTGAACAATCAGGCTCTTCGATTTAGGTAAAAATCATGCACAACTTCTACTAAGTGTATGAGTTCAACACTCAGATGCATATCCATTTTCAACACTCATATCTTTAAGCCTACTCCAAGTAACAAATGCAAAGTTCTAATTAAGAATAATCGAAAATCAAGAGAAGCAAAAAGTGAGCAACAAAGTCAGTATGTTGTCCAAAATCTAACTACGTAAAGTCCAATTGGTAAACTGATTAAAAGTTAAGTTGAGCCCACGCAGAAATTCTTAAGAAAGGTACTCACTGCCAACTTTAGTGGAGTAAGACCCAAGTGGCAAATTTGCCTAAATCTTTGATTCATTGACGTCAATATTTGAGTTACTTTCCTATGATCTAAAGTTGAGATATGCTTGTGCAAGGCTCATGGCCTTCAGCCCTTCGACCATCAATATCAGCATCTATTCTAAGAGAAGAACTAAGTATTTTTGACAGGTTCATTGAGAATTTGAGATTGTGAGCTTCAAGCACAGGAAAACCAATTACGACGACACAAGGTTTCGGTTACTCTTAGGTTTGATGCTGATGATATTCCTGGAATTGTTATATGCTTCAATTTCAGAAGATGCAAATTGGTGGAACTTAAATATAGATAAACCAAGTGTCTTATATAAAGAGTGAATCTCTAGTCTTTAATTGATGATCATCAAAAGGGAATCGTAGTCTACCGGGATAAAAAATAAAACTTAAAAAGGGAATGTAAAGAATCTTTTTCTTTTGTGAGGATTGCCCAGAAATGTTACCTATGCTACCTCCACCGTCCCCCAAAAATTATTAGGTACATAGGAGACAAACAAGAATAACATACCTATTTTACATATGTTTAAAATCAAGAAGTCCAACATGGAATAATATATAAGCATCATATTAAGACTTATTTTAGATATCATGTCCAAAAATAAACACATAAGTATTTACACATTTTGATATGTGACATTCTATGATATTTTTTCTGAAAAAATCAATAGTAATTATTATATTATAAAGAAGTTAATAGCTCATACATGATCGATCTGCATTAGTACTTTTTTATGGTTACTGATTCATTTTCAATTTTCTTTTATAAACTGAAATTTTGAATATGAATCATTTATACTCTGACCAAACAAACCAACTTATATTTTAAAATATTAGCCTTCTTCCAACCCCACCACAAACCCAAAAAAAGGGTAAGTAAATAGGTAAAAACCTTCAAATTCTGTCAAACGGAATGAGAGAGAGAGAGAGAGAGAAAATACTTGTAAGAATGATAGCTCTGTCTTGTTTTGCTTGCTTCACAACATTCCACAGATTATTTCTTGAAGCAGGGTCTAGTCCAGTGCTCGGTTCATCCATGTAAACAACCTTTAATAAGGAACTACTTCAATTAGAATATCTAAGTCATACACAATAGTGATCAGTACAACCAACAGAAGCATAGCTCATGGACAGGGAAACCTTCTTTAGGGAGGGGGGGGATGTAAGCTGGACGCCTCGACCAGACAAGACTCTACTGATACCATGATAGGAAGACGAACCTTAGGGTCACCAATCAAGGAAATAGCCACACTAAGCCTCCTTTTCATTCCTCCGCTATATTTCCCAGATAGTTTGTCAGCAACACCGCCATGATACAAGTTGACGCTTTTTAAAGATTCTTCAACTGCCTGCAGCAACATAAAAGATGACAATGACACTTTTTTTTGTTTGATGGCAGAATACGGAATGTTTTCATGTCTTCAAACCACATTTTTTTATTTCCAGAAGATTTCAATGTTGTCAACATTTCTATAAATAATAGACTGACCTGCATTAAGGCAGAACCTTTGAGGTTTTTAAGTCGGCCATAAAAGATTAGGTGTTCTCTTCCTGTTAGGGTCTCCCAGAGTAGGCTGAATAAAAAAAAGAAGGCACAGGATCAGCCTACATTAAAACCTAGAGAGCAAGATATACACATCAAACTTAGATAAAAGATCGAGAACATACTCATGCTGGGGGCAAACTCCCATGCTGGTGTATATTTCATTCATTTGAAAACGGATATCGGAACCCTCGACAAATGCTGCACCAGATGTGGGATCTGTGAGCCCAATCATCTTAAGAAAAAGGAGAAAGACATTAATCATCTTTTTTTTTCATTCCACAAACAATCAATTAATACGCCCTGCTCCATACAGTATTCATATGGTTTCTTTTCACAGGATGCCCCTACCTCTTAATAGTTACCATTTCTAGTAATTATTATGCGGCATTCTAAACATAAACCTCTATTAGTTAGCAGGACACTAAAAAAACATAATTTTGGTTGTGGAATTAAGAACAATTGTTACATGTGCCCTTTGGAAAAGTGGTATTCTCAAGCTGGGAAAACGGAATAACTGAAAGCTCGAATTACCGAGATTTATTTTTCTGATTCATTTACGTTTGATGATCATTTAAAATCATATGTGGGTGTACAAACAAATCTCATAAGCCAATATATACTGCAAGCAAGGGTGCAATGTTCTCACCATGCTGATAAAGGAGGTTTTCCCTGCACCATTTGGGCCAAGCATCCCAAAGCATTCACCACGTGGCACAGCAAGAGACAACCCTTTGACTGCAAGTTTTGGAGGATTCCCATCCCTTCCAGGATATATCTTTCTCAAGTTGTTGCAAACTATGGAAGTGTTTGAACTTGGTTCTGATAACAGCTGTTCTACCCTCTCCCTCTGTTTCAGAAATCAGAATTATGAACAAATAGTACAGTATGAAAATCAAGCATCAGCAACTCAGAACATTTATTTATCATTTCTTTAGATCCTTATTCTTGTGTAAATATTCCAAATAATGCATGCAACGTATGCCTAATAACTCTTATGAAAAGGATAACCATATGTATCTGAGTGTTATTCAGCAAAGTAACAAGCAGGGTGTGGAGGTCCTGGATAGGCATGAAGAGCCTAGGAGCTCAGCTGGACTTAATCTTGGCACGGAGAAGACTCGGTAGAAGATCAATACAAAAAAATAGACAATTTGCTTAACACTGCCCTCTTTTAAGTCTCTTTCCATAGGGGAAGAAAACACACCATCCTAACATTTCTTAATTTTGACCACCCTAAGAAAACACACCACCCTGATTTGCATGGCAGATTCCAAATAAATTAAAGTCAAGAGAATGGAGGTAGGTCTCCCTATGTGGTAGATTCTAAAAGTGGTGTTCATCTCTGCAGGAAGTTAAACACGAGGATTTCTTGCAGCTTGTTTTTTCGCGTTTATGTACCAAAGAGCCTCAAAAGAAGCAGACATAAACCCTACATAAATTGTAACGATTTAGCTTCATTAATGACTTGCTTTTGCTTGGGTAAAATCAAGAAATCACCTAATCCAGTATGGGATGTTGTCCCCCCCCCTTTCCAGTTTCAAAACTAATTTCTCAAAACGGAGATTGCAGACTGCAGAAAACTAGGAACAAAATGGTAAAAATAAAAAGAACCTCTTGGACAACATCAGCTTTCTCCATCTCAACAAAGATTTTTGATCCTTGCTTTTGTAAACTATGCTTCCGTGAAACAGACTTGGACTTCCTCAGCAAGCTCTGGAAGACAAAAAGTGGATTTCTCTTCACGCCACTTCCAGATGATACAACTTGATCAACATAGAATGCAATTGGAAGCACAATCAGCCACTCAACAAACATGATAATCATAATCTCTTTCATCCCATTCATGCTGTCACCCAAGTTTTTCCACTGCATACCATGGGTACCCATAGAATCCCCGAGAAAAGAGTATTGCCCAAGCTCATATATACCTCGATAAAGAGAAAATCCAGGATATAACTCCATAACAATAATCCATCCTCCTGAAATGATAAGATGCAAAGATATAAATACTACACGTGAAAATATTGAGAGAAACCAACCAAAATTTGATGCATTTTCCCTATTTTCATGAAGCAAGCACGTTGAGCCTACACAGTAGTTGCATCAAAACCCAAACAGATTTAATCTAAAGTTGTAGACATTAGACTTTTCACTATGTATCCCCTAAACCCACTTGATTTCTATTGTAGCATAATGTGCTGGAAGAAACAATTTACAAAACCAACTTTGTTCCCCGGGGGGGTTGGGGGGATTCTTTCACCCATTGACACAGCTGCATCTACCATTGAAACAAATCACAAGTATGAATGGCCTAACTAAGTTTCCAGACAATATAGGTAGAAACAAAATTTATGAAAACTTACTTGGAAATGAGGTATCTTGAACAAAATTCTGAAATAGAAATCCTCCTAACAGCCCAGTGCCAAATGTCAGTAAATAACCTACAGCTGTAACAAGTTGGGCACAGAACATTAGCACCAAAGACAATTCAGCAGACTTCTATATTGCAAAAAGGCAGTATTGAGCCCAAAGTCACACCTCTAGCACTTAAAACGTTCGAGAAGATAGGGGCCACAAGAAATGCCATTGAAATCTGCAAGTTTATATAAAGGAAATAGAATACGAATTGAATGCTGTAGTCATTTGTTGTGAAGATTTTTAGTCCTACAGAGAAAGCAACAGGAGGTATTGAGATGAATATAGCAAAACCCTTGATGTGTAAAGGAAAGCAAACGGTGGAGTCAAGATTTGATTACCAATAAGTGATCCGAATACCACAAAACATATCATGTAGATAGCAGATAAAGCTAGAAAATAAGCATAGGAAATTGTCCAATAAGGGCCATCACCAAGCCCATGCATCTTCATCATGATACGTAATCGTTGTTGTTTTTCGTAAACCAGAGCTGTCAGCACAACCTGCACCAGAATACAAAAATTCTTACAAAACAAAGTATCTTAACATGCCCTTATCAAGAAGAAACTGCAATACGTGCTGACACATTTTAAGTTAAAACTGCCTGCACAAAGCCTACTAGTCCATGTGAAGTACAATAAATTAGAAACTGAGAAACATGCTGAAAAGAAGAATTAAGTTATTAGTTTGCCACCCACTGATGTGTGTTGTTTACCTGTGCTGTTCTTATATAGGAGATGGGGGGTGGGGGAGAGATACACATCATCTGGTTCTGTGTGTGACTTAAAATTTTAATACCTCGACTCAATATAAAGTTTCTAAAGGTTCTCAGACAAAATCTATGACTTTACACGTGAAAGGTTCGATTTGTGAAAAGGGTGATTATTTTAGGGAGGCTTTACTCGCTAAATCAAAAGGAATTCTTTGATCTGAATTCACTCTTCTCATTCAAAGAACTGCGATATATAATAAAAGTTAGAACCAGGAGCCATTTATATAGGCTTATTAATATAGGAACAACTAGGAAATTGAGCTAAAAACATAATCTATTTAATTTATCTAATATTGCTGATAAATATCCAAATTAATCTTCAGAAGAACCGAGTATCACCTAGAATTAGAACAAACTAGAAATAAGTTCCTAAACCATAGAGGAATTAGAAATTTAGAACTAATCCTTAGTAAGATAACCTAGAATCTAATAACTTGCTTGTCTAATATAAAGATGATCTAATACAACTCTCTACTGCTTGCTTGTGTGATTCACACAGCTGAAAATACATCACCTGTTAAGATGTCGCTGTATGAATCAAACTCTGAGCAAGAAATTATGGTATGCACAGTGCAAGTTTAGTTGATTTCTAATTTAGCCAATTCCAACAACCAATCCACTAATCAACAACTAAGGATTAGTGTTGCTTGACAAAACCAAGCCCTTGTAAATTCTCGTGCATTATGGTAAGTGTCATGAGGTAATTGTTGCTTGACCCAAAGCAAAATGCTCATACCTACCTCTTTGCAAATGAACACAATGATGCTTACCAAGCATGAAAAATATGGAGTCCAAATCAAGCCAGCTATATTAAAGATGCAAGTTGGAGCACTTATGAAGCTCCAAATCAAGCCAGCTGGGCTTGGAAATATGTTTGTACTGCAAAGAATGAAATGATCAGAAGAACTCGAGGAACTCAGTGGATGACATGTAATACCTTTAGTATTAAAAGGTACTATCAACAGCTTATTGAAGGGCCTCAGCAGATGCAATGGAGTAAGGGGGTGTGGAATAGGTACAGCATGCCTAAACACAGGTTTATACAATGGCTTGCTGTCCAGGACAGACTGAAGACAAGAAATAGGCTAATGCAATTAAATTTGTGTGACTCTGATGCTTGCTTGCTATGCCAGCAGAACTCTGAAAATACTACCCATCTATTCTTTGAGTGTGTGTATAGCAACAGGTGTATGCAAGATACCATGGAATGGCTGGGAGTCAGATGGAATGGCAGATCTTTGGTGCAAATGTGTAGATGGATAAGAAGTAGATACACTGGTACCAGATTTAAGAAAAATGTAGTTTTTGCTACGTTGGCTGCTGTGGTGTACATGGTTTGGAAGAATAGAAATAGTGCCTTTTGGGATAGTGTTATACATACGATTGAGTATACAGTAAAGGAAGTCAAGTACATAGTTAAACATAGGATTAGACAGATTATTAGTCCTAAAGTTAAAGATGTTGACAGAAGATGGTTTGAAGGTTTGTGAAGTGTAATTCACTGGGCCTGTCCAGTGTTGTAGTGTGGTGGGTTTACTTGCCTACCTTATAGGTGTTTTGTCCTTTTGGTTTATGCTATTCACTTAATTACCAAAAAAAAAAAAAAAAAAAATATGGAGTCCAAGCAATCTGATCACACTTTGTAACGTTTAAGCAACTAAGCATAAGTATCTTGCTTTAAATGTTTTAGAGATCTGAAGAGACTTTGGAGATGAGACTTGAGAGAAAGATTGTTCTTAAAATGGCAAGAACTTCTTCGCAAGAGACCAAATTGACAAAGAAGGAAAAGAAAATGTAACATTATTGCTCCCCTCGATATTTCCTTCATGACATTTAGTGTGAGTGAGAAAAGGAAATGGTTGCAAATAATTGGAGAAAAGGTTATGAATTTTGAAAAAATCGTATTTTCTAAACTCAGAGATGAGAGAAGAAGCTTGAGTTCTTGCATCCATGGAGGTTGAGAGAGAGAAGGTGGTCAACGAAGATGAAAGTGATCCGTCATCAGCATGTGACAATGACGTTGAAATTGACATCAGCTATTTGAACACGTGCTATTAGGACGTAAAAAAAGGAGAAATGAGAGACAAATTCAAAGGCCACCCTCCATACTTGGCAATTGATTAGGCCAAAACATAGAAGAGGAGAAATATTAAATAAGGGAAATGAGGAATGAGAGAATATAGTCATTCAATTTGAAGTCCTTGACGATAAATAGGTAAGGGAATAATTCTCACATAAGTTGTTTTCTATTCTTTTCTCTTCAAAAAATGCTCCATTCCTTTCTCCATTACTTTTACTGAATCTCTTACAGAAATCTAATTTTTAGGCCTTGATGATAAATAAATAAATAAAACTTGATATTTCCTTATTATGTAGTTAACTCCCCCACTACTATCCAAATTTTATTTACTTTACATGATAAGATAGATAAGTTCTTCTTACCTAGTATCCAGGTCAGGCTGCCGCTGACAATCGTATCTTTCATTCAAATGGACTTACCACCAGACATTTAAGTCCAATTACTAGGTATCAAAAACAATATTGAACTATGGCTACAAATATTTTTAAGGGAGATTCAGATCCAAAACTTAATTTTAAAAGTGGCACTAGCAATGTGTACTTACAGGAAAGAGTGCTATAATAACATATGTGAAAAATTGCGCACTGAGGAGAGATGAAATATCAATGCTAAGCCGAGTTCTGGGCTTTGGCATTTCTTTGACAAACTCGAGAAGCATTCTGGTACTAGGTCCAAGCAGGAACTGGAGGTAGGCATTGGACACCTGTAATATAAGTATTGAATGTATAAGTTGTACAGAAACATCATACAGATCAATGTAAGGAAACAGCTAATTATAGCATAATGATTAGGGCAATGGCAGAGCAAAAAATAGGGTGCCTTTAAAATTTAAAATTCAAAACCCTAAACCTCATTTTTATACGAAGAGGCTGACACCATGATGAATATAATCTAATGACAAGTGATAATGAGAGATTGTACCAAATCATCAAATCTATAGTTTCTCAATGCCAATAAAGTGCATTGTAATTTCATGATATAGAGATCAGAAATTAGAAAAATGGAAACATAAGAGAGGGGTATAGGATCGGAAGGAAATCAAGAACTGATCAATTTGAACATACAGTCTGACAAGGTCTTCAAACAGAAAGCGAATCTCAATGATGACAAAGTCTAAATGATAAGCAAGCTATGAGTTCATAGCAAATACCAGATTCACTGAGCGTGGTACACGTATCAATGCCGACCTAGAAAGTCCAGTGTCATTCTTGAATGTTGCATTATACCACAAGCTCACATTAAAGTTGTTCATGTTTGAGTTGAGAAAATCGTATGCTGTTGAAAAAAGTAGATATTAAACATGGGAAAAGGAAGAGATTCTTGAGCAATAGTAATAAAATTGTTACAAATTTACCTGCGACAAATTCATTTATCTCTCTTTCCGGGTTACCTTTATGGTAACCCTTATACAGCTCATCATTAATGTCAGAAGAACTATTCCGCCACAGATGAAGACCTTGAACACAGGTTACATCTGTATACAAGACAAAACTTCAATAAAAATTCGCATAGCACACTAAAGACGGAGAAAGAAATTTCATCAACAACAATCATTATTTGTGCAGAGCCATGATGAGCATGATAAATGATTAAGTCTATCATGGACAAACAAGTGTACATAGTATTTAAAAGATCAATGTTCGGGTAATTGCAAGTTAATTGTCGAATTAGCATTCAGTTTAGCTCAGGTTCAATAATTAATCTTCAACCCAATTTCAATTCAGTTCACAGGGTCTTTCAGCATGAATTTGTTTTAACTCACCCAAAGGACCAGATTATCATTCCTTGAGGGGAATGGAGAACAGGAACTTCATATGAAATCAACTCACCGTTAATAAGAGACCATAAAAAGTCCGAGGGATGTCTAATCTCTAAGATTTAAAATACGGTCAAGACCACAGATATTTGACATTCTAAAATGAATAGACTCGAACATTATTCTAACAATGTGTATAGTCTCAGAATTCATTGTATCAATCTCAAAAAAGAGGAAGCATACAAAAATTTCATGAGACACCTTCCCAATTATACCCCTCTTTTCAAGCACAGCAAGTCACTTTCTCTGAAGCTTTGTCATCACTGAGTATTCAATGTGTATCTATATTGAGGCATAGAGCCATAGACAAAGAAGATTCGAAATAATGTTCGACCAATAATATGATGCCATGTTATAAATTATGGAATGAAAGCTGTAGATAGCAAGAACACGACTGACAAATCATGCCTATGTACCATCCATCCATCAAATAGTTTAAATTGTAGCAACATTTGATCATAAACCCAGTTAAAGAAAGTCATATACCTTGCTGCAAAGTTGACGACAGAATCTCTACGGGCAAAGAAAATGACAATCTAGACTGGCAGAGTGGTTGAACAAAGTACAGAGGGAGGCCTGAGGAGTAAGCAGGATCAAGAAAATTCTGCGTTTCTGGCATCGATGCTGATCCCTGGAGCAATTAAATGCATCAAGATATGATAACCTTCCACAATGTCAAGCAATGACAGATTGTATGAGGCATAACTAACCACTCACCAAGACATTGTTTGCCAAACTAAATAAAAGATTGGAGGAATTCACAGGGGATGTCGGGAACAGGTTGCTGGCCAAGCCTAGAAAGACACAAAATAACATAAGTAAACTAGGTTCCGTAAAAAACAGAAGTTAAAAGAATACACAGAGAAGAAAATATACTTTGACCAAGTGTTCGATTACTCCCAGTCACGAGTACAGTGACAGGACAAGATCCTGTCTGTCTACATGACTCACTAGGCAAGTCTGAAGATGTAAGAAAGTCAGTTCTAACAGCGCGATTTTGAGGATCTGGAACTTGAAGCAAAGCAGGCCATTTTTGGGGGGTAGGAATCGGACAACTGGAAGCTTGCTCCAATGTTGAATATTGGATCCCACATTCAGTTGTACCATTAACTTGAGCGCAACCACATCTATACTTTTCTTTGTTCAGTTCATTGTCAATCACTCTTTGTAAGGTGGAAAGAAGAACGCAAAGTAAAACTGGGAATATTATGAGACAACAATTTGAACGTTTATTTCGTCTCTGCAGTGTAAAGGTGAGAATTCAGCAAAGTTGGGACAGTACTAACAGCATAATAACCTTTTCAATTTTTCATGACTGGAAATCTAAAGACTTAGCATTTGAGGAACCAGGATGCAAAAATAATCAGCAGTTTATGGTAAATTATATGTCACGTAAAAGAAAAAAGAGAAAGTATCTACACCACACTTACAACAACAACAACAACAATGTCAAAGCCTTCATCCCATTGGATGGGGTCGGCGGCATGAGTCAAGATTTCTATCAGCATGACATTTACAATAAGAAAAAGAAAAAAGTGCTACAGAAAAATGGACACCATCAATTCTAAGCTTAAAAAACACCCAAATCAAAGTCTCAATTACCATATACTTCATGAATCACCCAATTAAAAATTTCACCCAAATTCACTACTTCACCCACATACTTCCACCATTACAAAAATTTAGCAAATTATGTGAATATGATCGAAGTAAATTATTTTAAAACTCCTAAAACCAAACAAAAATCTGCAACAAATAACATCACATACCCTTGAAGACGATCATAAACCTTGAACAAAAGCTCAACAAAATCACCATTTTAAATCTTAATCACACAAACCCACATATGCCCAGGTAATGTAACAAATACCCATAATTAAAAACACCCAAAAACTTATATAATCAAACCCAGATAATACTAAAAGTTTACATGAAATGCAGGCATAACACAAAACTGGAGAGAGAAAATGGACCTGAAAAATTAAGTTTTTTCGGAGGAGAGCATTGGCTTGAGTAGAGAAACTGGCGCGCCCATGTGAAGGAATTGCCATGGAATTCTTGTTGAACAGACAAAGTTACAAACTGGGGTGATGAGAGTTTGACCGTTATAAGTTGTGATTTTCTGGGTTTTATATACTGTACTTTCCCACACGCAATAATCAAATCTTCGTTTTCTATCAAAATCGAAACCCCACAAAAGACAAAAGAAAAATCAACTACTGTTATTTTGGTAAATTGCGTTGAACTTTCCATTATGACAAAATTCATCTGCTTAGTCTAAACACTCAACAGAACACGGCAGTAGCTCGTTGTTTGTTTATTTTATTTTAGTTTGTTGCTTATTTTTTAGCAGTTTGACTCGTGAAATTAGACGGTAACATATTTTAATCATCTTCTAACTATAATATACTTTCTCTGTTTTTTTATACCTACAAGACTAAAGTATGGCACAAGAATTTAGGAGAGGAGAAAGATATAAAAACTGAAAAAGGAACTCTCATGCACTGGTAGAGAGTAAGACATAATATATTGCCAAAAATATTGTTGTAAGCAATATGCAACTCCCTAAAATGAGAATCGTTGAAAGTAAATAAAAAAAAGTGTAAGTATATATAAAAAATTAGCTAAAACTAATACTCCATCCGTTCTAAAATATAGTTCCTGTTTCTATTTTGGGAGTCAAACTTTAAAATTTATGACCAAATATTCTCATTTATACAATAAAAAACATATTCATGTGTACATTCATAATATGAATTTTTTATATTCTTTTACTAATATGAATTTCATAGAAGATATAGTAGGTCAAAAATACGTGTTGGAGACTGTACAAAAAGGAACAGGAACTATATTTTGGGATAGAGGGAGTACTTGTTTTGTTTCCTAATACTTCCAACATTTGCAAATGGTACATGGATCAGATATAAGGGAAAGAGTGAAACATTGCCCACGTACTTGAATAATAATTTAAGGCTATGTTCGGCATCACTATCAATTTACAGTTTTTGGTTTTATGAATGTAAAAGTCATATGATATCAAGGGAAATATAAACTTATAATTAGTCGTACCTATACTAAACATGTCAATTTTGAAAACTAACAACAGTAAACGGGAAAACTATTTTTTCTGGTTTCCCTATTTTTGTTTATGGTTTACAAAAAAAAAAAATGACGAACAACCCCTAAAGTTTCTTTGTATAAATATGGATTTTTTTAGTAAAAAACTACATTTCTTTTTGCAAGTTATTGGAATTACTACTTTTGTTAACTTTTTTAAAAATTTAACTACCTTTGTTATTTCAAAGTGGGATCGATTATTGATACCTCATAACGGATTACGTCTAATTTCTCATCAAGTGGGGCCCACTCCTTATTTATTGATAGTCAATTCATACCGATAGCTTAAAATTGACTCATTCTTTTCTTTTCTTCACTCTTCACTTTCATATTTATTGTTACCATTGATTCCTCTCACCCACCTTATTCTCTCTCTATCTGACCTGTCACTACCATCTTCATCACCACATCATTATACAGAAGAAAAGAGGGAAGGACCACATCATCCTTTGACCTATCACTGCCATCCACAAACTAGGGTTTTGATCGACTAAAATTTTGAAACACAAAAGTAGATTAATTTCCCTAATTCTATGAACCGTAATTTGCAATTCGAAAAACTTTCCTTCACTTTGTAGCAGCAACTCTAACCAAAGCAAATTAAATCCATTAACCAACTAATAGCAGCGATGCATAACTCCTTAATTGGCAAACCATAACCCCAATTGAATCTTTGAAAGAGAATGAGGGTGTGATAAGTCATATTTATATATAGTTTTTAGGTGCATTTAGGTTGCATTTTAGAGAATTTAGATTCATATTTAGGTTCATTATTGCATCATATTCTTAAGTTATGTTATTCTACTCCTATTCGGTAAGTTTTCTTATTTTTTATGAATTTCTGGTAATGAGGACATATTTGGAGTATGATTAGCTAAAATTGAGGATTAGGATCACTTGGAAAGCAGCTACAATGCATAAGGATCGTATAGATATGTCATAGTACGAATTTGAGCGAAAACGAAGCGGAAAATCATTAGAAGAAATGTGAAAAAGGAGTCATGTCTACTCTTTTGATCATAACTTTTGATGTGCTTCTTATAATGGAGTAATTCCAGCATATTTGGAAACTAGACTTGAAGAGCTTTCCAACGATAGGTGGCACGCCCCGAGGAGACTTATAGTCAAGGAGTTATGCCTTTCCGAAGTTGGGACTGTTTCCGCTGGAATTTGTTTTTGTACGCGCGGATCACTAATTCCGCCCATTTAATGATATTTCGACTTTTCTTATTTTTGTAACTTACTTTCCTAGTCATATTAGGTTACCTATATATTAGGTTTTGACTCTTTCCTCTCTCCTCCTCCCTTATCACGTTATTTCTTAGTTTTAGGTTTAGTTTTCTTCTTTTCTCTCTCTTTAGTTTAAACCCTCGTTTTTCATGTTCTTCATTAATTCATTAGTTTTATTATCTCATTTTCTCTCTTTCATTGATTTCTTTAATTATGTTTTCCTTGGTAGATGTAGTTTTTATTCTTTGCTTCACGATTGAGTAGTCTTATTTTCTAGGGTTTGGGAATCCATGTTTATATGATATGATTATTGATTGATATTTATTCATGGTTTGATTAGTTATTGATTTCTCTAATTGATTATTGTTTTTATTGTTAATCTTGCAATCTGATCAATTGTCTGATTAAATATTGCTAATATCGAGTCATAGATCGAGAGATAGTATTCTGTAGAGACTTACCTACAATTAGCAAATCTGATTATGTTGAGCGACCGCACTAGCATATGTTGATTTGAGAGCGTTAAGACCCGACCGTATGATTAACATGTGCTCTAGATTTCTGATTAGTTGAACTATTGATGATATTTTGATGGATTATAAATATGAACATGGTGAGCCATTGCCCTCGATTCTTTTAGTTTGATTATCATATTTTATTAGTTTAGAACCTTAATTCTCATATCTGTGATCTTGTTTAGTTTTTCCATACCTTAGAAGCTAGATTAAAACAACCATCTCTCTGCGGATTCGACACTACTTACCCTACTTCATTGTTATAAGGTTTTGCGGGAATTATTTTTGACAGGTGTACGACAGCCTATCAGGGTGATATTTAATGAAACTTATGTGTTGTTAGCTCAGTTCATTAAGGAATAAATCGAGAAGGAAAAGAGGAAAATTTGGGGGAAAAACAATAAAGTGGTCCCCACAAGATGGAAAATTCGATGCAACCGTTACAAGGTAGCAACATTCTAATATTTAAAACAACAAAGGTACTTAATTTAAAAAATTAATAAAGGTAGTAATTCCAAAGAATTTGCAAAAAGAAAGATAGTTTTCACCCAAAAAAAATCCTATAAATATTTGCCAAATAGAAAAAAGTTGGAAGTATTGTGAAACATTAAAAAAGAAATATATTCCAAGATCAAGAAACAAAAGAAGTATGAACTATCACTATTATAAGTAAAATATCAATATTACTCTTAATTGCATAAATCAATATGGGGATTGTCGTCAGCATAACATTTCGATAATATATTTTCAAAAAAACTATTGAAGAAAATTTTAAACGAATTTTTTTTCTTTGCCGATCTGAACCAATTTTAGAATTTCATTAGTTTATTAAAAGTTGGACGTGACAGGAGTTAGTGAAAATATTTTTTTATTATAGAAAAGAGAAAATAGGGTATTTTTTTATCAAAAATTAAGAGAGCGGTGGGCTAAACGGAGAGGAGGAGAGAAGTTCTAAAATACTCTTAATTGGATCATTCCCAGAATAATGTTGTTCAAATTATTCTAGATCATATTAAAAAGAAAGGGTACTAGAGCATATACCCCTACAAGTTTGTTAAGGGATAACTCTAATGGCGCTATATCATAATAATGTTGTTCGTTTTAGGGTTTGGTTATAACTGTTTGTTGTGCATGTTTGTGTTATTTGCTATTTTAATCATTCAAACTTTTGAATCTTTGTTCTTTCATTCAAATGTGGTAAGCACTTCATTTTAATTTGCAAAATTGAGTATGCTTATTTGTGTTGGAAATTTATTGTTGGTTTGCTTAATTTGGTAGAGATGGCTATTGTTTGGTTACTTGTTCAATACAATTCTAAAGATTTTAATGTTAGGGTTGTGGACACTGACTTATGTCATTTAACGGGGATGTATAAAGATATTATGGAGAAGTCTAAGGTGTTTATCTCCCTAAGGTCTTTAGGTTAGATATCCATAATCCTAGGACTAATAGAAAAATGGAGATTGAGAGTAGTGTTCATTTGGGGAAAGTGTGGGTTTTTGGCAAGGGTCAAGATACCATAGAGATGTGGGTTAAGGAAACAAACACTCCTGGGATAATGTTTAGGTCATACGTTCAGCTAAGGGAGCAAGATGAGAAGGAAAAGGTTGAGAATATTAAGAGAGTACAAGAGATACTAAGGGAAAATATGGAGGAGGAACAAAGGAAACAAGTACAAGAAGAGGAGAGAATGAGGAAATAAGGGGAAGAGGAGAGGGAAGTAGAGGAGGCAAGGAGATTGCTTATTGTTATGGAGGTATATGTTCTCTCTGTAGATGATGTTGAGATATATGAGTACATGACAACACTGGAAAAAAATATTAAATGACACAAAAGAACTGATCTGGTGGGGTCTTGAACCGGATTAATTGAGTGAAATTTTTAGCACGCAAAGAATAGGATCAATTAACTGATCCGATGGGATGATGGATCAAATCAGTTACCAAAAACTAATCCGGTTCTTTGTCAACCCGGATTAGTTAACATACCCAAATTAAGTTGGCCCAATTTGTATCCTTCAATCGACCTCTTTCACCCTCTTCCCATAAACACCCATCAATCTCACCTTTTGTCTCTCACCCAAACCCTAAAATCTCATCCTCTCTCAGTCTATTCCCTATCTTATCCTCTTCCCTAAACCACCGCCATGACCACCATCCTCTATCACCCTCTCACCGATAAACCTTAAACCACTGCCTTTAATTCGCCAAACACCACCACCATCATCACCGATTTTGATAATCCATAACCCACCACCACCTTCGTCCGTTCACTCTCTCTTTTCATCATCTGCAACTAGAAGTGAGAGGCAGCCCACCACCACCACCATTCGTCCGTCTTCTCTCTCTCCTCAACCACTGCTCCTCCATGACACAGCTCAAGCAAATCCACGCTCATCTCCCTCATCTCTCGTCGCTGCAACATTTTCATCCTCCTCCAATTTGGCGACTCAAGCAAACAAACGACATGTTATTTTGTAATTTTTTGGTAATTTCATTCGTTGGTGTTATTTTGTTTTTTTTGTAATTTCTTGAATTGCTTGAATTCATAGGGTTTTTTGTGAATTTATAAATCGCATTTATTTGAATTATCGTTGTACTTCTTGAATTGTTTGTATTTCTGAATTTTTTGTAATTCTGAATTTTTCTTTGTATTTCTTGAATCGTTGTAATTTTTTTGTATTTCTTGAAGTTTCGTTTGTAAATTTCTATTGTTAATTTTCGTTTGTCATTTTTATTGTTGATTTTCTCTATTGATTTCTCGTTTGTTTTTTTTCTCTGTTAGATTTTCGTTTGTAATTTATGTTGGATGTGCCAGTATGTTGGATCTTAGAATGAAATGATATGTTGGATTTTCTCTGACAGAATGAAATGAAATGGCTGGAAGTATTAAAAAAAATAGCAATGTTCCAAGCTCCTTACGAGTTGTTCATATGAATTTATTTTAATTCAGATGGGGGTTAACTGATCCAATAGGAACATAAAGCCAGATCAGTTAACCTACATATACCGGTCCTTTTTTTTGTGAAAACTGGATCGGTTAATGGTTAACTAATCGGGTTTTGAACCTGATCATTTGACTTTCGCCAATGGCTCCGCCCTTAACTGAGCCGGTTCATTTCAAATCAGTTAAGCCCAAATTTACCAGATCAATTGAGCTTTTTTCCACTAGTTTGAGGGTGCACTCAACTCAAGAGTCTGATGAGTTTTTTTCCAAGGGATTCCCAACCTACATCACCACCGAAAATAAAGAAACACGTCCTGTCTCACCTCCAAAAAAAACCCCCCACACCGCTTTTCTCACCTCCAAAAAACCCCACACCTCCTGTCTCATCTCTCATAGACCCAACCCTCTATGCATCACCTCCCACAAACCCAAAAAAGAAAAACAAAGGGAATATTGTTACCCCCACGAGGAGACCCAGAACAAGGCAACAAATAAACTCAAAGCCCTATGCATTGTGAACCTCCACCACAATCGGAGTAAGATACACAACCCTACCACCACCTGAACAAGAGACACAACCCTCACCACAACCTGAGCAAGAGACATAAACACCACTATAACCAAGTATTCCTAAGTCCTTTTTTTTTGGTAAGTAAGTAAATGTATTGAAAAAACCAACAATATACAACCTAAGCCTCAAAGAGAGGAGGGGAGCTAAACATGGCTAGAGAAAGCCAGAACTACAAATTTGTAAACCAATCTACATCTTTTCTACTCCATTTAGTGGACCTACAAAAATTTGCTCTATGTATAACTATACATTTAATGTCTTTCACTATATACTCTAATCTATTTACTTTCATGTCCCAAAAAGTTTCATTTCTTGAGCGCCAAATTTGATACACCACTACAGCTAAGGTCAAGTACACAATCTGCTTCTTTATTTTAGTTCCTCCATATCTTCTGTTGATCCAAGAAACCCACTGCATAAGATTCATGTTTCTCCAAACAATGCCTAACCATTCAAGCATCTTTCTCAATAGCTGCTGACTGAAATAGCAGTCAAAAAAAAGATGTTTATGTGTCTCTACAGAGTTACCACACATGCAGCATTTATCATCAGTGCTTATATTATACTGGAAGATTTTATCTTTTGTTTTCAGCCTATCTTGTATGCTCAACCAGGTAATAAGCCTGTGTTTTGGCACACTCAATCTATTCCATATGGCTGTTGACCAAGGGATCCTTGGCATATCACCAACCAAGTGATTATAGGCTTGCCTGATGGAGTATTGAGTCTGATTAGACCAACTATTCATCCCCGTCTGCTGAAGCTCATTTTTAACCTGACATAACTGCTTTATCACCCAACTAGCTCCAGTAGGAGCTTGAAAGGACCACCAATCACCTTGCTTGATGTATATAGAGTGCACCCATTTTACCCATAGCTCATTCTTCTTAATACTGCCAATATGCCAAACCAACTTCCCTATGACTGCCTTATTCCAATTACTAAGTTGCCTGAAGCCAAGATCCCCATTTATCTTAGGAGTGCACACTGAATCCCATTTCACATAGCCCTTTTTATCACTATTTGCACTGCCACTCCACAAAAAATTTCTACAAACTGCGTTAATCTTGTGAATGATGGAGTTTGGCAGGATGAAAATTTGTGCCTAATAGCTATGAATGCTAATGAGCACTGAAAATATTCATGAGTCTTTTCATCTTATTAAGCAATCAAGAACAAGATTAGAGGATTTTAGGGTGCCCAAAAGCACATCCAAGAAGTTTGAGACCTATGTACCCAAAGAGAAGAGCATTGGTAGCAAGGGCATAGGGAGGTATAAGGGCCAAGTTCTATTTCTTTTACTAAGGAAACTGTTGAGGAGGATGATGAAGAATCAGATGATAAGTACTATGAGTCTGATGAAGGAGACATAAATGAGGAGGATATTTTAAGTAGTGATTTCATTATGGAGGAAGATGATATTCTTATGGAGGATGATATAAATGAGAAGGGTTTTGAGGATTATTTATATGGCAATTCAAGCTTGGATAAGTTATACAAAAATGAGAAAGTATGGGTTGAATTCCCATATGGATATATCAGGCTAGAGCCATGGTTGATTTCCTCAACCAAAGCAGCCTTTTTGGAAGTCCTCATATATTATTGCATTCAATAGGGTTATGTAATAACTGTTGAGAAGGCTGATTCAAGGAGGTTAACAACTTATTGTGTTATAGAAAGTTATGATTGGAGGATACATGCCTCTATGATGGCTGATAAAATAAGCTGGGTAATCAAAACTTGAAAAGGGGAGCATAAGACATGTGGTAGGTTAGAGGAAAACCCTATGGTGTACTGTCTTTTGTTTGGCTTTGCAAACATCTATCCGACCACATTGTTGCACACCTAGATGTACCAATTGAAAGCCTGCAGAAGTTTGCCTTAGAAAGGTTTAGGATTAAGGTGAAGACAATGATGTTCTACAAGATGAAGGACATGGCAAGAGAGTACATCTATGGTGGGTTTGCTGAGGCCTACTCCCTGTTGTCAAAGTATGCAGAGATAATCAAGGACAATAATCCTGGATCATATGCCCTAGTCACCTGGACAGGGAAAACTACTGGGAATGTGGTCCCAAAATTCAAAGCATGTTTTTTTTCTTCTTCTAATTTGCTGCACCAATGAGAGGGTTCATAAGAGGGTGTAGGCCAATTACAGGCATTAATGGGGCTCACTTAAGTGAATATTTCAAGGGTATCATGTTGTTAGCACTTGTAATTGATGGCAATAATGAGATATTCTTAATTGTATATGGTATTGTGGACACTAAAAGCATTCCCAGCTGGACCTACTTCTTCATAAACCTAAAGACTATGTTTGAGAAATAAGTTGTACTAGATATGATTGGACCTTCATAAGTGACAGGGATGAGGGTTAGTTTTTTGTTCCTTTTTCTTCTATGTTAGGGATTCACTTCAACTGTTTCTTCTACGTTAGGGGTTCTCTTCAATAGTATAATTGCTAATTGCATCATTTTTCTATGGTGAAGGTGTTGAGACCTCTTTCCATATATGTTGTCTTCCATAAGGCAACAAAGAGAATCTACTGTCAACATCTGTATATGAACTACCAAAATGCAGGATATAGTACTGGGACATCCTTACATAAACTTTTTTAGACAACAACTAATACATACAACCAGTATGTATTCAATAAAGTTATGAAAGAAATTCTAGCATATGATCCTAAAGCTGTGGAGTACTTAGAGAGTTGAACAGAGCAATGGAGCAGGGATGTTTTTGACCCTCAACTTTATAAATTTTGTTTTTGTTGAAAAGATATACTTCATTTTATTAATTTACGCTTATGTACAACAGGTATTCAAGAAAGAAGGAAAAAATAAACAATAATAGATTTGAAATTTTTATTGTTGTAAAAATGATAACAATAAACTAAATCTGATAATAAACAACACTCCACATGTTAGTAATCATGCATTCTACGAGAGAGTCTTTCATTCTGACTCATATTTGAAAAAGAACTCTTTTATTTGATTGTGTAAACTCAGTCAAGAATGGTCCAAAATAATTGAATGACAGTTTTTCAATGAATAGCATCTTTAATTTTTAAGAAACTGTGCATGTCAAACTCAAAACTTTATTAATTGAGAGAAGCTACTCAAACTCTATACCCTCACCCTCACTAGAGAAGAAGATAACTCATTATTAATTGGATAGGAAACTCAAAAAAGGAGAAAGAAACAAGGATTATTAATAATGAAAACAAAATTATCTAGTACAATACATTGGGGATTACTACCATAGAACCCCTCAACTCTAACTCTAACTGTAACTGTATTGGTTTATGTCTTCTACTAGTCGTATGTGCACGCGATGCGTGCGTCAACAACTTTTATGTAGCTATATGTACGAATGAACATATTTTTTAATCTAAAATTATTTTGGTAGTGATGTAAATTATTGAGGTTCTTTTGTAAATGTTACTATTTTTAAATTGAAGATGACCGATTTTTAACTGTTCAATACTGTCACTGAAAATTTTGGTTGATGATTTAATATCCCTTGTCAGCGGCTTTAGTATAGTTCTTTAACGATTGTAAATGTTAATAAACCATATTGTTTGAACTTTGTAAATACGAAGTATTATGTTGTTAGGATATATAACTATTTTTTTTTATTGAAGATTCTAATTAATTTCGTGAATTGATTGTGTCAATCTATTTTGTCAAGTTATTAATGTTGATTGCATATTCCATTTTTTATTTGTTCCATATGACAAGTTGCGTTGATTCTCATTTTAAAAGTTTTAATAAAAAGAAAACGTTGTTTTAAATTATTAAAGGGTATTCTAGTCATTTCAAAGGGGACACCATACCTCCTCCCTTAGCTTATATAATAGAGATTATATTATAGTGAATAAACTTCCAATTTAATTAAA
Organism: Beta lomatogona; assembly: GCA_947646795.1. Taxonomy (NCBI): domain Eukaryota; kingdom Viridiplantae; phylum Streptophyta; class Magnoliopsida; order Caryophyllales; family Amaranthaceae; genus Beta; species Beta lomatogona. The sequence goes on along the minus strand of CANSNZ010000981.1, from coordinate 1,918,834 downwards.
ATTCTGAATCTGTCTTTTATAACCGATCCTAAGTCATAAATTGATCTGGCAAACTTTTTAAATCCAGTCAATCTAGCAAACTTATTACTTAACCATTAAGCTGATATCCATATTTTATAATTAAGTGTTACTATCGTCAATTCGTCATATTATCGTTAACATCAACAAAAGAGTGATGACTATCAGCTGCGCGGATTTAATTTAACAAAACGTCAAAACCTATTAGCTCATACCGGGCGTAGAACATTGCTTTTTGACAATGAATAGCCGACGTGGTAAGAAACTAAGAATAAGACAAACAAAACATTAAACATGAGTCCATGACAACCAAAAACTCCCTTCTTCTATCCCTTAACACTAAATTTGAGGAACTTTTTTAAGGGAGAAGATTATTTTCATTAATTAAAAGTTCATATATATACCATTTATGATCTATACTAAAGAAAAAGGAAACATAATATAATTTGATCAAATAAATTTTTGCTATGATATAACTATAATAATAATGAATCAGATATGACAATACAGTATAACTCCCATTTATTTGCTAATCATGTCGTCTTCTATGAGGGCGACGTCTATCATTCTGATATAGTTTTGAGAAGAAAATAACCAGATACGAAAATACACTATAGCTCCCATTTATTCGCTAAATCATGTTGCCTTCTATGAGGACGTCTCTCATTCTGACATAGTTTTGAGAGTAAGTGTCTTTATTGGATTGTGTAGATCGCATAAGAAATTCTAGTTTTAATTGCAAATTTGTACAACAAAACACCAATAAACTATATCTTTGCAACAAACCACAAAAACTAAACTTTAAACTCTCTCTACAGGAGACTAAACATCATACTCCCACTAGTGGAGATAAAGAACCCAATAATTGGGTAAAAATACTCTCATTCGTTGAGAGAAAAAAGGACTATTATTATTATTAAAAACTAAAAAAATAGATGCATAAAAGTAGAAATTGGAGTTTACCATTATCAGGAAGGATGATGGCAGTCTCCAACTGACTAAGAAAAACTAGGGTTTTTTATAAAGGGAGAAGGGAGAGAATAAAGAGAGATGAGCAGATAGTATATCTTCCAAAATGTTAATACGGACTTAGTGTGAATCAAATATATAATAATGTACTACTTCCTCTGTCCCAAAATATAGTTCTCATTTCCATTTTGGATGTCCCAAAATATAGTTCCCAAATCCATATTTAGTTCCACAATTTTCCGTAATTTGTCTAGAAAAACCGTGCCCCATCATTTATTTGCTTCTTGATTTTTGTTTTTTGCTTTGTTTATTCAACCCAAGTGTTACAATTAATGCTCTTTCACCAATTATTCTCCATTCTCTCTCCTAAAATATCTTTTCCCATACAACATTTATTTAAATAAACAAAAAATCTTTACTATCCCGCTTAGATTCTACTTGCATAAATTACCGTGAAAAAAGGAAAATGGGAACTATATTTTGGGACGGAGGGAGTATAATATTATTTTTATGTACTTTTTCTGAAAGGATTATCTTAAGGTTTTTTATTTCAAATATTAATAAGTTATTAGTTACAGCTAGCATACTTTTTCATGTTTTGAATGTTAGCTAGCATAATTCTGGATGCACAAGCTAAGTGAGTATTATAAATTTTATAATTATATTGACTTGTTAGCGTACTTATTAGGAATGTGATCAACTTGGCCTTTTGAAGTCAAACATTGATTAAATTACGAGGAATAAGAGATTGCTGCGCTCTCGTGAATCGTGATCATTGTTAGGGGTGAAAGTTATTCAGATAAAATTCAAAATCCAATCCAATCCAATCTGAATTAGTAATTCGTATCGGATTCGAACTGTGTTCGGATTGGATTCGGATTGAAATTTTTTGAAAAATTGGATTTTCGGATTGGATTGGATTGAGGGTAATTGGATCCAAAAATCCAATATAACCAAATAGTAATATGCCTTGTATTATGTATCTGGATTGGGCTTAAGTGCTTAACTGGATTTTTTTATAAAAAAAAGCCAAGTCCATACTCCAGTAGGCGTAGCACTTCAACCCTTCCCCTAAAACCCTAACAACACTTAATTCCTCATTTCCTAAATCTATTAGACTGCTCTTGTGCTTAATTTATTTCATTGAATAACTAAGTTTTAAAAAATCGGATTTTCGGATCGGATCCAATCTAGAGTATGAAAATTCGGATTGGATTGGATCGGATTCAAACTCTAATTGGTTTGGATTCAGATTGGAAAATAAAATCCAAATTTTATTCGGATCGGATTGGATTAGGCCCTAATCCAAACCGTACACCGAACTTTCACCCCTAATCATTGTCCATGACTCCATGCAACTAATAAATTAACCCGTCAAATAACAATCTCAAATACAAACTTGTATTAGCTATATTTAGTTCGAACCAAAAACATTATTATTAACTTATTTAATTTTATATTTCTAAAAAGATAATTTTAGATTAATTGAGATAAATCCAAATTAGTTAAGATATTATTTGAAGACTATGATTACTCTTTGTTATCTACTCCAGATTGAGACCGCAAAATGGGAATAAGAACCCATCTCAACCAAAAAAAATGTATTTATGGCATATGAAAATGGTATGCTTGATATGAATTTAGAGTTTAGAATTAGCAAATTCTTATCTCTATTATATAAGTGAAGGGGGGAGGAAGATGGTGTCCCATCACAAAAAGTCTAATATACTCTTAATGATTTAAATTGCCATATAATACTAAATAGCCTTTTCTTCTTCCTACTTGCCATATATATTGAACAAGTTAATAATGAAATTGAATTTCAAATCAATTAAATATTAAATTAAGGAGAATGATCTCCTCTTCTTAAATATGTGTGAAAAACTCTCATCAAAAATTAAATTGACAATACAACTTGATTGGATTCGTACAAAAAATAAAAACTTGAATTTCATATTAATAATTATAATGATAATATTTTAAAACCTAAATGTTGATTATTATTCGGTAATCTCTATTATATAAATCAAACCCTAATATTCAACGATTGAATCTGATACACAAACTCTTCCACTTTATTTGAGCACAGGCTTTCTTCTGCTTTGTATTTCTCTCACTTATATAATAGAGATTTGAATAATGATGAACAAATAACTAAAAAAACCAACAAAACATTGATTTAAGAAAAATATATTTAGAAAATTAAAAATTATTACAAATGTTTGTTCGAATCAAATTTTTTGTAGCACTGATGAATAACTAATTGAGAAAAAGAATGTTAATATAACACGCACGCCTAGCGTGCAAAAAATACTAGTAGACATTGAGCTCAGGATCAAGTATTCGCCTTTTAATTTGCTCAATTCTTTTTTTTTTTTTCTGGATAGATGATTTTGGGTCTGGATTAGACACAACTTAATTAGGTATAGTATTATAGCCCATTAACATATGTCTTACTTAATGTCTTATCTTATATTTTAATGTAATCTACGCGAGCCACCTCATCAATATAAAATTAATTGTATTAAATAATTTATATAATTGGGTAAGGTGGCATGATTAGACTCATTTGGGATAGTAAATAAGATAGGACTAGTCTTTTTTATCTCGTAAATCGTAATACACAACATATTAGTGTGACAAGAAGTGAGAAAGAAATTAGAGGTGGAAAAATGCTTTGATTACATTATCGATCAAAACTTGCGATGGATGATATAATGGAAATTAGACAATAATACTCAACTATGGTATTAAAAAAAACCCTTTGGTTTAGGAATTTGTTAAGGGTTAGTTATAGGAACAACAAGGTCAAGATATTGTTATTGACATTAAGTAGTTTGAAATTGATGAAATTTTTTTCTGTTATTTTATGTGAAATAATTTAGATATAATTATTAAATAATGGACGTTCAAATTTCTTTCAATATGCTTTCATTAAAAAAGAGGGCACCCCAACAACAATAAATTGGGGATTACTTATTCGCTAGTATTAGCACAAAACCTCCCTAATGTGTAACAGATCTTAAATCATATAGGCAGGGGCGGAGCCAGCAGGGGGGACATGGGGACAGATGTCCCCCCACTTTTAAAAAATAGTTTCACGTTTTTTTTAAAAAAAAAGGAAAAAACAAAAAAATAAGGGAAAAAATAAGGAAAGACGCTGAGCTGGAAACTCAAGACGCGTGAAACTAAAGTTTGAAAGGAAGAGAGAGAATTTGAGGGATCGTTGTTTTCTCTCTCACACTTTCCTCTTTCTTTCTTTCTCTCTCTTCTTTCACTTTCTCAGACAAAAATCTCACATAAATTTCCGCCGCACTACCTCCTAATGTTATTCTCTCTCCCTCACTCTTCGATTTGGTATGTTTCTCTCTCTATCGTTTTTCTTTAAGCGTTCAATTGATCTTTTAATTTCTTGTTAGATCAATAAATTTTGTGAAATTTTGATGTAATTTTGCTAGAAAATGGTGAATTAGTGAACGAATTTGTTTTCTATTGTTGTATTTTATGTCGCTTTTTGAGGAATTTCTTGCTTGGTACAGTTTGTTGCTTTTCTTTTGTGTTGAATTTATGTGTAATTTTGCTAGGAAATGATGAATTAGTGAACAAATTTGTTTTCTATTGTTGTATTTGATGTCGCTTTTTGAGGAATGACGGTCGATGAAGCCGCCTAGCCGGAGCCGGAGCCATCAGTCGCCAACGCCCAATCCAGTCAGGCAATGACGGACTACCTGGCCAAGCTCGCAGAGGAAGCTGAACGCTATGACGTAAGCTTCTCACTTTCTCTCTCCTCAAAGAAATTCACGGCTTTATCTGGGCATTTGCAGGAAACCAAGTTCAAAATCGAGCTATTGAAGACATTATCAAAAGATGAACTTGACCAGGTTGTCAATGTTTGCGCCGAGGTGATTATTCTTCAACTTTTGATGGTTACTTGTTTTATGGTATATATAGGCTCATATGGTGTTCGATAAAATGCTTGACTGAACTTACTCTGTTTTAATTTTGGGTGGGAGGGTAACCATACATAGCCTTAATTGTTTTTTTTTATTATTTTTATGGACTTAGCCTTAGAGTTGATTGTTTATAACTTTATGTATTTTTTTTTTCATTTTTACTTTATGTATTTTTTTTCATTTCTTGTAAGACTATAAGCATTTTGGAATTTCGGATGTAAAATGTAAGTATTAAACAGTTTCTCAAAGAGTTTGGCCATAATTATAAATACATCTCTCTAGAAATCTAGAGCCTCTCTCTCTATTTATTAGAGTTTTATCTTTTTTGTCCTTTTAACTAAAAACACTCCTACATCCCCCCAAACATCTCAAACATCCCAAAAATTATTTTTTTAAGCTTCTTTCTATCATGATATACCCGTATCCAGATCTTGACGAGGCATTCAGTGGTGACATAAAAAAAATGGGACCAAAAATACAATCAAAATTTGGAGATATGCTACCAGCTGATGTAGTCTATCCCATGGCGGTGGTAGGACAGTTCAAGGATTTGAGGAACTATTCAAAAGACCAAATTCAAGACTGGGTTTCGTCATGTTGGATCTCCCAAAATGAAATTTCAGTTGAAAAAGTGGGAAAAACTTTCTTTTTCTACTGCACTAATATGGAGGACAGAGACAACCTCATTTCAAGAGGAAGTGCATGCTACTAGGGGGCGTTAATTATTTTCAAATGCTGGTTCCCTAGTGTGTCTATTAGAAGCTTTGACTTCTCCAAAGCCTATATCTGGGTTAGAATTGAAGGTATTCCTCTTACCTCTAACTATCCTCATGTAGCAAGAAGGGCATTAGAGAAAATAGGAAGAGTTATGAATTTTGATAATGCTTCCCTCCTAGAAGGTCCCAAAGAGTTCCTTAGAGCTAAAGTATGTATTGAGCTTGATAAACCTCTCGTTCCGGGTTTCTTTTATGAGTACCATGAGGGACTCTATGAGTGGGTTGACCTTAGATATGAGGGGGTCTTTATATTTTGTAAAAGATGCGGAAAGATTGGTCATAAAGCGTCTAAATGTAGGCTCTCTCTGGATGGAGCACAGAAACAATTTGGCAAAAGAATGGCTGAAATCTGTATAAATCAAGAGCATTTAATGGTGGCTCACCCTCTTTGTCTTTGTTTTACAAATAAGATTATAGGTTTAAGAAGAATTGATGTCCATCGAACTTCTAGACTAGACCTGTTAGAATACCCTTCTGATGAAATCCCTTTCTCTTCAATTTTTTCGGACTCTTCTTCACAATCAGATTCGAGTTCCAATATTGCTAGAGGAGAGGGAAACTGTTCCCTTAAAAGAAGGAGGGGTAATCAAACTTCATCTAGTGAAGATGAGTCCTCAGGAGGACCCAAACCGCTTTGGGTTAGAAGAAAAGTTAACCCTCCAGCCATGATACATGTTAGGAGTACTGAAAAGAAGCAAGGAGAAAATAGTTGCAATAAAGGGAAACAAAAAAATCATGGAAAACAACGAGACCATATTAGGGAAATATCGGAGCAACGAGAAGAATTGGCAGGGCAGGGAAGAAGCTCAATCATCCGAAAAAGGAAGTGGGAAATTGCATCAAAAGATTTTGCGAAACGGGCAAAAATAGGAGACTGTGAAAGCTACCGGAATTTGACATCATCAACTCCACTTCATCATAAATCTTCTGAGTCTCACTTTAGTTCTACTTCAGTCAAAGTCCTTGGAACCTGCTCTACTTACACAGCTAGTGAGGGTTGGGAAGAGGAATTGGCAAAGGAGTCAAGAGTCTCAACCACCCATTTATGTAGAACAGGTATTTTTTCTCCTATCCAGCTATTTCTCTCTCAAAATTCTTCAGAAAGGAGGAAAATTGAACCATCCAGGTTTAATACCTTGTCTCATGTTTTGGAGGCAAATTTTAAAATGAGCGAAAATTCTGAAAACCTTCTGACTTCTTTTGACATGGTTCCATTTTGGTCCTACCTCACATTAAAGACAAGCCGTCATTCTTTTAGTTCAACTTCTAAAGAAAGTGTACTTCCCTACTTTTTCAACCCATGCAAAAATAAATCCTCCTTCCTAAAAAAGGCTATTTATGTTAAAGTAGTCCAACCTGTGTTGTTACATCACTTTCAAAACTATCCAGCTATCCCATTATTCTCTACCAAAAGTTCTCCCTTCAAAAAGATGGCTTTCCCTTTAAATGAGGAGGAAAATGATGCTTTTGAAACCGGTGATTTGTGGTTAACAATTCTTGGATCAGATAGAATTACTTTTCCTAGAAATCCAATGGATGACCCTTTTATCCCTCCACAAACAGCCTACCAAGACCCGGAAAATACCATGTACAATAATCCTGAGCCCTTTCAAAACCAACGAGCCATTCTTCATCCTAGCCCAATAGATTCTGAAAAGGAGACAAGTGAAGAGTCAAATGAATCTTTCTCTTTTCCAAGTCCAGTCTGCAGGGGCCAATTTGCTGAGAATATTGATCCAAGGTTAGACCCGTCGGTCATAAATCTTACTGCAGCCAAGACCATTTCAGACTCTAGCCAGTCAAAAAATAGGAATGGGCCTATTATCCGTGTCTGGCCCAAGCATCTCGCTCCAAAAATAAACCACCCTTTTGCTGTTTCTAAAAAAACCTCAGTTTCTAAGCCCAACGACTCTTTCATTTTGTCGGACGAAAGCTACTTCACTGCTGGGACTGACATAGAATCTATGGATTTCGACAAAATGGATTTGGATTCTACTCCACATTCTAGGAGTTCTTCTCCTATTTCTCCTGGCCCTGTAATCATAAAGTCAAAAAAGCCAATAGAGGAAATCAAGAAAGAAAGAAAGGAAAAAAGTAAGAAGATGGGCTATAAGAAGTGCAAAAAACTTAAAGAGTTTTGGGTAGGGAATTGTTGGGCTCTGACAACAGGGGACAAAGACAAACCTTTTAAGAAGAGAGTGAGCTTAGACCAAGGAAAAGAGAAATGCAAATTTGAAGAATCAAGTGATGATTGGATTCCAATTAAGAAAAGGTGCAAGCTACAAAAAATCTTCAAAGGCAAAGCAATAATGAAGTTTGGCTTAAGTGAAGGTGATTCATCAAAAGACAGTTCGGATGACCTGAAACTCAGTCTGGGTGTGGCGGCTGGCCCTTCACAGTCCCCAAAAGCGATATGAGAGTATGTGCATGGAACTGTAGGGGGCTTAAATCTGCTGACACCCCTGCAATTCCGTATCTCTCATGGCTCGTCAGTAGTACAGCTTTAGATCTTTTATTTTTGTCTGAAACAAAATGTCTTGTTAAAGATGTAGAACATATTGTATCTAACCTTGGGTTTATGGGTTGGGCTGGTGTTGATGCTTTAGAGCTTGCTGGAGGGTTAGTTTTGTGCTGGTCAAGTAGTATAGAGATGACAATTCTCTTTGTATCCTCCAATTATGTATGTGTCTCAATGAAAGATGAATGTAACTCGGTTTATTATGTTTCTTGTGTTTATGGGGCACCTGTCTTGGGTGACAGAAAGGAAGTGTGGGACACCTTACGTGCTTTTATTTGGGCAAACCCAGGTCCACATATGGTTCTAGGAGACTTCAACCAAGTAGCTTCTTCTTCACAAAAGCTAGGGGGAAGCTCCCTCATTCGAGGAGCAAGTCAATTTAATGACTGGAAATTTGATTGTGGTCTAAGTGACATTCCTTTCCATGGAGTCCCATACACTTGGACTAATAATCGACAAGGAGACCAAATCATTTTTGAAAGACTTGATAGGGCATATTGCAATGATTCTTGGAAGAACATATATCCTGATGCTATGATTACAAATTACCCAATTTTCATGTCGGACCATGGACCTATCATTTTGGAATGCAATCCGAACAAAGTGAAGAGAAAGAGAGTGTATAAAATTGAAGCTTGGTGTCTCCATTTTGAGGAAGTCATGGAAAGAATAAAACGGGCTTGGAATTATCAGGTGTTGGGTTCTTCTCTCTATGTTGTTCAACGAAAGCTTGAGAAAGCTAAACTAGAATGCAAGAAATGGTGCCTTGACTACAAACAAAATACAAAAATTCAATGGGATGACATGAATCAAGACCTCACAATCTTACAAAAAAACCTCGACGCTATTGATGGCAAAGAGCAAGAATGTGAAAAAAGGAAAAAAGCAAGATTCTCCACAGATATCAAACTCGAATATTGGAAACAGCGAGCACGCTCCAATTGGGATGATTTTGGAGATCAGCCAAGCTCTTATTTTTATAAAAGTGTGAAGAGTAGACAAGCGAGAAATGAAATAAGGGCAATAAAGAATGTTAATGGAGATTGGGTGTCAAAGGAAGATGAGATAAAAGTGGAATTTGTTAAATATTTCACAAATCTGTTTGAGGGTACACCGCAGACAAATGACTATGAGGATGAGGTTGAAGATTGGTTAAGACTTATGCCTCAAATTTCGGAGGACCAAGCAGAGCACCTTCGCAAACCATTCTTGAGAAGTGAGGTGAAAGCTGCTATGGTAAGTATGAAGCCGTTAAAATCCCCCGGTCCGGATGGGATCCCACCAATTTTTATGCAGAAATCTTGGGATATTTGTGGAGAACAAGTTGAACAAGCAGTGCTAAACTTCTTAGATGGGGGTCATATGCTGAAAGAAACTAATCAAACCTTTTTAGCCCTCATCCCTAAGGTGGATCGTCCAGAGCAAGTAAGTCAATTTCGTCCTATTAGTCTTTGTAATTCCTCTTACAAGATTATTTCGAAGTGTTTGGTCAAAAGACTGCAACCTCTTATGGCAAGCTTGGTTGGAAAATACCAAAACGCTTTTGTTCCGGGAAGATCAATCAATGATAATTGTATTATAGCTCATGAGATGCTGAGCTATGTCAAGGCTAGAAAAAAAGGAAATGATTTATGCCTTATTCTGAATCTAGACCTTAACAAAGCTTACGATAGAATAAGATGGAACTTTGTTCAAGCGGTACTGAAAAGCATTGGCTTACCAGAGAATTGGTGTCGCATCATTATGCAATGCATTACTTCTGTTACTTACTCAGTGTTAATCAATGGGGAGCCAACGGGTAAAATAGTCCCTAAAGCGGGGCTCAGGCAGGGTGATCCCTTATCCCCGTACATTTTCATACTTTGTATGGAAGCCTTGTCGAGGAAGCTAGTGCATGAACAGCAAGAAGGGAACATAAAAGGTCTAAAACTTGCCAGAAGAGCGCCAACCCTTTCACATCTTTTCTTTGCGGATGATGCTTTGTTCTTTATCAAAGGTACCTTGGATAATTGCTGGAACTTAAAAAAAATGCTAAACTCACTCTGTAATATTTCTGGCGAGATGGTAAATCATCAAAAGTCCTATGTGGTGTTCAGCAAGAACATTCCAAGGAAATTTGTTAGGTTGTTGAATAAAGGTCTCAAAGTGCAAATTAAAGAGAAGTTTGGCCAGTATCTAGGGTGTCCAATGAATGTGGATGGTAGGACGCTGAATGTCTTTCAAGATCTGCAACAAAAGGTTGAAGGTACAATTACTTCATGGAAATTCTCTAATCTAAACCAAGCGGGCAAACTTATACTTATCAACAGTATATTGGCTGTATATGCATCCCATATGATGGCAACTTTCCTCTTCCCAAAGAAAGTGTTAAAAAAGGTAACCTCTTCCCTTCTAAAATTCTGGTGGTCTTCAAGTAAGGATAAAAAACCAATTTACTGGAAAAAAAGGTCTCTACTTGAGGAACATAAAAGTTGGGGGGGGGGGATTAGTCTTAGAAACTTGGAGTGTTTAAACAAGGCTACGCTTTTCAAACAAGCGTGGCGTATCCAACAAAATGAGGATTTGCTGGTTAGTGAAATTTTTAAGGCAAAATATTCTCCCCTTTGGTTCAGCAAAAGTATGACAGGGATTATCCCACAGAAATGTTCGTGGGGTGGGAGAAGCTTGATGAGGAGTGTATCCATGATGGCAAAAGGCATTAGTAGGAGAATTGGAAATGGGAGATCAACTCCAATCTTAGATGCAACTTGGGTTGGCATGCAACCGATCAACATGTTAGAAAATCCACAAGATACAGGGGAGAAACCAGTATGGGTGGCAGACCTTATGACTGAAGATAAAAGATGGAATTGTGCTAAGATAGATAAGTGGTTTGAAAGTAAAACAGCTTACCAAATCAAGTCCATACATTTATCCCCACAACTAACTCTAGATGAATATGGGTGGATTCATACTCTAAATGGGAATTACAATATCAACTCAGGTTATTGGAAGCTCATACAAGAGAGGAGTTGTAATATTAATATTTCAAAGATTCCGAAATCTTTCTGGAAACAAAAAATTTGGCCCAAATGGAAGTATTTCTATTGGAGGCTATTTAATGGTGCTTTAGCCACTAGAGTTAACCTTAGGAAAAGAAAACTCCTAAGCGAGAGCCTTTGCCCACTCTGCGGGGTTTGCGAAGAATCTGATACTCATCTGTTTAAAGATTGTGAAATTTCAATGAGAATATGGAAATGTTCTAACCTGGGAATTATTTCCTCTACTCCTCAAGGATGTAAAGTTGCAATATGGTCAAGAAGATGGTTGTGGTTCATTATTAATAAAAAAGAGGAAGAGAAGATAGAGTTATTTGACTTCATTGCCGTTTTATGGAGTATATGGATGCTAAGAAACAAAGCAGTGTTCAATCCTTCAAAGAAAATTAATCCATACGAGGCCATACAAGATATAAGGCAATGGAAAGAGAGATGGATGAGGAGTAGTGAGAGACAAAACTCTAGCCTTCTAGAGCATCAAAAGTCACAAGAAAGGAAAATTCGAGTTGAAAGACCTCACCAAGAATCATGGAGCTCAAATTGGTCACAAAGAGAAGCTGATATGACATTAATAGTCGATGGAGCTTGGAAAGAGGCTTGCGAAGGGAGCTCAGGAGGAATCAGAGCAGCTTTTGGTTGGGTCATCATGTGTGAAGGACAGGAAGTAGCAAGAGGAAGCAGTAAAATTCATGCGCTTTCGGCAATTCAAGCAGAAGCATACGCAATGTATGAGGGAGTGAAACACTTAACTCTTATGAAACCAAAAATGCCGGAAATCTGGACTGACTCGCAAATTTTGGTTAGAGGCCTCCAAAAGCCCTCTAAGGCACCATTTTCAATTAGTCTTATTTTATATGATATAATAGCGGTTCTGCGTATTTTTAGTTCAAAAAAGATTTTACATGTATCTAGAGACAAAGTGGTAAAAGCCCATATTCTTGCCATCACAGCAAGAAAAGAGTAAGGCTTCTGCCTTCTTTAGCTCTCCTTGTTTATTTATGAGTTGTCAAAAAAAAAAAAAAAAAACAGTTTGTGTTATGGTGCTTTTTTCTAAAAAATTTATTCAAATGCCTGACGTCCGTAATTTGTCCCCCACTTTGAGATTTATGGCTCCGCCACTGCATATAGGTATGGACATATGGCACATAAGTGATAGGACATAGGATCTTTATGACCAATAGCCTAACCTCCATGCATACGGAAAAATTGGATCCATGACAATAAATCTTAAAGGTACACATTTACCACCTCATGACCTCAGTCCCCAATCATCTTTCTTTGCTCACACTCGTAAGTTGTAGGCTTGTAGCCACAATTTGGGTATTATTATAATTTTTTAGGCTACCGACCTGGCCGCCTTAACATTTAACAGCAATTCAACACGAAAACAGTTACATGGAAAGTTGACAAAATGTCTAAAATTTTCATATTTTAATCACATAATTTCACCAGATCGAAAATAATATATTATAATTTTAGTTTGAATGATGAAACGTAAGGGATTGCGTATTTGCGTACTTGCTTGGGACTTATGCTTTGATAGCGTATCTCATTCTCAGCACAACCTTGGCACTTGGCAGTACTAACCAGTAATGTTTTTTAAGTGAAGTTCAGGTTGACTTGGACCAAATGATTGAATAATTAAAAGAAGAGCAGTACTTCCGAGAACTAAATAACAACTCATTTGCTAAACGACGTCATTTTTTTCTTACTAACGCCCTAAATACATGTATAATACATGTATAATACATGTATATCACTATTAAAATACTCTCCCTCTCTCTCACTCTCCTACTCTCCCACTCTCTTCACTCTCCCTCACTCTCTCACTAGATCTCTCTCATGAACAACATCTACCTTCAACTTTTTTCCGGCGACATAAATTAACTCCGGCGACTTAATTTATTCCGGCCAGAAGCACAAGATCTCGCATTTTCTCCGGCGACAAACTTCGGCTTTGTGGAGGCGCACTAACTCCGGCGACACGTGGGTGAAGGAGAAGACGTTTTTCCGGCCAACATAACTCCGGCAACACCGATAACAACGAACTCCGGCGCAAGGTTAGTGTGGAAATCCTACAAATATAATGGGGCGCCTATTTTAGGCGGTTCCACCACTGGTGGAGCGTCTAAAACAGGCGCTTAACACCAGTGGTTGGGCGCCTAATTTAGGCGGACCACCTGAGGTGCAACCGCCTTATTTAGGCGCCCAACCTTTTTTTTGTTTTTTTGGGTTTTAATTTCTGAAAAAGATATTTTTTTTGTTTAAATATGTTTAGTTTAGAAATTAATAATTATAAAACTTTGTTAATTATGGTGTTTTATAGTAGAAAATTGCATATGTTAGACTAGAAATTGGTTTGTGTACTGCTGAAAATGTCAAATTTCAAATGAAATGCCATGGGGAGAGGGCACCTTATTTAGGCGCCTTCACCACAGGTTGGGCGCCTAATTTAGGCGCCCCACCTGTGGTGCAGGCGCCTAAATTAGGCGCCCAACCAGCGGTGCAGGCGCCTAATTTAGGCGCCCCACCTGTGGTTGAGGCACCTAAATTAGGCGCCTCACCTTGCATGTGGTTTGTTTAAAAAAAAAACCATGTACCCTGTCCAAAAAAAAAAAAAAAAAAAAAGGAAAGGTTTGTTTACAAACCATGTATAATGTACAAAAATACATGTATTATACATGTATTTAGGGCGTTAGTAAGTAAAAAAATGGCGTCGTTTAGCAAAACCCAATAACAATGCTGCACATTGCATTTTTCAGAAACTTAGCTTTGTTCATATTTTGAGGTGGATCATCCATCAAAACAAAATAAAAAGATATGGTCTCCCTTGAAGTAAACATATATTTGTATATGAAGCAAGGTTTGCCTCGTTCTATAAGGTTCTTAGCTTAGATCCTTAGTGTCTTGAGTTTAAATCTTGTCAATTGAGGGTTATATATATTTGTATAGTGCACAAGTTCTGAAAGTTTAAAGATCTACTTCCTACAAAATGAAAAAAAGTTACTTATACAAAAACATGCGTTAGTCTATAAGATGTTGGATCTGTGTCATTGTATTTCAAAATATCAACTTTTTATAATCTTTTTCCTAATAGATTATTAATAATATTATATTAATGGTTAAAGTTGTGCATTGACATGTGCGAAAGTCAAATTGTATCGACTAAATGGGATGGAAGGACTAATAAATTTTCACCATCATAATTAGAGTACATAGTCTATTTCATTTCACGCACTTAATAAATAAGTAACCTTTTTAGAAATGGTTGTTTTAAAAAATTTAATGAATATTTTAATGATTGTAATACTTTATCAAATAAAGGAATTAAGTTAGATTGTGAACAATATTTTTTTTTTTTTTGACAGCTAGAAAACGTACAAACTAGTAGATGGAAATAGGAATTCTAGTTTTACGACTACGCGTTGCTAACTCATGTGCCGGGGCAACTTTTTGTCGACTAACCTTCATTACCTGGCACCACTGGAAACTACGAGCTATCATTCGAATGTCGGTTATAGTGTGTTGAAGGGAGATATCCAACAGGTTCTTTGTCCTCAGTTGCTGAACCAGATTGTGCGAATCCGTATAGAGCAGTAGTCGTGAGAGATTTGTATCTTTTGCCCAAAGTAACGCTAGAAGGCAAGCTTTGGCTTCTGTTGTAATAGCTGAGTGTGCAACAAAACAACTACTTTGATAATACGTTTGCTGCTCTAATAACATCTGGGCCACCCAGGCTGCCATCCCATATGAGTCTGCTTATCCCAGGAGTCATCCAATAATATCTTAGCTTCCTGGTTACCCCTAGTCTCTTGCCCAAGGTTTGCAATCAAGAAACCGGGGGGGCAACTGGCCCTTCCTTTGGATCTATCTTCATCTGCAACCCCTGCACGAAAATCATATGTTGTTTCATGTTTTCCTCCATATGGTGGTGAAGAAAATCAATGGTAGCACGTTGTTGCCGGAACACTTGAGTATTTCTCGTAATCCAGATCGCCCATAACGTACTGATAAACGAGGGGAGTTGAGTGCCACTGTTACCCTCCGCTTTTTCGTAGAAGAGAAGAACCTCCACTATCCAATTCACAAACGTGAGAGGGGAGTCTGCTAGGAGCTGGTTTGGGAGTTTGTGTTTTTCCCATGCTGCACAAGCCAGAGGACACTGTCGAAAAAGGTGATTGCAGTCCTCGACATCCTCCAGACATATAGGGCATTGTTCAGTATTACCCATTCCTCGTCTAAACACGTTGGAGGTTGTGGCAATGCTATTTTGCCACACTTTCCAAACAAACAGTTTCCATTTTGGCATGATGTTCATACTCCAAATGTAACGACAAAAGGTCGTGTCCGCTTGGGTTGTCATGCTGCATATATCATTTTGGTAGAGTATTCACCTGACTTTGTATATGGCCAGACTTGACGATCTGGTACGTCAAAATGCGTAGGTAATTCCATTTCTTTAATCATGCGAGCACTTTCCGGTATAAAAAAACGTTGAATTTTATGGGTATCCCATCCGCCCTGATCTGGGAGAATGAGCTCAGAAACCCGAAGTTCTGCAGCTTCCCGTAAAGGTATTTCATCACGAAAAATGGGAGTTTTACCATTCACCCATTTATCTTTAGAAGCTACAATTTGGGACACCTTACCTACCTTCCAAACATTAATCTGTTGTAGCATCCGGTTCGTCGTCACTATTCCTTTCCAACCCCATGATAATCGTTGGTAGTTAGATCGAGTGGAAGATAATTGGGTAGCTTGACGAAATTTTTTGGAAATGAGAAGTTGCGGATTATGCTGTAGCCGCCAAGCTTTTTTCATCAAGAGAGCCTTGTTAAAATTTTCGATACTGCGAATTCCCAAACCCCCCATACCACGAGGCTGGTGAAGAATCGCACGACGCTTCCAATGAATACCTTTGTTGTTCCGATCTTTCCAGAAGAATCGGGCTAACAATCCATCGATCTTATTAGCAATCGTGGTAGGTAATCTAAAAACTGCAAGCTGATGAATTATCGTAGCAATTAGAATAGAGTTGATAATGATCAACTTGGCGGGCTGAGAAAGATGTCGATGATTCCATTGAGAGATTTTGGATGAAATTTTATCCAGCAGAGGGGTGAAGTGTTGACATTTAGACCCTTGAATATCAATTGGAGCCCCAAGGTACAAACCCAAAGACGCATTTACCTCCATTCTTAGGATATCTTTAAACATTTTTTGGAATCGATCTGGAATGTTCGAGCTAAATTTGATGAAAGATTTATGTAGATTCACCATTTGACCTGAGATTTTGCAGAATCTGGCAATGATATTATTCATAGAAGTGCACGCTTCTAAGGTGGCTTGAAAGAAAAATAATGAATCATCTGCAAAAAATAAGTGAGAAATGATAGGGCCACCTCTACGAATCCGAATACCCTGAAAGGCCCGAATATCTCTTGCTAGGGAGGTCATTCTTGACAATATATCCATGCAGAAAAGAAACAAATTAGGAGACATAGGGTCCCCCTGACGTAATCCACACTTTGGAGAGAAAGCCCGCGTAGCAGAGCCATTTACAAGCAGACGATAAGAAACCGTTGAAATACATTGTTGAACCAGATGAACCCATGTTGGGGGGAAGCCATACGCGGACAGGACCTTTAGCAGAAACAACCAACTTACTCAATCATACGCTTGTGAACAATATGTTTTAACGACAATAATTTAACAACTATTAACAAAAAAGTTTGATGAAGGTTCGAATTATTGTAAGATATACTTTCCATCATGTGAAATTTTCCAATATACAAAGTTACTACATAGAATTTCCCAATAATTTTTAGGAGTTAAATAGTTGATGGTGATCCCAATTTTAATTACAAATTTTAGTATAAATAATAATCACGGTTTGTTAATTAATATATTAAAGTTCGTCTCTGCTTTGTGATAGTCTCAATCAACTTTTGATGGGTGTAGTCAATTGTCACTCTATTAGGAGATGTACAAATATCGTAGGTGTTCAAAATATTTTTGGGAGCCTCCTAGTCTAAGCCAGTTGATTCTAGCCATCAATGCTTTAAATCCTAAATAAAATTACTTTAGTATGTAAGAATAGTAGCATCAATATGAAATCATATGGTGTTGTTGTAACTCTAAGAGGCTTTTTTTTTTTTGCGTCTTCATTCTCTTTCTAAACATCTAAATAATTAGACTATGTTAGCTTCTATAATGCACTTTAATTATCTTCATGATGCCCCAACAATAATGCTTGATATAAAACCTATGCTGATGAGTTTTCTTTTGTGTCCAAGAGTTTTCTTTTGTTCCTTCCTAAATTATTTTATCTTTGAAGTAGAGGATTTTGGAATAAAAGATAATAAAGGAGAGTTGGACCAAACTGTGCGCACGCACCATGTGAAGGTGCATGCGCACAAAGTGAATGTCCAATCAAAAAGAGTCTGAAGGTTTTGTGCGGGGGCACTAAGCTTTATCTACGTTGCGCCTTTGTTCTTTTTATCCAATGCTTCCTTGTGGTTATTGATATTGCTTTTGTAATATTCCTATAATGTCATTTCTTGAACATATGTGTTGAGGTGCCTCTTCATCTTACTCTATGGAGGTTATATAGAGGTCACAACATACTTATGTCTTCCCCTATTAATACAGGCATTGATGACTCATTATGTTGTTGCTTACAAAGATATTGTTCCTCATTATATGTTGTTCATTTTTAAGCTTTTTGTACGAGGTTCTTATGTTGTTCATGGAGAACATTTTATATTCTTGACTTGTTCACCCTTTCTCTTTGTTTCTTTTCCCACCCATGAGTTTATGTGGCTCTAACCTCTCACCTAGAAGTGCATTTGTATAAGAGTGGTGTGTAAACCTTAGGGAACGGAACGACGAATGATTATGCATCCCAATTGCCGATTATTGATTTCAAGTCAGTGGTGTATTACATGACATATCATTAATGTTCTTATCCTTTTTATCTTATTCATCCTCTTTTATTAGCCTTAAAAAGCCCTCTATTTCAAACGCTACCCACACAGTATCAAGAAGAGATAAATTGTTTCTGCTTTTTCTCTTCATTACTTTTACCAACTCTACTAACTTTCTCGTAAAAGACTAATAAGTCGATAATAGCTCATAATTTAGATGCATTCTAAGTCTCATTTAGCTTAGTTTGAGAGCATTTAGGACTAATTATTGCATTCTTTTGGCTCTTTCTAGTTCCATGTGACTTCACGGGGAGTTTTCTTGTGTTTGAGTTACTTTTCAGGTTAATCAAACATATTCAATCTCTTGTGGGGCGTTGGATCAGAGTTAGCTATGGGCTTCAATGTGGGCTGAAGCAGGTGAGCACGGACGTGTCATATCCAACACGCATGTGTTGTTTCGCTGGATTCGAGGTAGAAACTACTGGAATGAAATTTTGAAGGCTACACGCGCGTGTAATTTTTGACATGTCTGTGTCACCTAATTTTGAAGGCTACACGCCCGTGTCGTTTTTGACATGTCTGTGTCACCTATTTTTCCAGAAGAAAGGATAGTAGGAAAAAATTTTCATATATAATTTATAGATTGTCAATTTGAATGTTAATCTGAAATGTGTTAAGTAAATGCAAATTAACGGTACAATTGTAACTTTTGAAAAGAGTAGGAAAAATATGATTATATTTATTGCCTTGTTATTTGATTATGATCTAAATGAAAAAAAAAATTTGAATAATTTTTTTGTATCTTTGGATTTAAATTCTCAGTTGGGTTGAATATTTCGGGCCCCAAAAAACTAAATCCTAAATCTACTCATACTTAGAGTATAAAAATAGTCAACCAAACTCCAATGTTAACACCAAATGTAGGTATAAAATTTGTAAGACAACAAAAACAGGAACTAAATTGGTTACATGTGAAAAGTCACCATTATGAATTACTACTATTATTATTTAATGATCTTCCGAATCGTGATCTACCTTGGTTTACAGTTTACACACATCAACCCCTCAACGCGCCTTCGCAAAATAATACACGCAACTTAACTCCCTCTTCCAACAGTCAAAGTCAACTAAAACATGTAAACTTAAAAAACCCAACCCATTTAAAATCCATTACTCCAAAAACCAAAGAAACACCCAAAACTGAAAAGTAGTAAAAATGGAAACAAACAAAGGGATTCCATTACTATTCCAGCAACTAAAAGCTTTGTTCTCAAAAAACGCATTACTTTCATGGCGTCACAAATGGGCAACCATTCTTCAACTGTTTTCTTCATTAGTTTTCATTTTCTTGATGTTTTGTATCCAAAAAGCAATTGAAGCTCAGTTTAAGAACACTACTCATTACGACACCGTTTTGGATCCTACACCTCTTATTTCTCCCTCTATTCCACCTTGTGAAGATAAGTTCTTCATCAAACTGCCTTGCTATGATTTCATTTACAGTGGGAATTCAAGTATTAATGTTAACCGTATTGTTTCGAGGATCATGGCTAACAATCCTGGCCGTCCGATTCCTCCTACTAAGGTTCATTTTCTCTCTCCTCTTTTTGTATTTTTAAATTAATTGCATTGCTAAATACTTCCTCCGTTTTCTTTTTTTTTATAGATGCTCCATTTCCCTTAAATGGAAATGTCATAATAGTTACTACATACCATAAATGAATCCCATTTTCACCATAAAGATCTTAAAATACTATTCCCTCCGTCCCATAATATAGTGCTTGTTTCTCTTTCTTGAGGTCAAACTTTAAAATCTTTGACCAAGTATTCTCATTTGTATATATAAAAAAACATATTCATGTGGGATCTTGTTAGATTCGCTTCAATGTGTAGTTTCATAATATCAACTTTTTATATATTTTATTAATAAGGAATTGAAGATATCGAAGGTCAAATATTTATTTTGGAGACCGTGTAAAAAAGAAACAAGCACTATATTATGTAACAGAGGGAGTATTAAAAAGTTAGTGGTCCCCCACCTTCTCCTCTAAAATACCCATACTTTTTCCTTAACAAATGTTTTTTTTATTCAAAAAGTGTTGGTCCCCTACTTTCTCTCTCTACCTTTCTTAAAAACCCCTCACTTTCCCTATGTAGCATTTATTGTTTTTGGGTTGTGTTTAACTGTTGATTTGGTAAAAGTTTGACTCATCACATTTTACGGTGTGCTTATTCTATCTAGAGTAATTATATTGTTAGGAATAAGAAGTTAAATTAGGGGAAGAAAGGGGTTAGCATGCTAATAATGGGTGAGATTTAATCGTCCACTATTTTAGGTAAAATTGGCCCCAACACTATAAATTATTACTTTAGTGCACCCAACAGTCCAACACTATAAATTTTGACCAATAACCAAATAACCACGAACTATTGACTTGGGTGCAGTGCGTGTCATGACGTCGGAGTTACCTTTTCTCGCCATAGTGTTTATGGTGTTGAGCCATAGGGCCCATAGCTATAGCCTATAAGATGTATTGAAAAGTTGCCTAAAAAATGTTTCTGAAGAGTTGGTTATCGTTCTATTAGTACATAAATTGAGTGGATGTGTTCTACTATGACTAATTTAGTTTGTAAATTTTGTGAAGTTTCGTTTATATTATAGTCCTATATAGCATTTTTTTTAAACAATATAAAAAGTTGATAGGTGAGGGTAGGGTAGGGTATATATGGTCCAACTATTGTGGAGTGATTTTTATGGGAAATGATTCCACGTTTTTTAAAAATGAGACTTGGAAACTGTGTACAGATAATTGAAGAGAATACCTTTTTCTATTAAACATTAGGTGATCTAAGCTGTCACTTAGTTTATTTTATTTAACAGTTAAGACTGTTTGATAGTGAAACTTTGGTTGTTTTTGGTACTTGAGACTTCGGAGTTCCTACGTGACCCCGTTTACACATAAGCATTATTGTTATTTTGTGATTGAAACTGATTATTTTGTTTTATGTGGTTTTTCTTATATGTAGTTACTAACTTTTACTAATTATAACTAACTTTTAGTCTCAATTCTCAAGATAAATTTTACTAATTAAAAACTAATATTATTGATTAAGATTGATTTTTTTTTACCAACTTTTACCAATTATAATAAATTCTTACTGCAATACAATACATTCACTTTCATGTTTATCAATGCACAACTTTGATAGTATATCCAATTTTTAATGTGCAAAAATTTAAAAAGTTGAACTTGTTGAAAAAACTAATGTGATTGCATTTTACATATGTACTACTCTATTAGTAAAAACTTGTTGCTAAAGTTGGTATATGAATAGTACAAAAGTTTCATTTTCAGTTAACAATAAACACAATAATAAAGTACCTACACTGATAATGACTCGATTCGACATGAATAATTAAGGAAGTATAAGAATTTTATTGATATATCATTTTAATCGAATCAGCAATAAACTTGGTTATGATCGAATATAATTTGAAATCGAAGTGAGTGACTAAACACACAATTATAACATGAACCATACTCGACCTGATAGAATGGATGTTTTTGATATAAGTTATCCGGCCCAATTTAGAATGATACTTAAAGTTACAAATCCTCATTCTAATCCTCACAGAAAATTGTCCAAATTGACTTGGAAAAATTGATACGAGAATTATCTATGATTTATCATTCTAGTCTGATTAGCAATAGACCCAAATAATATAATTTGAAATCAAACTGAATGACTTATCACTCAGTGATGATATGAACCAAACTCGATCTAGACGACTAATTTACCACCTTGTTACTAGAAACTTGAACAAAGCATGGATTATGTACTAGAGTGCACAATGCTCATTGTGCACCTGAAACAACATACCATTCATACCAGTGTTACCTAATTCCCTAATCCCCCGTAAATTGCGAATTGAGAAAAGCGAATTATGGTCGTTTTGGCTCATTTTTGGCACATTTTGGGCGAATTAGCGAACTCAAAAAGCGAATTAGATAGCGAATTAGGTAACACTGATTTATACAAAAGAACATGAACTTTTTTCAACAACTTTTTAAGATAAAAAGAACACACAATTTAAAATTAAAGAATATGTAAATCTCGAATTATAAAAGAACATAAGTCGTAATGAAAAGAACATATTCTAAATGAACATCTAGTTTAAATTAAAAGAACATACCTTTTTAATTTAAATTTGAAAAAAGAAATCTCGCCAACAACCATTTTTTTGGAAAACGTGAAACTAGTTACAAGATTTAAGGAAACAAATAACAACATTTTTCTTAAAATCATGGTTTCTTAAAATATTAAAACTACGTTGTTTAGCTGAGGGTGCACCATCCTCTACATGCACTTGGTGACTTGGGTGCATATTCCTATTTGCGAAACTTCAAACATATTCCAAAGGTGGCATGCAATATGGGAGGAGGAACCCCCTGTTTCCAAGTTGGTAGACTGGTGGCGTTATTGTTGTGATCTTTGACTTGATTTAAGTCAAGGAAAGACACATTAATTAGTTTCTTTCGTTTTCTTGCTATTGATTTAGGCCTTGTTCGTTTGAACTGAACTGAACATAAATTAAGCTCAAAAGAACAAGTAAGACTTGATTATGTTGTTTTTACTTAATAATTGATTACTAGTTGATTAATATGGGCTTTTGGAACGTTTAGGAGAAGCAAAATTCACAAGATCACATTAACCCTATACTTTCAACTTTCAATGATGTCTCTGTTGATCATGGGTGCTACAAATTTACATTTATAGGAAAAGATAAAGAACAACATAAGGATTGAATGACACTTAGAAATAAAAATAAAAAAATTCATGCTCAATGAAAGATATGTATCTTAGACCACTATGACATTCAGGTTGAGTCAGCTTTACAAGTGCCACTTGCTTATCCAGGTTAGAAGCTTTACAGCAGAAGCTGAGGTTGATGAATGGTTACTTAACCAGCCCATGTATAGTCCAGGCGCATTGCATTTCGTAGAGAGAAATGGGACAACAATAAGCTATGGTGTTCAAACTAATTCGACAGCAGTACAACAAAGAGGGAAGTATGAAGATCCTACCTTCAAGTTTCAGATTCCACTTCAGATTGCTGCAGAACGTGAGATAGCGAGATTTCTTATTGGAGGTATCTTACATTTTCTGCTACTCTTCATGATCCTTTTTTTAACACTATCCGCTTATTGTGATGTTTAACCAATTATGCTTTATGTTTGGCTTATTTGCTTGCTCAGATCCAAACTTTAGCTGGACAGTAGGTTTAAATGAATTTGCACACCCTCCTCAAGACCCCTTCTCTGCTATTGGCACTATCGGTCCAACCTTTTTCCTCGCAGTTGCCATGTTTGGTTTTGTGTTCCAATTGAGTTCCCTGGTGATGGAGAAAGAACTAAAACTTAGAGAGGTTATTACCTATTCTTAGAAGAGTCAAATGAAGTACAATAAATTTCTTTAAGAATATCTCTGCAGTACATTAAAGATTACACCTCTAATTTATGTTGTTCCTTTTTCAGGCGATGAGTATGATGGGCCTGTATGATACTGCCTATTGGTTGTCTTGGCTAGCTTGGGAGGGCGTTCTTGTGGTTGTTTCATCAATTTTTATCGTACTATTTGGGATGATGTTTCAGTTTGATTTTTTCCTGCACAACAATTTTGCAATATTGTTTCTCGTGTTCTTTCTTTTCCAATTGAACATGGTGAGTAACCTGTTCTCTTTTTGGTGATTTATCAGCTGCATTTTCACTGCTGATTTAAGATCACATAACATAATATTGTTTAGAAATTATTTTGAACCATCATAATACTACAATGTTTTTATCCACTGACCTCTTTTTTGCTCTTACCCATGTCAAGACGGTTTTTGCATTTGCGCTATCAGCCTTCATTAGCCAGTCATCTTCAGCCACAAACATAGGATTCTACAACTTTATTATCGGCTTAATCACCCAGGTTAGTTTCTCTAATCCGTTTGAGAATTATGGGTTAAAAGTCGGGGAAATCAATATACTTGTTCACTGATGTTATCGTATATTGTGCAGATCGTGACAGCATTTGGATTTCCATATAGTGATTCATTCTCTCAACCATACAGAGTCATATGGTCCTTTTATCCACCAAATCTGCTCGCCAAGGCTCTTAATATGCTAACAGATGCAACTAGGACAAGTCAAGACCCTGGAATGAGCTGGAGCGGACGTACAAGCTGTGCGCCCAATGATGATGACTGTATTTTAACAATGGTGCGTCATATCCTACATATTTTGATACTCTACTAATCATTTCCTTAAATCTGATCTTTATCCTTTTTGCATGTCCCTTTTCAAATATATTTCCATCTTTGCTTGGTCTATTTTGACGTTTTAGCGATAACCATTAATTGCTTCATCCCATGACAGAATGACGTCTTCATATGGCTTTTAGGGACGTTTGTTATGTGGTTTTTCTTGGCCCTTTACTTTGACAACATAATTCCAAACCCTTATGGAGTACGGAAATCAGTGTTCTACTTCTTGTACCCTGGATATTGGACCGGCAAAGGCGGAAGCAAGGCAGAAGGTAGCCAGTCCTTATTTTTCTTTTACATATTATGCAGTTTTCCCTAATGTCATGTATTAGCTTTTGCCAGCTAATAAAAAGCTCTTACATTGATACATCAGAGGGTGGTATTTGTACTTGCTTGGGTTCTTCCTCACAACTCGAGCACATAACTCCTGATGACGAGGATGTTCTTCAAGAGGAGGTCACTGTAAAACAGCAAGCACATGAAGGTGGTGTTGATTCAAATATTGCAGTCCAAATACGTGGCCTGGCAAAGGTTTATCCTGGATCAACAAGTCTTGGATGCTTTAAATGCAAGAGGACCCCTCCTTATCATGCTCTCAGGGTAAAGAATGTCACAATTTATGTGTTAGACAATACACTGCACGAACAGCAAGAAAGCTATGCCTATGTTTTTTATTGTTTCTGTTAAAATTTGCATGTTTTGGACAAGGAACATGCCAGGATAATGAACATGAATGATAAATTGTGCTACAATATTGACATTATTTACTTGTTGCTTATTCTGAGAAACTTGTTTGAAAAACTGGGACAAAGGACCCCGGTGCCTACAATGTGACGTTTCCCACCCTAAATGTTGGCCAAGTTGTACATTATTCAGGCAATTTAGGTTCCTGTTAGTTTAATGCTCTGGAGTTTTAAATTCAATAATGGATTCATCAATTTCTCCAGGGCTTATGGGTAAATCTTGCTAAGGATCAACTATTTTGCCTTTTGGGACCCAATGGAGCTGGAAAAACTACTGCAATCAATTGTTTGACTGGGATAACACCGGTGACCAGTGGAGATGGTATCAATTAGTTTTAGAATTCATACCTTTTGTTTAAATATTTTTTAAGTTCTATAATAAAAGTTTCTTGATTTTACTGTTGATCCACAGCATTGATCCATGGGCATTCCATCCGAAGCTCTGTTGGCATGTCAAACATTAGAAGAATGATAGGCGTGTGTCCACAGGTAGTCTTCTTACACTATGACTTTACATTTCTGGCAGCTTCTAAATTCTATTAACCTCAAGTTAAGCAACTGAACTACCTTATTTCTTGCACCCTAGTTTGATATTCTGTGGGATGTATTGACTGGTCAAGAGCATCTCTACCTCTTTGCAAATATAAAAGGTCTACCTCGTGCAACAGTTTCGACGGTATGTATCTCATATTAACTCAAAATTTAATAGTCTCTGTTCCTTGTTTCTTCAGATACGACATTCTGTCCATTTCAGTCAATAATTTTTTCGAGACCGTGATCTCATAACTTTTTTAATTACGATCACATACAATCATTTCAACTTCGTGTACACACTTGAGATAGAAATTGAAAATTTTACTATGATATTCAGGTTGTTCAGAGTTCATTGGCAGAGGTTAAACTAACTAATGCCGCAAAAATGAGAGCTTCAAGTTACAGTGGTGGAATGAAACGACGTCTAAGTGTTGCAATTGCACTCATTGGTGATCCTAGAGTAATAATATTGGATGAACCTGTAAGCATGCAATTCATCAAATCTTGTTATCTATACATTAGAATGAAGCATGTGCTATAAGTTTGTCCTTACATAAAATCTGCAGACAACAGGTATGGATCCAATTAGCAGGAGACATGTATGGGACATAATAGAAAATGCAAAACAAGGACGAGCCATTATTCTAACTACACACTCCATGGAAGAAGCCGACATATTGAGTGACCGCATTGGTATTATGGCTAAAGGAAGACTCCGATGCATTGGAACTTCCATCAGATTGAAATCACGCTTTGGGACTGGGTTCATTGCTAATGTGAGCTTTGTTGGAAACCTTAATGGAACCCCAGCCAACGGAGATGCAACTGATATGAATTCCCACGAGCCTGTTAAACACTTCTTTAAGCATGTATGTTACAGAGGACTAAATGTTTTACTTGTTAGTTATTCCTTTATAACTCATCTTTTTGGTGTCTAAATAATCACTTATCTTGTTGCAGCATCTGGGTGTGGTGCCTAAAGAGGAGAACAAATCCTTCCTCACTTTTGTTATTCCGCATGAAAAAGAGGAGTTATTGACGGTAAAACTCTACATGCATTTTATATTTATTTAGAGAGTGATTGGTTAGGTGGAAAATATTTTTCTGAAAAGTGTTTTCTCATTTTCCTTAGTTTGGTAAATAAGGGGTGGAAAAACAGTTGTCTAAATTCTTAAAGGAAGGAATGCGACATATTCCTCCCTATTCTTCACCTTCCTCTATTCCTTCCTTCCGTCCATCCTCCTTTCATTTATACACATCTGTTTCTCTCTTACTTTTTATGCGAGGAACTAAACCAAATGTAAACTTATCTACGATTGTGTTTTCCTGGGAAATTTTTTGCTATGAAAAATCCTTTGTATTGACTATGATTCTGTCAAACCAAACGAAGCCTAATTAGTCACTGACTTCATTTCTTCTGAAAATATTGCTATTCTTGTTGCTTAGTAAATTCTTCAAGATTTATTTTGTGAACAGGTGTTTTTTGAAGAGCTTCAAGCAAGGGAAGAAGAATTCGGTATAGCTGATATCCAGCTTGCTCTTACCAGTCTGGAAGAAGTTTTCCTAAATATTGCAAGACAAGCTGAGGTGGAAAGTGCTGCTGATGAGGGAAAATTGGTCACCTTAAACCTCACAACATCTGAAACCTCGGTTGAGGTATGTATGTTCAAGGTCACAAATTACGATAAAACAAAATGTGCTTAATTCCCTCAGTCTGATAAGATTAGAAGTGAAAAGAGCTTTCTAAACTGACCTCAAACCCTGATAATTTTGTGTACAGATACCTGTTGGAGCTCGGTATGTAGGGATACCAGGAACAGAATCTGCAGAAAATCCTAGAGGTGTTATGGTAGAAGTGTACTGGGAACAGGATGATTCTGGTGCTTTGTGCATTTCAGGTCACTCCCGGGAAGTTCCCATACCTTCAAATGTGGAGCTACCTATACCACCCACCGTAGCCCGCCGAAGTGTATTCGGTCAAAGGGAGAAGATTCATGGTCTTGTTATCAACCCGACCCAGATTTCTGAAACAATATTCCAGTGATTGAAGCTTTGCACATTTAGTTTTACTTACATGATATATTGATATCCTATAGTAAATAGTGACCCACTTATACTTTTTTTAGTTTCTTTTTGTTTACATATTTATTTGTATATGAAAGAATAATCAAAATTTTGCATGATTAAAAGATGGTATTTATTGATCTTTTTTCTCCTTTACTACCTTCCCTTTCCCCTGACAAAAGATTTGTAATACTTTGTACAAGTAATCTGCTTTCCATACACTAGTTTCTACTGATATATTGGTTTAATGAAAGCTGAAATTATACGAGATTTGCAGCTTGTCTTGAGTTTTGCTTTACAATGAAAGCTGTTAGTCGATGCGTAGCTTTTTTTCTAAGGCCATACATGCTTAGTTCCTTCCCCGGTTCCACTTATATCATTCCCTTGTACACACGCCAGTGACACCACCTTAGCTACCAACTTTATGTCAGAGAAAATTTATAGTAAACCCAGTAGTATTATGCTCATGGACCATGATATGCCAAATACTTTTTTTTTTCTTATTGCTCATTTGAAATTCTCCAAATGACTTTCACAAGAAAGCTGGACTTAGTGGGTCAAATCTCCCGTACCGAGGCCTATTGTCCACGAAAGCGGATGACTTTGGAAGGCATCTTTATTAGAACTAGCAATCAATCAAAGAATAGGACATAGAGGGCTACCACTCTTCCTACTACGACTTTGAATGCGTCTGGAAGTCCCTAATCCATCAATATGCACCCATCTTAATAAAGACTCGGACACTGTGTGAGCAAAATCATACTCATTTCTAATTGTTTATGCTCGAATGAGCAAACGTTCTCATATGGGAAAACAATTATACTTATTTGAGAAAATGAGTAAACACATTTGTCCAAATGAGCAAACATTTCCACTCATTTTCTCAAATGAGCATAACCGTTTGCTCATTTTGAAACTGCAATATTGATTTCAAATGTGAAAATAAGTCCACCATTTGATGAACTTCGAAACTTCAATATTTATTTCTGCCATTGATGAAGCCTACCTTTCTCAAATCATATTTTACAGTTCATTAATCTGATTGACCATGTTGGGAGAGAAACCATGAAGGAAAGAGAAATTTGGAGGTAAGAAAAAATGGAGGAGAGATAAATTTTGAAGTAAGAGAAACAATGGAGGTAAGATAAATTTAAAACTAGTGTTGATTCTTAAATCATCTTTTGCATAACGATAATTAATTCGGCCATTGAAGAAAAGAGAAATTATGAGGTAAGAAAAAAATGGAGGAGAGATAAATTTTGAAGTAAGAGAAACAATGGAGGTAAGAGAAATTTAAAATTAGTGTTGATTATTAAATTATCTTTTGCATTATCGATCATTAATTCCGGCATTGAAGAATTTTGGAAACTCTAATGTTGAATATCAAATCTGAAATTAATTACACCATTGACGAAATTCGAAGCTCAATATTTGTTTTTGTCATTCATTAATATCAATGAAGGTTTCAAATTTGAAGGAGAGAGATAAATAATGTAGGAGAAAAATTTGGAGGTGAAAAACTATCAAGGTGAGAGAAATTTGGAAGTGAGAAACAATAGAAGAGGGAAAAAAATTGGGGGTAAGAGAAACAATGAAGAAGATGAGTAAATAATGAGTAAAATGATTAGAAATGAGTAAAATTTTGTTCATTTGGAGAATTTATTACATAATTGCCCCTGGGTGAACCATGCATGTACTCCTCTGTGTCATATAGTAATAGCTTTTTGTTATACTCGCTCCGTAATTTTTTTTCATAACTACAATTTTCATAAATGGATTCCCAAATTACTTGCTACGATTGAGGTTGAGGTGGTGGAGTAGTGACATCGCTTCCCACCTCATATCCCTGAGGTCTAGGGATCAAACCTCATAGGACTCATTTGAGGATTTCCCCTTATCTCCCCTCAAGTAAATCCCCTTCATCTTACCTTAAAAAAAATTGCTTGCTACGTTTGTTAATCCTACATTCAGGTCTTAACGCTTTAAATTCAACATATGCAGTACGGTCGCTAACATAATAAGAATTGCTAAATGTAGGTAAGCCTCTAAAAGTCGATCTTTCGATTCTAACCTTCGTTAGCAAGATATAATTAAACAATTGATCAGGTTGCAAGATTGACAATAGAAACCTAATCAATTAAAGATATGAATGACGAATTATATTATTAACAAATATTATTAATGAGTCATATTATAAACATATATTCCCGAAACTCTAGAAAATAAACTACTCAAATAAATCAATCAATAAAAGAGAGAAAAGAAGAAAATATCTCTAACGATTTCATTAATGGAGAAACAAGAATTAGGATTCATGGAGGAAAAGAGAAGAGAGCGTAAAAATTTTCTAAAGGAAAAATAAAGCATGAGAGAGACCCCAAAATAAATATCCTAAATATTTATATTTTCCTCTAATCTAATCTCCAAATAAGTAAAAGAAAAGAAATAAGAAAATAAACTAATACAAGGAAGTTTGATAATTACCCGATGATAGTAGATGATATGTTCTGCCCGACAATGACCACGAGCCCCTTATTTACGTCAAAAGCTCAGGCGAGCAGCGACCATTGTGCGCTGGCAAGCCAGCGGGCCAGGCAACAAGCTGCGACAAGAGCGAAGAAGGCAATCATTGGGCGTTGGGTGCCTGATTCACTGGGTCATCTTCCGAAGGCTGTATCTCGAGCTCTATGCATCGTCTATGGGCGTCTGACCTATAGTTGCGAAGGGCTTCAAGTCTAGTTTCCAACGAAACTTGATTCACTTCAATCCCATCTGTAGAACTCAATTTATGATAAAAAAAAAGTGAATATATGTCGGTTCTTATCACTTTGCAACTAACGTATTTCTTCGTTTTCAACTCAAATTCACTCTTGAAAGATATGTCGCAATCCTCATGGAAGCTATCTTCACTTCATATGATCATAAGGCTCAAAAAAACATTCATGAGCATATAAATTCATCAGTCAAAACCGGCAATTCATTAACTTCCACTGCAAGAATTATCCAATTCATCCAAAATTGCTTCAAAAGCGTCCAAATAGCTATAAAACTACCTGAAACATTAAGAAAACCACAAACGGAAGCGTAATAGAGCACAAAATAGATAGTTAATACTAAAGGCTCAAAAAAACATTCATGAGCATATATATTCATCAGTTAAAACCGGCAATTCATTAACTTCCATTGCAAGAATTATCCAATTCATCCAAAATTGCTTCGAAAGCGTCCATATAGCTATAAAACTACCTGAAACAATAAGAAAACCACAAACGAAGCGTAATAGAGCACAAAATAGATAGTTAATACTAATGACTCCTAAAATGCAACTATATGAACTAATATGCTCTAATAATAACCTAGTGGTGCTTAAAAACTCTATACGAAATTGATTTATCAACACTAGGCCCCCACCCCTCCTTGGTCTGTGTACAAAAGTAAATGTAACAACAAAATACAGCACCAAAACACCCCACATGCAGATACACCTCCTAAAATACAGCACTAAAACCAAAATGAAACGTAACAAGTAAAAAAAAAAGACGAGATCCCAAGCTTTGTTGGTTGGGGATTCATTTTGTAACCTTTAGGACACAAGATCATTCCAAACTGCGTTACTTGGAGGGTAGAGATTCCCTGTTCCTTTCTCCCCTACTCTCAAGTGCCCCGACCTGCGAATGCTAAGCCAAGATTACCGTGCAGATTGAGTTCTAAATAGGGTCCTTCTCCTCCCCATTAAAAAAAAAGACGAGGAAGTAAAGTAATAGCTAAAATAAATGATTTTAGTTAGTAATGGAGGATCTACTAAAGTGTTGGACATTAAATTGGGTTGTTACCAAATTGGTGGAGATCAACATAAGTCATACCTTGGCAAACATAACTAAGAAATAAGAATGCACTAAGGAATGATTCGACAAAAACGATCTCACATATTAGCTTCTGTTTGGATTTACTGAAAACTTTTCAAAACTGACTCGATTTATTCTACGGTTTTTTCACCTTATACCCCTGACAAATTTTTTTTTGCACCATATACCCTTGCAAGTTTCCAAATTCACCATATACCCCCGACGTTTTAAAAAATACATCAACTTACCCTTATGACTAATGGAAGGCTAACGCCGTTAGTAATTAACCCCTAATCCCCCCTCTAACCGTAATTAACTAACCTAAACCTAAGCCAAACCCTAATCCTAATCCCTAATCTAATACCTAACCCTAACCCTAACCCTAACCACCCCTTACCCCAGCCCCCCACTCCCCCACCCCTTACCCCAGCAGCCCCCATTGCCCCACTACCCCCGAAGCCCACCCCCTCCCCACCTCCCCCGAAGCCCCCTCCCCTTCCTCTTCCCCTGCTGAATTGCGCAACCCCTCCCCATCCCCTTCCGCTGCAATCGCGCAACCATCCTCCCTCTCCCATTCGACTTTCGATTTATTTTTAATTCAAGCATTGAGTTTCGTCATTTTGAAGTGGTGAATTTGTCGAAAATGGCGGGTTTGGGGAGGATTTCGATAGGTTTGTCGAAAATAAAGGGTTTGGGGAGGATTTCGAGTGAGTTTTGCGGAAACTATAAGGGGTTTGCGAGGAAGGGGGTTGCGGGGAAGGGGTTGCGAGGGAAGGGGGTTGCAGGGGCATGGGGTTGCGGGTCGAAAGGGAGGGGGAGGGGGTTGCAGGTCCGAAAGGGGGAGAGGGGGTTCCGGCCGTGGGGGCGGGGGGGGCTGGGTGGTGGGGCAATGGGGGCTAGGGTAAGGGGTGGGGGAGTAGGGGGCTAGGGTGGTGGGCAGTGGGAGGCTAGGGTAAGGGGTGGGGGAGTGGGGGCTGAGGTAAGGGTATTAGATTAAGGGTTAGGGTTAGCATTTGGCTTAGATTTAGGTTAGTTAATTAGGGTTAGGGGGGATTAGGGGTTAATGATTAACGTACGTTAACACCGTTAGTCATTAAGGGCAAGTGGATGTATTTTTTGAAAAGTGGAGGGTACATGGTTAATTTGGAAACTTGCGAGGGTATATGGTGCAAAAAAAATTTTATCAGGGGTATATGGTGAAAAAACCGTTTATTCTATGGCGAAGCATCCAAAGCATAACTGCACTCTCACACGATCTTTGCCGAGAGATAAGAGCATTTGGTGAAACCGGCTGGCAAAAAATGTTGAGCGTTGGCACGTCACAAAGGATGAATTTTAGTTACAAAGATTTCTGAATAGAGAATACAAATGTTAATTAGTTTTTATTTATTTGATTTCTTACAAGAAAAGAATAAAAGATAGAGATAAAAAGAAAAAGATGGACGTCTAGAGAAAGGTAAAATGTAATAACCCTAAAATTTAAACTTGCTTAATTTAAACAATAATAATTAGTGGTTAAATTTTTCCTTTAATTATGAATTATGACTGAAATTTGTTCCTCTATATCTAATTATTGATAAAAAGATATTTAGTTCTTTAAATAAATATATGTTGTATGAATTGCAAATATTAACAAGTGAAGGTAAGATTAATTAAGAAGAGAATTGACAAAGTGCTTCTAATCAAATAGTGGCTCAAATTGAGGGTATTAAGAATAAAAAGGAAAAGAAAAGGAGAAAAGAAAAAGAAAAAGGAAAAATTAAAATAGAAATTATGTTTTCATTTCCATCTCCATTATTCCTCACAAGAAAACCCAACAATGAATTTTTCTTGTAGCAGGACCATTGCAAGAGCGATGTTAGTAAGGGATATGTTCAAGTGAAATTGTATGGTATCTTGTATTAGGGGAAATCATTATTATTTGAGTCGAGCATTTGTGTATACTAAGGACTATTTAAGGCTGCATTGTATTAGTGAGCCATATTACAAGGCTTAAGTTCCATTTCCGCTGCTAAGTATAAACAATTGTGTTTAAATAAGGAGTGTAAATTTTCGGGGCGTTACAGAGTGGTATCAGAGCCAAAACCTAGCCGGAAGTGCGGAGTAATAGACTTTGCACCGCCTAGGTACGATCGTTTGGGAAGTTAGATATTGAGATACTCGAGGTTGATAAATGACCATTTGGGTAATAGAGTTTAAGAAAGTAGATGCTGATTGGAAAAAGCTATGAGGTTTACGCCTAGGTATGTCCTTTGGGAATTAGGCATTGAGAAACTTGAGGTTAATTGATCACTGTTTGAGTTAATAATGGAGACTATGACATATGATGCTGAATGGATAATTTATGAGGTTCCGCCTAGGTATGAATTTTGAGGAAAATTAGATGTTGTGTGGTTCGAGGATAAGTTGATGGCTATTCGAGTAATAGAGACTAAGGACTTGTGAATAATCTTTTGAGGCATGAGTGGTTATATTTAACGTTGAGGTAATACACAAAATAAGGTCAATGAGATAACGTAAATAATATTTGGAGATATTATGGTGAATGAACTTTTTGGTAATAAAAAGGATAAGTCATAAGGAATTATGAGGAAAT
The DNA here is from genome assembly GCA_947646795.1 of Beta lomatogona. Taxonomy (NCBI): domain Eukaryota; kingdom Viridiplantae; phylum Streptophyta; class Magnoliopsida; order Caryophyllales; family Amaranthaceae; genus Beta; species Beta lomatogona. Next base: position 1,884,544 of record CANSNZ010000981.1, on the reverse strand, counting down.
ATTAATATCTAAGGTTAATGGTATTGTGGACATTATCAAAGTTGTAACTTGGGATCGATTTTTATTTTATGATAGTTTGTGAGGCGATCTCATAATTAAAAAAAAATTAATTTAAGGGAAATTAGGATCTTTACTTGAGGAATTAGGGAGTAAGTAACACTATATCAGTCATAAAGATTTGAATTTTAAAAGTTGAGGTACGTTATAATGTGACGCGAACTAATATTGGGTGTTATGGTTTTTGCTGAAGAACGAATTATGGCTTTTAAGTGAAGCATTAATTTAAGAAGTTAGACAAATTATTATCTTGAAGGAATAAGATGTGCTATTTGGAGATATAATAACTATTTGGAATATAACTAGGAAGTAAGCATTTGGATGTCTAGAGAAATTTTGAGAAATAGGATCTTAACTATTAAGGTCATCTTTATCTGAACATTTTTACAAAGATTTGGGACAAGACATCTTGTGTATGGAGAACTAAGAAAAAAACACTTTATGACGATAATAATTTCCTTAGTATGGTTATAGAAATGATTTAAGAATGTATAATAGATAATTCCGAGTGCTCAACTTAGAAAAAAAAATTGGGTTGCGATGAATGTTGAGCAAATGGAAGTTGTGATAAACAGTAAATCACCATTCGGGTTGATAAAGCAAGCAATTAACCTTGCGCATATTAGGTAAATATATGGTTAGGTTAGAAATATGTTACAACATTGTTAGGAAAATAGACGCTTAGCCTCGGGACAATGATAATGAAATAGGTTTGATGACACGACTGAAATTGAGGATATGTGAATAAGAAATAGAAAATTCGAGGTTTTAGGAATAAATTACTAGATGATATAATTACTAAAGAAACAAGGATAACTTTGATGATTACAAAAGTCTGACAAAGTTCATGCTATCAAATGATGAATGAAGAAAAGATATAGGGCATACAGATATGTGTAAGGAATAGTTAAGCCGATCAAATATTAAAGGAGGAATTATTAACTAAGGACAAGTTCGGTTAATGAATATGGGCTAAGGATTTCTAGGAAAATTAGGTGGACCAAGTGACAACTTGTGTTAATGATTTTGGAAGTTACGAAAATTGATTTTTGGGAATTTGACACATATCCTTAGGATTATGATGTTGGTTTTGAAATTATGTGACTAATAGATATAGAGAATTAAATGAGGAACAAAATTGTGATAGTAATATTAAGTAAAGATCGTACGAGAACTTAAACTCTTACTTATGGATGACCTCAATGGATAAGGATCTTTGGTGCATATGTTGAAGGTAGAAAGGAAGTAAACCAAATCACTTGTAAATAGTGCCTTCCTGAGATATTTTCAAAACAATCAAATGGCGTGATACTCTTGAGTAAAAATGCTAATTCTGATTAGTGGTGAATCGTTAATAATTAAGGTTGAGGCCTTGGAAATATTGATAGAATCGTATGTCAATACGTACATGCTTTAGATCATAATGAGTAACTTAGTCCGAATGTATCTTTTTCTGTGACCAAAGAAATGTGTTATGCAAGGTTCTGAAAATCCAATGTGCTGATTAATTGTATTATGAGTTATGAGATTCCATGCCTGAATTTAGCACGTACTGGACAAATGAATATATGCACTTTACTTTGTTTTATCAAGTTTCGAGGACGAAACTTTTTCTAAGGGGGTGAGGATGTAATAACCCGAAAATTTAAACTTGCTTAACTTAAACAATAATAATTAGTGGTTAAATTTTTCCTTTAATTATGAATTATGACTGAAATTTGTTCCTCTATATCTAATTATTGCTAAAAAGATATTTAGTTCTTTAAATAAATATATGTTGTATGAATGCAAATATTAACAAGTGAAGGTAAGATTAATTAAGAAGAGAATTGACAAAGTGCTTCTAATCAAATAGTGGCTCAAATTGAGGGTATTAAGAATAAAAAGGAAAAGAAAAGGAGAAAAGAAAAAGAAAAAGGAAAAATTAAAATAGAAATTATGTTTTCATTTCCATCTCCATTTTTCCTCACAAGAAAACCCAACAATGAGTTTTTAATCCAAGATGAATTTTTATACACACAAGAACTCAAACCCAATAAAAATTCCAATCCAAACCAAACTCTCCCAAAATTCAATTTTTCTATCAATTACATCAACATCATTCACAAAATTAGGAGCCTCAACAATGGCTATAAATAGCCATAGTTGCTCCACCGTTCACCACACACTCACCACTCTACCTTCCACCATCTTCATCCCCCAACCTTCGCCGGAAACCGCCACTCAAGAGCCACCCTCAAACTCTCTGTTTTTCGCACTCTCTATCTCCCCTCTGTTTTCGTTCAGCCACCGCAGCACCACCCCCTCCACCGACGACCACCTTGCGCCAACCACCACGCCGTCGCCTGCCCAGACCCACGTTGCAACCCAGTCGTGCTCCCTTCTCCCTCGCCCAGCTCTTTCTCTCTCTCGCGCCCCACCTCTTCCCTGCCTCACGCAGCAGCCACTGCTGCATCGGACCACCGTGGTCGACGAAATCCGACGAACACCGATGAACCAACATCGTGCTGCCTCGCGGTCGGAGCCCCGACCTCACTGCCAGCCAATCTCCCTCCTCTGCCATGTTTTCGTGCCTGCTCAATTGAGCAGAGGTATGAAATACCTCTCCAACTTTGTTTTCATTTGTTTAAATGAGTTAAGCCCAAATAGATTAGGCCATGTTACTCACTCAACTTATTGGGCCAACAAGCTGATTTTTTTTAATTTCAATTAAACTAAACATATATTAAGAAAGATGGTTGGACTAATATTGTAATAAAAACGAAACTGACTTTTATTAGGCTAAACTAATTAATAATCACTAATTCTTGTAATCTAAAATTTGAGTATAATATTTAGTTATCTTAATGTAAAATTACTCTCTAGTTTATATTACAAATATTCAAGTCTTAATTATGATTATGATTGAGCAAATTAATATTATGTTAGCAATCACTTTAGTTTAGTACTAGTTATGTATAAATTATAATATGAGTTGAATAAAGTGATTATTAGTAATAATAGTTCCACTCAAGTTTCTAGTGAATGAATTATTAGCAAGAATAACAATTAAAGTATAATCACATAGTAGCAAATACTTATATAGTTTAGATTACAAGAATGAAATAGTTATAATATGGAGCAATTGATTATGAAATTAGTATGAATCATGAACCACAAGACTAATGGTCAATGTTTTAAATTATAAAATGGCGAATATGTTTAAAAGGATCCTATGACTAGTAGAACGAAGTTTCGAACTAGAGGTTACAAAAGTATAACATGATCTTAATGTTCAATTTATAAAATACGAAATGGTTATAACAAGACTTTCATACTTACAAATAATGAAGTACGAATTAGACGCTAGGCTGTTAAGTAGAAAGAATGCCTATGACTTCTATTAACCATCAAAGACCTCAATATATTGAACTCCTAAGTACCTCCTACAATGGGCACATGATGGAAACGGATCAAGAAACTCAAATTTTAGAATAAAATATTAACAAGTCTTTTATTAATCCCTGAATTGATTAGATTAAAAAGGAAGAGATATTACAAGCCTCCCCCGGCTTATCAAGGTTATAAGCAGGATTCCCGGTAACATCTATTGCTAACACCCACGATCCCCTTCGAAATGTGTTTGTGAAATGATGTTTATAATTATGTTAAGGATTTTGTGATGTGATTCTTTATATGGATTGTGGGATACTTAATTTGTTTTCGAATGAGTTTCGTTAATGATGATCTTATGAGTTATTGATGCTCAAGTATGATTCATGAAAGATTTATGGCTTATGCCGATGAATGCTAAACAAATGAAACATGATAAATAAAAGTGAAAGAGATTCTGGCAGTATAATGTTACGCTTATCTACTTTATGGTCGTGCATGTACCTTCGCACCTGCCGTACACCCGAAAAAGGAGTCGGGCTCCTTGAGGGGTACCGCATGTTATTTTGGTGCGAGCGGTGTATCAACAAGGGAGCTGGGCTCCTTGAGGATCATCGCATGGTGGTGTATCCAACAAGGGAGTTGGGCTCCTTGAGCGTCATCACATGGTGGGAGACGTCCCGCATGTCTATACTTGCCAGTTACCATGTTAAAAGATGAAAAGATAATGGGAACTTATGAAGTATCAAGATGCTATTTATAATTGTTTACTTTGCTATTATTTCGTTATGGATTTGAAATATGTTTTACTATATTCTATTCTCCCTGTTTGCAAATAAAATGAATTGAAATGAATTTACGTTATTAGGATAGTATGTTACTGAGCTTCGGCTCACGATGTTTTGTTTTCTGTTTTAGGTATGAGCAGGACCATTGCAAGAGCGATGTTAGTAAGGGATATGTTCAAGTGAAATTGTATGGTATCTTGTATTAGGGGAAATAATTATTATTTGAGTCGAGCATTTGTGTATACTAAGGACTATTTAAGGCTGTATTGTATTAGTGAGCCATATTACAAGGCTTAAGTTCCATTTCCGCTGCTAAGTATAAACAATTGTGTTTAAATAAGGAGTGTAAATTTTCGGGGCGTTACATAAAATAGGAAGGAGAGGTTAGATAATAGAAGAGAAATAGGAAGGTAAGTAAATGAGAGGAAGACGTGGCTCTCCTTCCTCTAGAAGGAAAATATTTTCCTTTTTAAGAGGATTATTTTCTTTTACTACAGAAGATTATTCTCAACCTTTTACAAACCTATCAAAGTACAATAAGAAATTTACATTTTTCGGCAAAATAATAATTTTTTCCCTAAGGTACGGATATAAGAATTTATCCCAACAAAACAATTTATTGCTGCCTAGGCAACTTAATTTGACCTCTTTAGCTTTTAGAAGTGTCGATTAGATTGTATGGGTGCTTGATCAATAATATTGTTGACAACTCTCAAACTGATAAGGCCTCTGATACACTACGTAACCCGACCACCTTGTGGGATAGACCCTCCCCCCTTCCAGAGGCCGAATGGCCAACACCTCCAAGATTATCTCTATCCATTTTGGGCAACCATGCGACTCAAAGATTTGATGTCTTAATACAACTGAGGTTCCTATTAGTTGATGGCTCGTGGCATAAATCCTCCTAATACAAAGTTTGGATGAGTTGGGTCCTGGAGCAACAAAATCAGGATGATTCCCTGCTAATAGGAGGCACCACTTATGGGACGACAACCTCCGCAATCCATGCAGAGGCATTAGCCTGCCTTTACAGGCTCCAGTGGGCTGCTCAAGCTCATATAGAGTGGGTGACTATATTTAACGGACTCGCAGCCTAATAGCGATATTACAAAACGAGCAATTGGTGGACAAAAGCATAATTTATATGTGTAACTAGGATGTGTATCTTGTGGGAAACCGGATGGTACTTCCAAGCACGTAACTATACGCTTTCCTACAAGAATTTTACCGACCCACTGTGATCAACAAGGTTCACGGTAAACTCTTGTGAGATACGAAGAAGAATCAATGAAGTTTGGTTGATGACAAACTACATTCACTACAATGTGTTTGAAGGATGTGCTTTACTTTGAACAAGGAGAGAAATCTAGAAATAATCTCCTAAGGCAAGTTTGTGAATGAATCTAACCCATTCCATTATGTGACATCTCCCTATATATACCTTGGAAGATTTACAGAAGAAAAGCTTGAAAGCACGCAACCATTCAGACGAAAAGACAAGCACCAATTCGCGAAAGGAATTGCTTCGTCAGAAAATTGACGAACAGGAGCGAGCGCTCCAAGGGGGAGCGTGCGCTTCTTACTAACTACGTTTCATTACACCACAACATCGAAACGCAAACATCACATATTATCAACAAGTACTTTTAACTATACATGTTCTAACAAATCTCCTCCATTTATAGTATAAATGCTTTTAAGTTCGTCCACTTGCAAACAATATAAAACAACTAAACTTATGCATAAATGAAAATATATATCTTTAAGATTGAATTTCCACTTAGTATAACATTCTTTACAAGCTTTCGAATGAAGTGATTGACTAAGCATTGAATCACCCAATCATACGAAATATTGAAGATGCTACACACATAAGCTTACACAAACACACATGTAAATAACAACTCCTGTAATGGCCTTGAGTCCATATTCGATTCATGAGTGTTCCAAGCCAAGCCCCGAACTTGGTAAAGCGGCCAAACTTCTTACTCACATAGGTAAACCTTAATGAACATGCTCCTACAACATGAGCAACTAGTAAAGGTTTATTAAGATATTAAAATCATCCTTAAACATTGTAGAAACAAGCACTCACTTTGGGATGTGACTCTTTGAGTGCTACAAGCCACAAATCAAGTTTGATCCTCATTGAATTCAAGATCTTGCGTTGTACAAGATGTGAATTGAGTTTTCTCCACTTGTGACTTATGCATGGGCTTCATTCCCATCCCTCTTGACGTTTTGTACATCATTTCCCTTGGCAATGGTTTAGTGAACGGATCCGCTAGGTTCACATTAGACCATACAAAATCAATAGTAACGACTCCATCATGGATCATCTCACGCACATAACTATGCCTCACACCAATGTGCCGAGATTTGCCGTTATACACTTGGCTATAAGCCTTTGAAATGGTGGAAGCACTATCACAATGAATAGCAATTGGAGACATGGGTTTAGGCCATAAATCCACCTCACTCATCAAATTCCTTAGCCATTCCGCATCTTTACAAGCCGAGGCTAATGCTATGAATTCCGATGCCATAGTTGAATCGGTAATACATGTTTGCTTCGTAGATGCCCAAGAGATGGCACCTCCTCCAAGAAGAAACACCCAACCACTAGTAGACGAATAGTCTTCCTTGTTAGTTATCCACCTAGCATCCGAGTAACCTTCTAGCACAGAAGGATCTCCCTTGAATGTCAAACTAAAATGAATCGTTTTATTCAAGTATCTCAATACTCGCCTTAAGGCTTGCCAATGTTCCATACTAGGATTACTAGTATACCTACTTAGCTTGCCAACCGCGAATGCTATATTCGGCCGAGCACTTGTCATAGCATACATCAAGCATCCAATTAAACTAGCATAATCCAATTGAAAAACTGGATTACCACTATTCCAAACCAACTTGTGTTTGGTTCCATCGGAGTAGCACATGGAGCACTCTTTGATCCATTAAACCTCTCAATCACCTTCTCAAGATAATGAGATTGTGACAAAGAAATTGAGCCATTCTCTCTCCTTATTCTAATACCAAGAATAACATCCGCTTCTCCCATATCTTTCATGGAGAAAATTGAAGAGAGAAATTCCTTAGTCTTAATGACTTGCTCCAAATCAGTCCCAAAGATAAGCATGTCATCCACATATAGACAAATCATAACACCTTTATCATTATTATCAAATTTTCTATATACACACTTATCGGATTGATTTATTTTAAAACCGTTAGCCAAGACAACATCATCAAACTTTTGATGACATTGTTTTGGTGCCTGTTTAAGTCCATACAAAGATTTAATAAGCTTACACACCTTCTTTTCTTGTCCTTGGACAATAAATCCCTCCGGTTGTTTCATATACACCTCCTCCTCCAATTCACCATTAAGGAATGTTGTTTTGACATCCATTTGGTGAATTACTAGATTATGAATAGCCGCTAAGGCCACTAACAACCTAATGGTGGTGATTCTTGCCACCAGAGCATATGTATCAAAGTAATCGACACCGTAAGTTTGTTTAAAGCCTTGGACTACAAGTCTTGCCTTATACTTTTCAACAGTTCCATCGATTCTCATTTTCCTTTTAACAATCCATTTACAATTGAGTGGTGTGCAACTGGGAGGTAAGTTAGCTAAAACCCATGTATTATTTCCCATTATTGAGTCCATTTCATCATTCACGGCCTCTTTCCAAAAAGCCGAATCATGAGACTTCATAGCCTCACCAAACGTTTTAGGATCCTCCTCAACACTAAAACAATAAAGTGTTTGAGAACAAAGAGATTCCCTTGATCCTTCCACTAAATAAAGTTGGAAATTCGGGCCAAAGTCTTTCTCTTTCCTTGCTCTTACTTCTCCTAATTTCTGGAATAGAAGGAGCTTCATGATCTTCACTAGCATCAACAACTTCGTTTGAAATAATAGGATTTGAAGTACTAGGAAGATCAATATCAATGGTTGAACTTGTACTTGGTAAGTCCCGTGGTCTAGGAATTGATGAAAAACGATTCTCATGAAAGATTGCATCCCTTGACTCAATCATCGAGTGTATTGAGACAAAATCATTATGCTCTAAGACATAAAACTTATAGGATTTACTATGCTCCGCATAACCTATGATTATGCAATCAATACCTTTCTCACCCAAGGCCTTCCTTTTAGGTTTCGGTAACCTTACAATTGCCCTACAACCCCAAACCCGAAGGTAATTGAGATTAGGCCTCCTACTAAACCAAAGTTCATATGGGGTAACCTTGTTCCTTTTATTTGGAACCCTATTCAAAATATAGCAAGCCGTTAGCATGGCTTCACCCCAAAACCCGTTATTCAAACCCGAGTTAGATAACATGGAATTAACCATTTCTTTTAAGGTCCTATTTTTTCGTTCCGTAATCCCATTTTGTTGTGGTGAGTACGGAACGGTTGTTTCATGAATGACTCCAATTGATGAAAAATAAGTTAGATCATAATATTCCCCACCCTTATCAGTCCGAAATCGCTTAAGCAACAAATTAGATTGTAATTCAACTTCGGTCTTATAAATCTTAAACTTATCAAGTGTCTCATCTTTAGAAAACAACAAGTACATATAACAATATCGAGAAAAATCATCAATGGGTTATTAAATACTTCTTATTTCCCAAAGATGATGTACTATGAAAATCACATAAATCATTATGCACCAATTCTAGCTTGTTTGATTGCCTTTGAACACTAGGAAAAGGATTTCTTGTAATTTTGTTTAACATGCATGTTTTACACTTCTCTACATTCATGTCAACTTTAGGAATCAAACCATCTTTAGACATATCATATAATCTACGATAATTAATATGACATAAACGATTGTGCCATAGAGAAGAAACATCCACCATGTAAATAGAATTCACACTTTTATTATCAATTGAAAGTTTAAACATATTATTACAAAAGTATCCTTGTCCTACAAATACACCACCCTTACTTAAAATAAACTTATCGGCCTCAAACATCATTTTGAAGCCGTACTTATTTAGTAATCCTCCGGACATCAAGTTTTTCCTAACTTCGGGTACATACACAACTTCTTTTAAAGTCAAAGTCACCTCGGAAGTGAGGAGCAACTCCACTTGGCCTATTCCTTTTGCCTTTACCGTAGAGTCATTTCCCATGTACAAGACCGGCCCATCATCCAAAGCTTGATAAGTTTTGAAGAAGTGACGATCTTTACACACATGCCTTGATGCCTCGGAGTCCACCCACCATGAATCATCATCCTGCACCACATTGATTTTAGAAATCATTGCAATAAAATTCATTTCTTCATTTAAAGAAACATCATGTGCAAAGTGACCTTGATGGGGATCAACCTTAGGTTGATCCTTGTTCTTCTTAGCCAAAGAGGGACAATTCCTCTTCATGTGAGAAGCACCACTCCCCCAACAAGACATAGCCTTGCCCTTTTTCTTATCATTCCCGGTGTGATTTTTGTTGGACTTCCATGGGCGTTTCTTGGACTTTTTAGTCCCCCTTGATTCCCTTCTTCCATCATGTTGATAGAAGAAACCAGACCACTTTTTGGGTCCTTAGAGACATCTTGAGACCGGATGCCCTCCTCAATGCGGAGATGGGCACCCAAATCTACCAAGGACATGGTCTCCTTCTTATCTTTCAAAGAATTCCTAGTGTCGTTCCAAGATGGGGGTAATTTGTCAATGATGGATGCAACCGAGAACGATTCATCCATCACCATTCCTTGTTGTCTGATTTGGTTCAACATGTGTTGAACCTCATGAAATTGTTCCATAACGGAACGACCATCAACCATTTTGTAAGAATTAAAATTGCTAACTAAAAATTTCTTACTTGATGCGTCCTCCACGATGTACTTTGCTTCAAGAGCATCCCAAAGTTCCTTAGCGCTCTCCACATATTGGTAAAGATCGAACAAGGTGTCTGACATCGCGTTCAAGATATGGCCCCGGCAAATGTAGTCATCATTCTCCCACTTTGTTCTTGCACGAGTTTGCTCCGGGGTTTCAGTTTTCCCCTCTTCCGGCAATGGTGGCATGGGGGAGCTAAGAACATAAACCACATTCAATGTGGTCAACAGAAAATGCATCTTCTTTTGCCAACGGCGATATCCAATCCCTTCAAATTTTTCCAATTTCTGGAAATTTGTAGTCATCTCTTTCAAGGAAGCCATCACTCAAAGGTTAAAATTCTTGTAGGTTGTTATATGTTTAACTAGGATGTGTATCTTGTGGGAAACCGGATGGTACTTCCAAGCACGTAACTATACACTTTCCTTGGCTGCTGGGACGAGATTTCAAGTCCCTGCCCATTTTATGCGGATGCTCTAGCAGAGCGAGCGCTCTACAATGCCTTTTCGTTATTTCCTTCTTACTAACTACGCTTCATTACACCACAACATCGAAACGCAAACATCACATATTATCAACTAATACATTTAACTATAAATGTTCTAACAGTTCGGGCTATCAGGAGGCAAGGGGATTCTTCCAGGTGGTGCAATATTCATACGGTGCCCAGGGACAGAGTTCAGCTAGCACACTTACAGGCTACCAGAGCTGCGACTGCCTTAATTTCCTTTGCTAACTTGTCTTGATCTCTTTAAGCATTTGTCCAAAAAATATATATTGTTGACAATACAATTTCTTCCCTAAATCAACGACTTATTTGGTGCTCTTATCCAAAGGGACCATGTTAGACATGAGAATCGCATTACATAGTGAATGTTTTATGGGAGAAAACATGATTAACTTGAATTCCTCGCAAATATACTTCTCTAAATATGATAGGTATCTAACACATATTTTTTTTTTTTAAAAAAAACAGTACATTTCTAATACACAACCTTTTCTAAACACTAGTATTCTCATTAGCATATTAGGAAAATAAAATGTTTTCGTACATCTCCAATATCATTAATAGGAATCTTGAAGACTTGATGGGGATAAAAAAAAGAGGAGTTTGCAACAATATAACAGAAACGTATGGATTGAAAATGGAGTATGGCTACATAAGGGTGTAATTAAACTTCTATTGTAAGGAACAAGTAATAAGACTTTCAGTAAAGCAATTGAAATTGATGGTATAAATTTATAAAGTAAAAAAAATGGAAGTGGAACTAAGGAGGATGAACTAATTCTTTGCTTCAAATCTAGGCCATGAGTTCCTTTCTAAGAGTAAGTGTGGTTTATTTGTTGTCTTAGAGCTTGTTCAAAAAAAATTAGTTGATTTAATAGCGATTAACTATTGTAGTAGATGTTAGTGGTTATTTAAAGACATGCATTTAGGAATTCGAGTATATTTAGGCCCAAGTTTGAACTTACAACTTACTCCCTCTGTAATTTTTTATATCTTTCATATTTTGTCTGTGCATGTTTGTCAATTCACTTATTCAACCTTAAAATATATTTCATTACATATTGGTAAAAGTTATAACGATTGAATATTAATAAAATACTCATTGAGATGAATCAAACAAGACCTACATAACTATATTTTTTTCTTATATATTGAGAAGAATTTAAAATATTATCTCTAATTGTGAATCTTATTAAGATTCCAAGTGAGAAAGATAAAAAAAATACAGAGAAAGTATTACTTTTAGAATATAACAAGCAAGCGGGGAGTACTTGGTCATTCGGGCTTCTTTTTCTTCAACCAATTCGATTGTCTCTTCTCTAAGATTGGTCCGTAAAATAGTTGAATCGAGTAACTGGATTAATTGGTTTATCACACCTCTTTCTGTGTAGCCATGCCAGAAATTCAAAATTTATAACTATAATAAATTTTAATACACACTCAAAAAACTTAAGAGTTAAGGTTAGTCTAGTTGGTTGGAGGCCTCCCTTCCATCCTTATGACAAGGGATCGATTCTTTCCCCTAAATTTTCCCCCCATTTGGACAAGAGATATTCATCCTACAATCTACATTCAAAACAAAAAAAAAAATCAAAAACTCTTACGCTACTTCCAAAACCCTCATATTTCCCCATGATTTCTTCTCATAATCCCCTGTCATAACTTAAACGTTTTGGAATAAGTCACAGCTCTAAGCCATACTGCTGCCCATACTCAATTAAAACTGGGGCAAGATCCAAATATCCTAAATTCAAATCCTTAAAATCAGCAATCCCATACGCAAATAATCAAACTAAAATCATGTACATGATTAAACAACAAGCAGACATTAAAAAATTCCTTATTTAATAAACAAAATAAAGAGTATATACTTTTACATTGACTATAATTTGACAAAAAAAACGATTAATATCTGACTCCCTGTTCAATAATTCATCAAAGAATAAGAACAGCTTAATTATTCAACACCCAAATCACCACCATCCAAGAATCCAATATAAATTCCTAAAATTTAGTAAACAATAACAAAAATCTCCTACAGTATATAATAATAATAATAATAATCAAATCCAAAGAATAAAAAACTTATTTCTCCTTTTTTTTTTTTTTTTTTTTTGCTCTAAATCTCTCAGCTTTCCTATCCGTCTCAAATCATGGTAGTTCTAGCATTATAGCCATACTGAGTTCTCCTGAGATTATCTTGACGTTTCTTGTAAATCCACCCACCAACACCCACAACACAGGCCGCACCAATAACTCCAAACGCAACGCCCGCTTTATGTCCGCCGCTCATTCCGCGGGAAGACGTCTCCTTTTGCGCGTCACTCTTCACTTCCGCCGCAAACGCATCATCCGCGGTATCTGGCGCAGGAGCCGGCGACGACGACGGGGATGTGGGCGGAGAGATGGGGACGTCGGAGTCTGGAGATTCGGCAGGAGACGGTGAAGGTGGAGATATGGAAGGAGGTAAGGTAATGTGGGACAAAGGAGATGGTGATGATGCAGGAGAAGGGATGGAATCAGCGGGAAGTTGAGAGGATGGGGAGGGTGAAGGAGAGGGTGGATCTGTGGAGGTTGCGAAGTGGTAGTTGAGTGAGAGGAAGAGGAGTGAGAGAAAGATGAATGAATTGGCCATGATGTTTGATGGGTGAATGAATGTGTATGTGAATGTGGTAGATCTGGGGATGTGAAGTTGAAGATATAAGAGAGAGAGAGAGAGAGAGAGAGAGAGAGAGAGTCAATGTTTTAGGAAGCAAGGAAAGTGAGAATATGAGTTGGGGAGGGAGAGTGAAAGATGAACAAAGGAGACCTACAATTGACGCAACACGCAAGTGAAGAGCGTAAAAGATAGAAGTAGAGAGTTAGAGACTTCACAAATCACGCGTTAAGTCACTAAATCTAACGGTATTGCGGCCTGCGGGCGCTTTATTCGGGATTCTTTGTTATCTTTCCTTGTTAATGCAAACTAACCAATTTTTTTAATACACTAATTGTCTTAAATACTCCTTTTCTTGACATGTAAGGTATACCTAGTTTTATTGTTTGGACTTTTGAGATTATTTAGATAGTGCATTTAAATTGATTGAGCATGATTCATGTAGTCAACTTACTAGAAAGTTCATATTTAATGCATGGGTGTAGACACATAATCGTGTCTCCAAGGATCCAATGATGAAATATACCGCGACATTATTTGGCGCGACCCACGGAAGAGCGATCTGAAGAAAAGATCCAAACTTGTGTTTTGAAATGATATTCTAAATACCAATTAATTGTTCATGATGATTAATTGTATTTTAAGCCCATAAAATGTTTTAAGTCCACTTAAGAGCCCAATTGAATCTTTATTATTTTAATAAATATTTTTTATAAAAACTTTTTTTTATCTTTGATAAATATTTTAAATACAAATAGATTCTTTTAATCCGTAAAGTTCAATCACCGGATTTTAGGGATAAAAAAAGTATATTCGAAATACGCGTAGAATCAAAAACGAATATGCTGGAATATACTGGCATATGCATCGGACGCGGTGGTTGCGTTCAGCGCGCCACGTGCGTCCAACGCATTGGCCAGAATGCGTCAGGCGAGCCAATGAGCACCTGACATGTGGACTTGTGACTCACACAGAGTCCTGCGTCTGACGCAAGTCCTGTGTGAGACGCAGCCGTTCTTTTCTATCTTTTCAAAAACGCGTTTACACATGTTTGAATCTGATGGGCTGGCTGCGTCAGGCACACCAATGTGCGCCTAATGCGTAGCATTGGGCCAGCCACGTAGGCCTGCGCCTGACACAGGGCTTGCGTGCAGCGCACGTTGCTGTTTGCCTATAAATACTCGTGATTTCCCGAATTACGGGGGCTTTTGATTATTATTTTACCCATACACAAACTTACGAATATTTCCGAAATACACTTCGAATCTCCAAATGCTCAAACACTCAAATACTTTCAATACTTCAATGTATTCTTAATCATACTGCGTTCTTGGTTCCACGATTGCTCCGCCTAACGATGGTTGCGCTCTTCAATGTAAGCCGCATAGGTATAGTTCCTGATGATCCTTGAATGAATTAACTATTTTTATATTGAAGTTACCAACCATTTATTTCATGATGTAGATCTTTGATATAAAATCGTTCTATTGTATATTCTAACCCCTTTTCTATACTTTCTTTTATATTCATATTATTATTATTCTTGCCTTTGTATATTATATGCTTGCCTGATCATTCCATGCATATTATATGATTGTCATGTTTTACTGCTTTTACGGCCACCCACGTGTTATTTTTGCTAATTAAAGACCTAAATAAATGATCTAACATTAATCAGATTAATTTGGACAACCTGCTAGGTTCCCTGTAATTTGATTGCCTAATAACATGTCACTAAGAATAGTCTTTAATGTGTTTCCTAAACCAACCTAGACAAAATATTTGTAGGGTGTATAAAAATAGTTTATGATTATTCTTTGGCATAAAATTTGTTGTGAATCGATATTTAGTAGAGGCCATCAATGGGCAATATGTTCCTGACTGTATTGTACCCTTACCCCCGAACTCAATTTTTGGTTCATTTTGACCATCTATGGATTCAGGACGGGGAAATCTACATTGGTTAATTTGTCCCTACGGTTTTCCCATATCCAATTAGATTTATGATTCTTCCTAAAAAAAATTGTTGGCGACTTCTTTCAAAACAATTTTTAATAAAACCATAACAATGGGGTAGTCAAATATAATACCAATACGCGCTCACACCGCTTAGGCGAAATAAAATCCACGCCTACAATAGGTGACTCTAGAATGTTAATTAACTAAAGGAAAGAATTTTATTTAAACATCACCGTTTAAGTTCATGTTGGTAGTTTATATGCACGAATTTTTGAAGGGAACAAGAACAAGAAAAAGTGTTTAAAAATGGACTTGTGTGGGATTTTGTAGTATCAAAGTATTTGGGAATTATTTGACAAAAGTTTTCATGGAAAAAAAAGGATTTTAAAATGCCAAGTTGTGAGAGAGAAAATAAAAAAAAAATATTATATGAGAAAGTTGTTAAAAGAAAGGTCATTTAAAGTGAAATATAAATATTTAGTTCAAAAAACGACTAAAGGGAGCAGTGACTAGTGAGGGGCGTAACCAAAAAACTATTTTCGAGAGGACCAAAGGAAAATTTTCAAAAGAAATTAGGAGGGGACAATATAGGATTATTTGGGATCAATGGCCCCCACCCGCCCCCAATGTTTTGTTGCCCATGGCAGCAACGTTAACTTACGATTTTTGCATATCAAAGCTAGCTCCACATAACACAAATAGTATCGCTTGTCATAGGCCTTGAACAATAACTCTAAAATGAAGATTGCAACTTAGCAAGAAAATTATCGCATGCTGAAATCGTGTGCAGATCATAGATGTCGTGCACTGCCCACGGGCTCACAGCAGCTCTATGTCTCACAACATAGGTGCGTTGCTCGCACATCTACTAGAGAAAAGAAACCCTAACCATCCATGGCCAAATAAGGGGCGATGCGTAATTTCACCATATTGTGTATGTTGCATAATATGATAATCTAGCTGAGTTATTATAGCTTCCAAGGGGTTGTTATTAGGGGTGTTCATAAATATCCGACCCGGTAATTCATATATCCAATCCAATTTTCTAGTTTTCGGATATTTTGGATCGGATATCCAAAAAAATCTAATTCGAATACGGATTGGGAGAAAATATCCGAAACATGGGAATTTTTCGGATATCCGATTCTAAATATCTGAAAATATCCGTTTTAAAACCGGATATCCGAATTATCAGTTTTAAGACCGAATATCCGAAATATCTGACGATCCTATCCGTAACTTATTTTATGAACTTTTCATTTGAAAAATTCAATTTTATAGCTTTCGGATATCCAATCGGACCCGATCCGAAATTTCAAATATCCGATTTTTTCGGATTGGATTCTGATCTCTTTTTTCCCGATCTAAAATTTTCGGATATCCAAAATTTCGGATCGGATCGAGTTATCCGAAATTTCTGATCGGATTGAGTTATCCGAAATGAGCATCCTTTGTTGTTATAGGCAAAATCTTGCCCATCTTCAAGACATATACTCCCTCTATTTTTTTATTCTTTTCACTATTTATAATTAGAGAGAGTCTTCTCAATTTTTTTCAATTTATAAGAAAAAAAATAGTCATGTGGAGTATTATTTGATTCGTCTCAATTAATACTTTATTAATATTCAATCGTTATAATTTTACTAATATATAATGAAATATATTTAAGTTCAAACATGTGTGTTGGAAAACGCCCATAAAAAAGTGAGAAAGATAAAAAAAACCAGAGAGAGTACTTTACTACACTTCCCTCACCCCAAATTACCAAGGGACCATCCTAAAGCGAGCTTCTATGTCACACCAAATTACCAAGCGACCATCCTAAAGCAAGCCTCTATGTCACCCCAAATTACCAAGCGACCACTCTAAGTGAGTTGCTATGTCACCCCAAAAAGTTGCCTAATGTCATACTACCTCCGTTTCTTTTTAATTTGCACACTTTCCTTTTTGGTCTGTTTCTTTTTAATCTACACACTATTGCTTTTTCTATTTTTGGTAACATGTCACATCTACTTTCTCCTCTTTTTCCACCCATGTTATCCACTTTTTTAATATTTTAACCCACTTTTTAGTTTCTCTCTCCACCTTCTTAGTTTATCTCTCATACTTTTACACTTTCTCCTTAGTTCCCCCAAAGTGAATTGTGTAAATTAATTTGAAACGGAGGTAGTATCATCTTAAGAATTTTAGCCCAAGTATAGGGTTATTTGGGACAAAACCCCTTTTTTGAGTTTTGACCAATCTGGTAATACGGCACTACCTCATGTAACACTGACATCAAGTCTGACCACAATTTCAGAATAGGCATTGTACTAACAAGAGCTTCCACTAACAAAGCACGAATCGCTACTTGAGTCTCAACCTGCTATCCAAATTGAATACATTATTCATTAACACCGGTGGGCCGCAAGGGTTGGAAGGACATAGTTTCTCTACAGCTAACCTTCAACTTCCTCTATCTATTCTCCATGATACTATCTATCGGAATGTGTCAATATAATAACTATTAACCCATATGACTTAACTCTTAATAGTATGTTGGAAACTCTTAAGTTACAATTCATCCTTTAAATCTTTGGTAGTGCTACTCTCAGAGGAATATTTAAGATCAGAACCCTCTGCCTTTGGGGTTGATGCTGGCTTCTGAAGTTTAAATGGTATTGCTGCATGCTTCTTCAAGAACTTATAGAATGCTACCACTGTACGATCTACGTCAACAGTAATCTGCAAAAATCACAAAATGAATGCACTTTTCTTTCAGAATTTGGGTAAAAGCAAATACATCAGTAAGACACAAGACATGAACATATATATATATATATATATATATATATATATATATATATATATATATATATATATAATTAACACTCCGAAAAGATGCATATGACTTACAGGATCAAAGCTTTTATTTCCAGCTGGAAAGAATAAGATTGTCGGGAACCCATCAGCCTGGAGCACAGAGACAATATTTATTACTTCCAAACAATAAGGTTGCATTCATCCAAGAACAGGACGCCGATTAAGATGTATTCGAACAAAGAAAAACAAGAGGTAAGAATCCTGCAGTTACCTTTGCTCTGGGGTGCTCGTTTGTTGTTCCATCCATTTTGGCTATGACAATGGAGTCAATTTCTCGTAAATGTCTAGCTAGCTTATTGTAAGTGGGCTCCAATGATTGGCAGTGACCACACCAAGGAGCATAAATCTGGGAGAAAAAAAAGCTCGTGAGTAAGATTCTGATCCCGTAAGGAAAATCATAATGCTTATGGAACGTATATATCAATTGAGAATAAGACCTCAAGCAAAACATCCTTTGACTCATCCAGGACTAGTTCATCAAAGTTATTCCCAACAACTATCTTCACATCATCATCGTTCTGTTTGATATGAGAACCACACAAGTCAGATCAACAGATTTGAAATTACAACCCAAAACTATTGGAGATGAAAAGCAAGAATATGAAAAGTAACGACGACTTACAGTTTCAGGGATCGGATCAGATTTGTAAAAGGGTTTAAGCTTGTCTTCCACAAAATCTTCTCCAAAAGCCTATATTAAATGATGGAAACAGTAAGAAGTCCTACCACAGCTCTTCAAATATTTAAAAAGAGAGGGACAAAATAAAGGAACAATTATACTACAGGTTTCTAGATAATTGGAAATCTGTTTATTTAACGAAATTAAGATAAAATTCCATTTACCTTCAATTTATCCAAAGTTACTTCTCCATCAAGAAAGTATTTCTTGGCATCCTCATTTCCTGTGTACGCAATCACCTATACAGAGGAACATAATGCTCAATACAGACCAACTACAATCTCATTTTTAAGCAAATAAAGACTAATAACACGAAAAGTTCAAGAGGCAGTTAGAACTTCATAGATGGTGCAAGTTTTGTACCGTTGGAGCATCGCCTGTGACACCAAAATAATCTGCAACAGGTTTGCCAGTATCTTCATTATCTAGCTGTACGTAAACAAAGATAATCTGCACCAAATCCATTAGGAAATTATCAGCCGAAGCAGGACATACGTATACATATAAAGTGCAATGCCAAATGCCGATAATCCCTAAACAAGTAGGAGATATAAACATGAAAGATGAGCACACAGTGAGAGTTCAATCCCCCCACAGACTAAAATATGTACTACTAAAGTGGAACGTTTGAACAACAAAAGTTGTGACTTCAGAAATCAGTCTCTCTGTCTTTCTTCCAGCAGTCGCTTGAATCAAAGTAAGAGCATCTGCCATGCTCAAAAATGAATGATCAAACAACATGATGTGCACAGAAACCAACCCAAAACCACACGTCCACAGCCCCTCCACCCAAGTGGGAAAAAGCCATTGTAGCCTGAAAAGAAAGGATTGAGCACGAGGACAATTTTCTCTCTGAAAGCTAAACTTGGGATAGTGTAACTCAAGAAGGCGCTAGAATGGAGAAGAAATCACGAATATGAAGCCAAGAAAGTGGTGAGTGATTGGAAACGAAAACCACAGAGAACTTATCCACTTTAAAAAGAAGAAAAAGGAAAAATGAAGAAGTAAGAACGAAAATGATGCATCAACATCCTATAGCCTCAGAGATCAAATAGAGAATGGAAGGGAGTCAAGGTTGGATCGTACCGAAAATACAATAAGCATATCTACACAGTACATCAGCAAGGAAGATCACATGAACCATATTACCTTCCCTTTAAAGGACTTGGAAGCTTCCCCAAATATTGGAAGAACCTTCTCCGAATCATTTGATGTAGCAAATAGCAAGAGCTGAATAAATTGCAGCTTGTTAGATGTAATTCATATAGGTCACATTTAAGTTGAAGTAGGATGATAATCAAATTTTAGCAAACATATAAGTCAGATGTAACCTGCTTCTTGATCTGACTTTCGAAAATCAAAGGAGCACTTTCTCTGGTGAAGGTTGTCACTAAGGGAAGTTTATTAGCAAAGACAAACTCAGCAATTGCAGATTTTGCAAATTTGCCATCTGCACAAGTCAGCATCAAAGCATTAGATCAAGGATTAACTGGAAGAACTAAAGATAATGAGACAAACAGTCAGTTGAGTAAAAATATTAAACAATAATGACACAACTCACCAAAATGATTAAATTTATCGACATCATTCTTCAGCAAAACTAAGGCGGGTCGTTTAGCTTCAGCATCAATCTCAAAAAGCTTTGCCACATTAGGCTCAACAGTTTGATAAAAATTGACATCATCTTCAAGCCTTGAAGCAGCAGCAAACTCATCGCTTTCAGGACCCTGCAAATAAAAGATGACATTTGAGGATGCCAATCGGGAAAACACAGATTATGCAGGGAAAACGTACCTTTTGTTTATCAAAACAATCAGGGTCAAGAGACTCAAGACACACCAAAAGTAAAAATATAGCTTAGATATTCAGTATTCACAACCTTCAACTAAAATTCAGCAACGTAACAAGCTCCCTAGGCCCTATTCGGCATTACCTTTTGAAGTAGCTTTCAAGAGCTCTAACCAAGTCAAACACTAGTTGTAGAAAATAAGTGTGATTGGCAAGGTAGAGCTTTTTGTAGTGTGTACCAGCTTTTGATAAGCCTTTGACGTATGTTCACCATTTATCGTTAGAAGCATCGAATAACTATGCAACAACCTAATACAAATTTATCTCTTAAAAAAAAAAAAGAATTATCTATCTATAAATCTCATACTCCATTATTTGTTTATAATATATCCGAAACTATGCATATCAATTTGTAAAGTAATATTGAACTTAAATATTGAATTTTAATGAATCAAATTACTGTAAGAATCTTTTCATTATATAATTATCCCTTCGTTTTTTCCTGTTCAACCCAATCTTGTAGGCACAAAGACCAAGGAGAAGAGGAAGGAGGGACTACCCATGTATACTAATTCTACTTTCTAAAGGAGAGAGTGAATTGCATAAGAAATTAGAAGATAAATATACAGGTTAGAAATAAAAAGGAGGAAAAAAGCGCTGAATACATATACTTTTAAAGGAATAAATTTAATGTGGGTCGAACTACAAAGAACTGATCAAAATGGAAACTGGGTAGAAGTCGAGAGAATTGAGCTATACATGTTATGTTTTCTGTTTCACAAATCCAACATCTAGAACGTTCCGGAACGTGGTACGGAAACGGGAACGTGGAACGCAGCCTCAGATGGACTCCTAGCCCACGTCCCACGTACCACGTTTCGCGTTCCGGGACGCGTCCCCTGGAACGTGAAACGTGGCCACGTACCACGTTTCCGGTATCATTGGTTTTACCGAATACTCATACTTTGAAGTTTAAAGATCTTGTTTGACAACGAATCTCTAACAACAATCCTCCATCAGCTAGTAAAATTAGTTATACAAAGCCCTAACCTCACAAGTAACAACAGAAGGTTCCTCTTTTCCTTTCACTACAAGAATTTGGAACACAAATTTTCTTATCATGCCTAGTTATAATTTAGTACATAGGGATAAATGAGCCTTTTAAATTATTTTAACTGAACAACAAACTAGTTTACTAGGAAGAAGGCAAGAAGCTCGATAACAAGTTACGTGACCCCTTAATAATACAACCCTTTATACTAGGACAAGCGATGTCAATTGAGTCTGATTCCAAGCTGATCTCGGGGATAAAAAATCCAATCTGAAATTGAAAAAATGAAAATAAGATCTAAACCCTGTAGGAGGATCCAACTAATCCGACCCAAATCCGAATATTATACTATTGCCGCTTTGTCAAGTGATAGATTATTTTTTTTTTTTTACGATAATATAATTATATTTGCAGTGTTAAATTTCAAGCAAATATAGTAAAATTATTTTCCAAAACTCTAAATCTCAATCCGACTCAAATCTGACCTGAATTAAGGAAAAATAATCTGATATAAATAACAGAAATAAAATCCGATTTGAAAATTTCGAGTCCAAGTAGTGGTGGATCAGATATGGAATTTGAAAATCCGACAGGATCCAACCCATCACTATTCCTAACTACAAACGGTGGACTAAGCTCAAACATCCAATGATGCAAGTACAAAACTATAATCTAAGGTCTATAGCCAAAGAAGTGCTAAAAACTAATACTAAAGGGAGATCAACTTAACGTTGTGCATGGTTTACTAGAAACTAACATAATAAATGAAATATAGAAAATCAATTTAATATTGAAAAGGGTTGAAATGTACATTCAAATGGAAGCTCAATCCATATCCATCTCTGCCTACAACATTTAAAAGCCATATCCCTTTTATACTTGCTAAAGAAGCCTGAGGACTACCATCTCACTCTAAGTGGCAGTCTTTGTATCTTGGTTGAATAAGAGTTTCCCATTGTTGGTGAGTACTTTAAGTAGTAGCCAAATTGGTTCTAACTTCTAAAGTTCTTTATTCTGATTCCAGTTTATGTAGCTCTCTTATAGTCCATCATGACTGCCAACAACAATTAAAAGAGAAATCTAAAATAAAAGTACTTGTGCAAGAGGCCAATTTTGAGCTCAACAAATTGAGTCCATGACAGATCAACTTTTTTGATGACTAGGCAACACTATGAAGCCCAATGAATAGAATACTAAATGATCCAAACTAGAAATCGCTAACAAATTGGAAATGATACCAAGGGATGAAGAAAACAGAGATGCAGACGGCAAGTTTCCATAAAACTATCAAAGGCATACAAGTTTATAGACAAAACTAAGGTCACACGTTATACGTATTATAAAACCTCGTGTGTGAAGTTTTCGACTGCAACACATCAAATAATTGTGTTTGAGTGAAATAAGATTACCGTCAAAGAGTTCAGATAAGCTAAGACAACTTTCTCATTTGCAGTTAGAATCTTTTCTGCTTCTTCTGTCGTCGTAATATTGTATACACCAGGGCCTGTCTTCTTCTTAATCCATGTGACTATAGCTTCCCTGCCAAATAAACAAAAAGAATTAGTCCAAATCCAACTATTTCAACATCAATTTTTTCTTTATACAACTCTCACATCACATCACCCATTTCCTCATTGATGTGGTTTGGTTTTTGACGTCAAAAACCAACCGAGCACAGGAATCATGAAATAGAAGTTAAATTAACTTGAGTTGTAAGTTTGTAGCAGTTTGGTTATCTGGTTGGTTCTAGGATATTGAAAATTGCATACTGCATAAAGGTCCCGGATTCACTTGCACCTTTACTTCACTCATCAAATCAAAAGAACCCACACAATTCCAATCATCAGCTAGTTATTAATCAGATTGAAATCAGCACTTATGAAACTACGCAAAGTCGCACTAAACAATAAGCGCTTGTAACCCTGACATACAAAGAATCAGAAAGACAGAAACTGTACAACTCAACAATTAGAGATAAAAAGGCACAAAGTTCAACCAATCAACACACAATCTTCTTGTAATACATTCTACTACCATTCATCAGGGCCGACTACTTCATATAAAATTAATCCAACAAAGGCACTACATGAAATTTCCCAAACAACACAGATTCAAAAAATATTTTTTTTTGGCAATAAAGGTTGAGTCAATTTCATTCATCAATCAAAACAAAAACAGTTTTTCCATATCACGAAATGAGAATCAACAAATAGCATATTTACACAAATTACGAAAACCAAAAAAAGAGTTTCTAATTTTTTGTTGTCAGTTTTCAAAATCGACATGTTTAAGACTAATTTTTAAGCTCATTATATTACATCCATAAGACCAAAACAAACGGAAACTGAGAGTGATCCGAACAATTCGGATTCTAAAATATTTGGATTGGAATAAATAAATCAATTACACATTCCGAAACAAAAAAAAAAACTCAACAAGTTGACTTACTTGGTGCGCTGGCCATTATACGTCTTATGCTCACCATCAACAAAGAACAAAACAGTAGGAAACCCCTGCACATCAAATTGATGAGCAAGTTCATTTTCTTCGGTGGCATCAACTTTGGCAAGCACAACATCAACACCATCCGATTTAAGTTGAGTAGCAGCAGCAGCATATTCAGGCGCAAGCTGCTGACAATGACCACACCACGGCGCGTAGAACTCAACCAAAACATACGTGTTTCCTTCGATCACATCAGTGAAATTCTTCTCCTTCAAAACGACGACGTCTTTCTCGTCTACCTCAGGCATCGCGTACTCGGACGAGTCAGACTCGTCGCCGCCGAACTGTGATTCGTCGAAGTCATCGTAGTTTCCGAAATCGTCGTCGAATTCTTCGGTGTCGTCTAAATCGTCAGATTTAGGGGTGGAAACGACGTCGTCGGAGTCGTCTTCGAGGAAGCTGAGGTCTTCGTCGTCGATGTCAGAGGAGAGAGAGAGGGAGGAGAGAGAAAGGAGGAGGAGAGAGGAGAGGAAGAGAGTGAGAATGAGTCGACTCGGCATTGGAGAAGAAGATTTGAGGAGAGAGAAAATTGAAAAAATGAAAGAGTCGTGAAATGTGAAGTGAAGATGGTGGAGTGAGATCTGAAAGTGTTGAAGTGAGTGTAGTAGGGTTTAAGTTAGAGAAGTCAGCACTGAAAACGGTCGGTGGGAAACCGAAGATTGGAATTAGATTTAGAATATCAGATTTGATTTTTTTGTTTAGACTAAAAAAAGTTGGTTGATGTCAATTTCACTTTTGAACATTTCGCTTTTGTTTTTGTAGTTACCGGCAAAAGGCCTAACTTTTTCTTCATTTGTTTTTCTTAGGACAAATTGTGAAATATTACCTCCGTTTCTTAATAAGTGCAACACTTTTCTTATTTAGAATAGTCATAATAAGTGCAACCAAGCTCAAAATAGTAAAAAAAAGTTCAATATTATTACAAATATGCCACCAAAAAGCAAGAAGGGACAACAACTTTTGTGTTTCATCACTTGAATTACTTTACTTTGTTGTGGTCCCAACTTTATCTCTCTACATTCCTTGGTATTCCCCCACTTTCTCCATGTTGCACTTATTAAGAAACGGAGAAAGTAGTTCCTTTTGTAGCACTGCTTTTGCGAACTAGTACCTTAAGTTTTTTTTTTGCGAACTAGTACCTTAAGTTTTTTTTTTTGTGAACTAGTACCTTTAAGTCCACAAATCTTTTATTTTCAGTACCTTTACTACATTTTCCGGCCAAAATGGTACACAATCCGATGTTGAATGTCATTCTCCCTCCAAATTTTACGCGTGTGTTGCACTACTCTTTTAACTCCTCTCTCCCACTCGCCCAAAAAACTTCTCCCATTAAAATCCATCCCTTCCCCAAAAAACAATTCAACTAACCATCCTCATCAAAATTCCTCCCCGCCAACCCTAAATTTCACATTCAACAGTTGGGAAGTTCAGAGGTATGTTATTTCAATCCCTTTTGGTTTTATTTTCGAAAAATTAAGGCTAATTTTTTGTTTGTTTAAATCTTAGGAAAGAGGAAAGAATGTCTTCTTCAAAGTCTGGATTTTCCTCAGCCAAACGTAATAGGAAATGTGGATGTGGAGTCCCAGTTGCTGAAAAAAGATCATGGACTATTGATAACCCAGGGAGGAAGTTTATAGCATGCAAATTTTATGATAAGGAGAGTGGGCACAGGGGCTGTGAGCTTTTTTATTGGATGGACCAAGGTTCTACTGAATGGCAGAAGGACACCATCAATCAATTGGTGTTGGAGAAGCAAATTCTTAAATCTCATAATGCACTACTGAAGAGGGAAATCAGTAGGCATCAGGAGGATTAATTGATGATGATTAGTGAAATTGAAGAGCAGTCTGAGCAGAGACAAATGATGACTCAGCGTTGCAAAACACTCCAAAGGAAGAAAGAGACATAGAGGAGAGAGAATGTGAGAGGAGAGAAGAAAGAGACAGAGAGGAGAGAC
Source organism: Beta lomatogona (assembly GCA_947646795.1). Taxonomy (NCBI): domain Eukaryota; kingdom Viridiplantae; phylum Streptophyta; class Magnoliopsida; order Caryophyllales; family Amaranthaceae; genus Beta; species Beta lomatogona. The sequence continues at coordinate 1,858,491 of CANSNZ010000981.1, read as the reverse complement.
AATGTGAGAGGAGAGAGAGTATTAAATGAAACTGAAATGAGGTTGGTGAGAAAGTAAAGATGGAAGATGAAAGAGTGAAAAAATGGGGGGGAAAGGGAGTTAGAAGAGGAGAGTGAGAGCACGCTCTATTTGAAGCCAAAAAAAGGCAAAATGTGGAAGTCAACATTGGATTGTTGACCATTTTGGCCGAAAAATATAGTAAAGGTACTGAAAATAAAAGATTTGTGGACTTAAAGGTACTAGTTCACAAAAAAAAAACTTAAGGTACTAGTTCGCAAAAGCAGTGCTACAAAAGGTACTATTTCACAATTTGTCCTTTTTCTTATTTTACTCCACTGTTTTTTTTGGTTAAATACTCCACTGTTTATGGGCTTTAGTTTTTGCACTACACTTGTGTTTGGTAGATGAGCAAAATATAGGTGGGAAGCGGGGAAAACTTATCGTAATGATTATCATTGATCAATATTTATAGTTTACAATTTAAGGATAGTCCTACACATATTAGGAAACCTTTCCAGAATAGGAATCTAAGAACAAGATATATCCTACAGAATATTGTATTCTATCACACCCCCAAAGTTAGAGCGGGAGGAGGGCGAAAGCTGAGACTGGACTTGAACTCCAAAAATAACTGTCGCGGAAGACCTTTAGTGAATATGTCAACAAACTGATACCTAATAGGAACACGCAAAACTAGTACCTGCCCAAACACAACCTTTTCCCGAACAAAATGAATATCCATCTCAACATGCATGCTTAGTGCGTTGGTGTTGTACTGGGTTACGAGACAAATAAATAGCACTAACATCATCATGATAAACAATAGTAGCCTGTCAGAGTAGGCAATGTAACTCTAAAAGTATATTACGTAACCAACAAACTTCCGCGACAACATTCGCGACGCTATGATATTCTGCCTCTGAACTTGATGTAGAAAGAGTAGGCCGACGCTTAGACTGCCAGGAAATTAAGTTGTCCACAAGAAAACAACAATATCCGGAAGTAGAATGGTGATTATCAGGACACCCACCCCAATCATCATCAGTATAAGTAATCAAGCACAACTGAGTAGTAGGATACAAATGTAAGCCATGATAAATGGTTCCCTGAATATAATGCAGGATGCATTTTAATGCATTATAATGAGTCTCCCGGGTATCATGCATAGGTATACCTGCATAAGCAATGTCTGGACGAGTAAATTTGAGATACTGAGCAGCACCTGCCAGAATGCGATAATGAGTCGGATATGCTAATGGGGGACCTAAATCTACACTAAGTTTAGAGTTAGTGTCAACAAGAATCGCGGCAGGCCTACAAGTTCCCATGCCAGTGCGCTCCAATATTTCCTAAGCATTCTTTGTTTTGGGAAAGTAACATGTAGGAAGGTGAACGAGTGACGGATTTGCCTAAAAAATAACTCAGTGGCCCCAAATCTAACATAGGAAATTCAGATTTCAAATGAGCAATGATACGATGCCGTAAAGCATCAGAAGATGTGCACAAAATAATATCATCAACATATAGAAGAAGATAAGCCATATCGTTACCCTGACGAAAAGTGAATAATGAATTGTCACTCTGAACAACAACAAATTCCATATGAACAAGAAAATGCGCAAAACGCTGATATCAAGCTCGCGAAGCTTGTTTGAGACCATAGAGAGCCTTACAAAGGCGAAAAACATAATGTGGAAATCTCTTATCAACAAAACCTGATGGTTGATATATATACTGTCTCTTGTAATCACCACGTAAAAAATCATTTTTTTACATCAAGTTGATGAATAGACCAGTTACGAGTCATAGCTAGTCCCCACACTGTATGAATAGTAGCCGGACGAACAACTGGACTAAAAGTTTCATCACAATCAACACCCACCTTTTGAGACCTACCATCACAAACAAGACGAGCTTTGTGCCTTGAAGGTCACCTTTATCATTTTCTTTGTGAGTAGAAATCCACATGCAATTCACAATATTCACCCCCATAGGCCTAGGTACTAGTTCCCATATCCCTGTATTGATTAAAGCATTATATTCATCATGCATCGCCACATTCCAATTCGGGTCATTCAAAGCTGCTTTGTGAGATTTTGGAAGAGGGGAACGATGTAGAGGAATGGGAGGAGCAATGGAATTGAGTTTTTGGATTGGGTCCAGAAATACCAGATTTTGATCTCGTAGTCATATGGTGAGGTGAGGGGGAGTGTGGGCCTGATGGGAGGTAGCCAACGTAAAGGGGGGGGATATACCGAGGTAGAGAGTGCATGTGGGCATGAGTTCGGATTGGGGATGGTGTAGAAGTGCGTTGGGGAGAGGAAAAAAGAAGCGCGCTGGGATTCACTTGGGCCTGGCTGGGAGGACACAGCCGTAGGCGAGGTAAGTGTAACAGCCCGCACTTCCGAGCTGCTAGCTAATCACACTTAAGATTTACTAATCTCAATTAACACTTAATAACTCTTGAATTACATTATCTTGCAGCGGAAACAAAACCTTTTTATACGATCCTAGACCTGTGGCCTTATGACCCAACAACAACATTCCACAGTTTAAATACATTCACATGAAATGATAAAACCAGATTTCCGAAATAATACAATAATACACCATAAGAGTTCTTTAAATTAAACTATATAATCTCCACCATTGCTCATCCGACAATCATCTCTTATAACGATCCTTTATCCACACTGGAGTTAGCTTCTACATTTTCTGCAAAAATAACTAACTTTGAACACTTCCCCCACCAGGACAAGTTCCAAGAACAAAATCAGCGAAAGTGAGTACACAATGTCCAACCAGAAAATCTTTTTGGTGGCTTAAAACGTATTTACAAATTTAAGTTTGTCTCACGAGACAATTGAAATCAAGCAACATAAACGTCATCATGGAAGAATCATATAACAAAGTACTTAAACATAATTTACATTGTTACTTGTTTAAAATAATAGTCTGAATTGATATCTCACAGAATAAGTAGTATATACTTCCTGTAACGCCTCGAAAATTCATAACCTTAATTACACATAACTACTCACTTAGCAGCGGAAATGGAACTTAAGCCTATGGGATATAGGCTCACTAATACAATGCAGCCTTATATAGTCCTTGCTAATTAATACACAAATGCACGATTCCAATAATAATGATTTCCCCTAATACAAGATACCATACCATTTCACTTGAACATATTCCTTACTAACAACGCTCTTGCAATGGTCCTGTTCATACATAAAACAGAAAACAAAACATCATGAGCCGAAGCTCAGTAACATACTACCCTAACAACGGCGTAAATTCATTTCAATTCATTTTATATGCAAACAGGGAGAAGAGAATATAGTAAAACACATTAGAAATCAATAATGAAATAAAAGCAAGGTGAACAATTATAAGTAGCATCTTGAAACTTCATAAGTTCCCATTATCTTTTCATCTTTTAACTTGGAAACTGGCGAGTATAGACACGCGGGACATCTCCCACCATGCGATGATCCTCAAGGAGCCCAGCTCCCTTGTTGGATACACCGCTCGCACCAAAAATAGAGTAGTAACATAACATGCGGTACCCCTCAAGGTGCCCGGCTCCCTTGTTGGGTGTACGGCGGGTGCGAAGGTACGTGCACGACCATAATGTAGATAAGGGTAACATTATACTGCCATAACCTCTTTCACTTTTATTTATCATGTTTCGTTTGTTTAGCATTCATCGGCATAAGCCATAGATCTTTCATGAATCATACTTGAGCATCAATAACTCATAAGATCATAATATATGTAAGCATTTATGAAACATATTCGAAAACAATTTAAGTATCCCACAATCCATATAAAGAATCACATCACAAAATCCTTAACATAATTATAAACATCATTTCACAAATACATTTCGAAGGGGATCGTGGGTGTTAGCAATAGATGTTACCTGGAATCCTGCTTAATAACCTTGATAAGCCTGGGGAGGCTTGTAATTTCTCTTCCTTTTTAGGGTGCGTTCTCTTCACCTTAAAAAATTAAGTTTCAGGTCCAATAAGTTCAGTTCAGTTCAGATAAGTTCAGTTCAGTTCAGATAAGTTTCAATCAGGTCCAATCAGGGCAATAAGTTCCAATCAGATCTAATAAGGTCCAATAAGTTCCAATCAGGTGCAATAAGTTCCAATCAGGTCTAATAAGGTCCAATAAGTTCTAATCAGGTGCAATAAGTTTCAATCAGGTCTAATCAGGTCCAGTAAGTTCCAATAGTCAATGATCAATAAATATATGTATTATTGTCCATTATATTTTTATTCATATCACTATTAGCTGATTATGTTATTATTAGAATTTTAATTAAAGTACCACAATGATTATATCGTATTATACTTGTATTATTGTCTATTATTTTATTATTCATATTACTATTAGCTAATTATATTATTATTATTATAAGATATTATAATCATGGTTAAATAAGGTTAACAATAATAATCATCATAATTACAATATTTTGCAATTCGTCTTTAAATAATTAGAGAACATGTTTTCGTTACTAATAACAATGAAAGATATAAATGTTATCAATTGATTGCTTCATTATCATCACCGAAGTATCTTTCTTAGATATATTAGTGGTGAAAGTTATGTATAGGCAAGTATATAAATAATATATTTTTTTTGTTAAATTGTTTATCATAAGAGATAATTAATAATAATTATTTTTTTAAAGGGCGAATTTTAATAATTATTACTGTATAATAAATTTTGAGGGGTAGTATTTACGTTAGGGGTAATATTTATGTTATTAGTCATCAACTTTTTTGTCTAATAAGGGCAAATAAGTTCCAATTAGGTCCAATAAGGTCTAATAAGTTTCAATCAGGTCCAATAAGGTCAAATAAGTTTCAATCAGGGCCAATAAGGTCTAATAAGTTTCAATCAGGGCCAATAAGGTCTAATAAGTTCCAATCAGGTCAATAAGTTTCAATCAGGTCCAATAAGTTCCAATCAGGTTCAATCAGGTCCAATAAGTTGAATCAGGTCCAATCAGGTCTAATAAGTTCCAATCAGTTCAGTTCAGGTCCAATAAGTTCAGTTCAGATAAGTTCAGTTCAGTTCAGGTCCAATAAGTTGAAGAGAACGCACCCTTAATCTAATCAATTCAGGGATTAATAAAAGACTTGTTAATATCTTATTCTAAATTTTGAGTTTCTTAATCCATTTCCATCACGTGTCCATTTTAGGAGATATTAGGAGTCTTATATAGTTAGGTCTTATTGTTAGAGTAAATTTATATTAAGTCCAAGTCAGGTGAACGTTTATCAGAAAGTCCATAGTCATACTATCCATCATACTATCATTATGTTATACTTGGTCTATAAATATGTTCTTTTAGTAATAAACGATCCATAATTCATAATCATCACCACCTAATTATACTTTGCTTAAGGTGACTTATCATTAATTAAACCAATCAATACTAAACAAGATTATTAATATTTATTTTTCTCATACGAGTACTATTATAACACCTTATTTCAAGCACGAGCTAAGCATATTAATGCGACATGTTTAGTATTATCAAATGAGTTATTAGAGGTCCTTATTTAATTAATTAATAAAATCATAATGAGTCCTAAATTATTTTAGTATATAAATAATTACATGTTACCCATGAGTTTCATAAACATGGCAGAGTATAGGATTATAAGTAACCAAATTAGCCCAATAGTTAATGTTATTTCATTAACCAAAGCTACATTCAGGCCATGATTATAATAATTATTTTTAACAACAGTCAACTGAATTAAAGGTTAGGAATATTAGCCCAAACATTAATACTTGACCCCTTATCATTTAAGCCCAACATCATACATTATTTCATACCCAAAATAATTGGAATAAGTTACCTGACTTGTTCGAAGGAAGTAGGAGATCAGGAGAGCATGGAAGCACGACAAGAAGCAGCAGCGATGCCGACGGTGCGATAGTGCACCGATGGAGATGAGGGTGGTCATCTCGACGGCGTAAGCAGGGCGAGGAGAGAGAGAGACACGCAGCGAGAGAGAGTGCGAGGTGCAAACATGAGAGAAGATAGAGTGTGCGAGTGAGATGGACGGTGGCGCGCAGGTGCACCAACGGACATCGGCAGGTGGGGAGTGGTGCTGCGGTGGTTCGAAAATGGCAGGTGGTTCGGCGAGCAGGAGATGTTGGTGGTTTGGGTGGCGAAGTGAAAACAGAGGAGAGAGATAGTGGGGTTGTGCGAAATAAAACAGGGGAGTTTGTGGGGGCGGTTTCCGGCGAAAGTCGGGAAATTCCGGTGAGGTGAATATGTTGGTAGTTGGAGTGTGTGTGTGTGATGAATTGAGGAGTGGACATGGCTATTTATAGCCCTTTTTTTGGTGTTCTTAAAGCTCTAATTTTTTTAAGAATATGTGTTGGTAAGATTGGTAAATATTATGGGTTTTTGGGAGATTTGGCTTGGATATGGAATTTTTAATTGAAGTTGAATTTTTGTGTGCAAGAAAAATACATATGAATTAGAAATCCATGGTTGAGTTTTATGAGGCAGAAAAATGAAGGAGTTGGGAAAAATTATAGACATAAAGATTTATAGGGGTTTTGCTCGGTATGGTTGACGTGAAATAATGGTTGGAGGCAAATTTCTTTTTCTTTTTCTTTTTATTTTTGTTGTAATCCATCATTGCTATTACTTAGAAGTAATTGATTTGTTTATTATTTTAATCTAATTATTTGTAATCCTCCTAATTCATACAACACATATTTATTTAATAATACTAAATATCTTTTATTATTACTTGGATGTAGAACAACATATTTTAGTCATACTTTATAATTAAAGGAAAATTTTTAACCACTAATTATCATTATTTAATTTAGGTAAGTTTATATTTTCGAGATATTACATCCTCACCCCCTTAGAAAAAGTTTCGTGATCGAAACTCGATAAAACAAGGTAAAGTGCATACATTCACTTGTCCCGTACGTGCTGAATTCCGGCTTGAAATTTCATAATTCATAATACAGTTAATCAGCAGATTGGATTTTCAAAACCTTGCATAGCACATTTCTTTGGTTACCGAAAAAGATACATACGTACTAAGTTACTCATGTTTATTATGATCTAAAGCATGTACATATTTACATATGATTCTATTAATATTTCCAAGGCATCAACCTTATATATGAAACAATTCAATCATTAACGCTTCGCCACTAATCAGAACTAGCATTATACCTCTAGTCAAGAGTATCACTCCATTTTATATTTTGAGAATATCTCAGGATATGGTTGGTAAGGAAAGCATTGTTTACAAGTGATTTAGTTTACTTCCTTTCTACCTTCAACATATGCACCAAAGATCCTTATCCAATAAGGCCATCCATCATTCAAGTAAGAGTTTAAGTTCTCGTACTATCTTCACTTAATATCATTATCACAATTTTGTTCCTCATTTAAGTCTCTATATGTATTAGTCACATAATCTTAAAACCAACATCACAATCCTAAAGATATATGCCAAATTCCCAAAAATCAATTTTCATAACTTCCAAAATCATTAACACAAGTTGCCACTTGGTCCACCTAATTTTCCTAGAAATCCTTAGCCCATATTCATTAACCGAACTTGTCCTTAGTTTATAATTCCCCCTTTAATATTTGATCAGCTTAACTATTCCTTACACACATCTGTATGCCCTATATCTTTTCTCCATTCATCATTTGATAGCATGAACTTTGTCAGACTTTTGTAATCATCAAAGTTATAATATCATCTAGTAATTTATTCCTAAAACCTCACATTTTCTACTTCTTATTCACACATCATCAATTTCAGTCGTCTCATCAAACCTATTTCATTATCATTAACCTGAGGCTAAGCGTCTATGTTGTAACATATTTCTAACCTAACTATACATTTACCTAATATGCGTAAGGCTAATTGCTTTCTTTATCAACCCAAATAGAGATTTACTGTTTATCACAACTTCCATTTGCTCAATATTCATCGCAACATTTTTTTTTTCCATTCATCATTTTTCTTAGGAACTTGAGCACTCGGAATTATCTATTACACATTCTCAAATTATATCAATATCCATACTAAGGAAATTATCATCCTCATAAAGTGTTTTTCCTAGTTCTCCTAACACAAGATGTCTTGTCCCAAATCTGCGTAAAATGTTCAAAATATGATGACCTTAATAGTTAAGATCTTATTTCTCAAAATTTCTCTCGACATCCAAATGCTTATTTCCTAGTTATACTCCAAGTAGTTAGTATGTCTCCAAATGGCACATTCTTTCAAGATAATAATTTGTCTAACTTCTCAAATTAATGCTTCACTTGAAAGTCATAATTCGTTTTTCAGCAAAAACCATAACCCCCAATATTAGTTCGCGTCACATTATAACGTACTTCAACTTTTAAAATTTAAATCTTTATGACTGAAATAGTGTTACTTACTCCCTAATTCCTCAAGTAAAGATCCTAATATCCCTTAAATTTTTCTAACTATGAGATCGCCTCACGAACTATCATAAAATATAAATCGATCCCAAGTTACGACTTTGATAATGTCAACAATACCATTAACCTTAGATGTTCATATTTCCTCATAATTCCTTATGACTTACCCTTTTTATTACCCAAAATTTCATTCACCATAATATCTCCAAATATTATTTACGTTATCTCATTGACCCTATCTTGTGTCTCACCTCAACGTTAAATATAACCACTCATGCCTCAAAAGATTATTCACAAGTCCTTAGTCTCTATTACTCGAATAGCCATCAACTTATCCTCGACCCACTCAACATCTAATTTTCCTCAAAATTCATACCTAGGCGGAACCTCATAAATTATCCATTCAGCATCACATGTCATAGTCTATAGTATTAACTCAAACAGTGATCAATTAACCTCAAGTTTCTCAATGCCTAATTCCCAAAGGACATACCTAGGCGTAAACCTCATAAATTTTCCATTCAACATCTGATTTCTTAAACTCTATAACCCAAATGGTCATTTATCAACCCCGAGTTTCTCAATATCTAACTTCCCAGAAGATCGTACCTAGGCGGTGCAAAGTCTAATACTCCGCACTTTCGGCTAGGTTTCAGCTCTGATACCACTCTGTAACGCCTCGAAAATTCATAACATTAATTAAACATAACTACTCACTTAGCAGCGGAAATGGAACTTAAGCCTGTGGGATATAGGCTCACTAATACAATGCAGCCTTATATAGTCCTTGATAATTAATACACAAATGCACAATTCCAATAATAATGATTTCCCCTAATACAAGATACCATACAATTTCACTTGAACATATTCCTTACTAACAGCGCTCTTGCAATGGTCCTGCTCATACCTAAAACAGAAAACAAAACAACATGAGCCGAAGCTCAGTAACATACTACCCTAACAACGACGTAAATTCATTTCAATTCATTTTAGTTGCAAACAGGGACGTCTCCCACCATGCGATGATCCTTAAGGAGCCCAGCTCCCCTGTTCGATACACCGCTCGCACCAAAAATAGAGTAGTAACATAACATGCGGTACCCCTTAAGGAGCCCGACTCCCTTGTTGGGTGTACGGCGGGTGCAAAGGTACGTGCACGACCATAAAGTAGATAAGCGTAACATTATACTGCCATAACCTCTTTCACTTTTATTTATCATGTTTCGTTTGTTTAGCATTCATCGGCATAAGCCATAGATCTTTCATGAATCATACTTGAGAAATCAATAACTCATAAGATCATAATATATGTAAGCATTTATGAAACATATTCGAAAACAATTTAAGTATCCCACAATCCATATAAAGAATCACATCACAAAATCCTTAACATAATTATAAACATCATTTCACAAATACATTTCGAAGGGGATCGTGGGTGTTAGCAATAGATGTTACCTGGAATCCTGCTTAATAACCTTGATAAGCCGGGGGAGGCTTGTAATTTCTCTTCCTTTTTAATCTAATCAATTCAGGGATTAATAAAAGACTTGTTAATATCTTATCCTAAATTTTGAGTTTCTTAATCCATTTCCATCATGTGTCCATTTTAGGAGATATTAGGAGTCTTATATAGTTAGGTCTTATTGTTAGAGTAAATTTATATTAAGTCCAAGTCAGGTGAACGTTTATCAGAAAGTCCATAGTCATACTATCCATCATACTATCATTATGTCATACTTGGTCTATAAATATGTTCTTTTAGTAATAAACGGTCCATAATTCATAATCATCATCACCTAATTATACTTTGCTTGTTAAGGTGACTTATCATTAATTAAACCAATCAATACTAAACAAGATTATTAATATTTATTTTTCTCATACGAGTACTATTATAACACCTTATTTCAAGCACGAGCTAAGCATATTAGTGCGACATGTTTAGTATTATTTATTTTTTTTGGTGAAAATAGAAGAGCCAAGGCTCCAACAGACAAAGAAAATAAAACAAAGAAAACTCAAAAAGAACTAAAACAAAAACCCACTTCAAACAAAGCAAGCTACACTATCCGGACCACGCAGCTACTAAACTTCAGGTCTTCTTCGTAGGAACCATCCGCGACCACGCCACACCACCAAGGTCCTCCAATAAAACAGCATGAAGATCCTTCGGGACCGCCTCAAGCAAAATCATTTTTTGAGACATCGAAGCTCCATAGTTCGCTAGCCAATCCGCCGCCTATTGGCTTCTCTATAACAATGCACCACCTTCACTTCCCATTCTTCCCTCTTGATTAAAGCAACGCACTTCCTGATTATATGAATATAAGGAGAGCCCGAAGATTTATTCTCTTCAAGCGTACGAACCACAACCTCCGAATCGACCGCTACTTGAACGCGTCTATGTCTGGCATTCCAAGCAATGCTTAGTCCACGCATGATCGCCAATACCTCCGCCCTTGTGCACGAGCACACACCACAATTTATTGCAAACATCTCGAATAACTCTCCCTTATGCCCCCTTATCAGCCCACCTCCACCTGCTTTACCTGGGTTACCTTTGGCCGCTAGGGGTGTTTGCCGGTCCAGAACCGGACCGGACCGGAATCGGCTGGACCGGTGGACCGGAATATGGAAAAAATTTGGACCTGGACCGGACCGGTCTTGGACCTGTTGGACTGGAATCTTTATTTTTAAAAAAAAAATATTTTTTATTTGATTTAAAAATATTTATAAATTAGATATATTAAAATTTTAATAACAATATTCTAAAGTTTATAAATAGTAGTTCTAAATTTCAAACTTTTTACTACCTTTTAAACTTTTTTAACATACAAACTTTTTTTCTTTTTACTAAAAAATCAGAAATTTCGGTCCACCGGTCCGGACCGGAATTTTCCGGGTATGGATCGGACCGGACCGGAAACCCGGAATCAAGATTTTCTTCGGACCGAGGATCGGACCGGAATCTTTGGTCCCGTCGGGTCCGGTCCAAATTCCGGTCTGACCCTGGTCTTTGAATAGCCCTATTGGCCGCACCGTCTGTATTGAGTTTAACCCAACCCACAGACGGGTATTGCCACCTGATGAAGGCTTCGATTCTCTCAGTTTGTTGTTGCCCAAGAACCATTTCCATACACTTGAACGCATTTACAATCTGTTTCACTCTTGCAAACACAAAGCTTAGTTGATCTATTGGGATTTTGGGAGAGTGGTTAAAACTTCTCTCGTTTCTCCACTTCCACAGCCACCAACAAGTTGTGGCAAAAATTCGAGTCCATGAGGCTCCAGCTACCCCATAAACAGTCTTGGTATTACTCTCAATCCACCCCTTCAAGTTACAATTCCATGCTTCTGCTTCCAGTTGAACATTTAATTTTTTCCATAAAAGCTTTGCGACTGGACATTCTCTCAATATGTGGAGGGTATTTTCTTCTACCTCTCCACACACAAAACATCTTGGGTCGTCCGTAAGCTGTCGAACAAACCTATTCCCATTTGTCATTAGTCTATCTTGGATCGCAAGCCATAAGAAGAACCGAATGCGTTGGGGCACTGGAACACTCCATAGACTTTTCCACTTCCTATCTGCGCCTTCCACCACATCTTCTTCATTGCGAATAATTCTCAAAGCTGACCTCAAGGTAAATCCACCCGAAGGTGACCCATTCCAATAGAGTTCGTCCACCGCTTCATCATCTTCAATCAACTCATGGGCTGCTATCCTACTAAGCGCATCAGCAGGAAGGTACTTTGCAAACATATCGAATTTCCATCCTATCTGTGGGTCCCAAAACTCGCTCACTGTTGCATCTTGAATATGAATAGGAGGATCCGCCAATGTCATCTCAATCAAAGGTCTTATTGTTGCCCATTTATGATGCTAGAAAAACGTCCGCGTACCATTTCCCACAACCATATTTATCTCCTTACGAATCACATCAATGCTACTAATAATTCCCCTCCACGTATTAGAAGCATTTTGTTTTTCCTTGAACATATCAAGATCACACCGATTTTCACAATATTTTGCCCTTAGAACACGAGACCACAAGGATGTAGGTTCGGTTAAGAGGCGCCAACCTAACTTTGCTAAAAATGCCGCATTCACTTGACGCATTGATTTCAAACTAAGACCCCCGTCTTTGCGGCATTTCGTCACTGAATCCCAAGCTACTAAATGAACTCTTCTTTCACCTTCAAGTTCACCCCACAAGAAACTTCTATTCCTCCTATCAATGTCATCACATGTGGACCTAGGAAGTTTTGTAGACTGCATTGTGTAATAAGGCAGGGAGCTAAGGGTCGACTGAATTAAGCAAGCCCGACCCGCAATTGATAAAGTCTTTGTTTTCCACCCAGCAAGCTTCCCATTGATCTTGTCAACCAAGTATTGATACTCCCGCTTCGACGCCCTACCATTGATAGTAGGAACGCCAAGGTATTTACCAAAGTCCGTAGTTATCTCCATTCCCAATGTATTGCTCACTGCATCCTGAATATCATAATTAGTATTTTTTTATAAATAAATTCTAGATTTCTCAATACTAACTTTGCTTCCAGAAGCATCACAGAACTTTTGAAGACAAGTCTGCATAATGGTGGCCTGCTCAACGGACGCTTCACAAAACAATATAAGATCGTCGGCAAAAGCGAGGTTCGATATAGGAGGGCCATTGCGACTTGCACGGACTGGTTTCCAAACTCCCAATCTTACTTCACGATCAATGAGGTGAGCCAACCGTTCCATACATAACACATAAAGATAAGGAGACAACGGATCTCCTTGCCTTATACCACGAGATGGACTAAAACTTTCCATGGGCTCTCCATTCCACAATATTTGCAATTTTGCCGATTCAATACAATTCATAACCACCTCAATCATAATTTGTGGCAATTTGAGTTCCATTAATGAATCTCGAATGAAACTTCAACGCAAACGATCATAGGCCTTTTCAAAATCAATCTTTACCACCATGTAGCCTACCTTCCCTTGTTTATTCCTCATTGTATGTAACATTTCTTGTGCGATAATGATATTATCTGTGATTTGCCGACGAGGGACGAAGCTACATTGTGTGGGGGATATAAGAGTTGGAAGAACTGGCTTTAATCTATTCACAATAACTTTTGTCACCAATTCATACACTATATTGCAAAGACCAATTGGCCTAAATTGGTTTGGGTGACAAGGCGAATCAACCTTGGGAATCAAGACAAGAAACGCATCATTGAGACCATCAGGGAATAATCTTCCCTCTACAACATCATGCACGAGACGGGTCACACTGGGCTGAACCAATTTCCAAAAAGTCAGGTAAAAAACCGATTGAAAACCGTCTGGGCCTGGAGCCTTATACGGTTTCATATCATTCAAAGCAGCCTCCATTTCACAAGCACTAAATGGGCGGCCTAATTTCTCTCGGTCAACGGCATCAATTTCAGGAAAATAATTCTCAAGCAGTCGCATGGTAGTCACTTCTGACTGCTCCTCTTGGAAAAGAGTTTTCCAATAATTTCGCACCATACCTTTTACTTGGGAATCATCAGTTATCCAATTTCCTTCGGCATCCATTAAAACATCAATCCTATTTTTTCTTCTTCTAATTACAGTGGAAAGATGGAAATATCTTGTATTTCTATCACCATCACAAATAGCTTTTTTTTTTCGATTTCTGAAACCATAACATCTCCTCATCATTAAGGACTTCATCCATTTCTCCCCGAAGCTTCGCTTCAAGCTTAATTAAATGCGGTTGCCTACCTTGCGAGAGAATCTTCTGTGTTCCTTCCAGCCTCGCCTACAATTCAGATTTCTTCCTGAAAATGTTATAGAACTCTTCTTTGTTCCACTTTTGGATTTTAGCCGCAAATACTTTGAGAAATGGGACAATGGGTGCAGTCCCACTCCAATTTTTAAACACGAACTCTGAAGGTTTCCACGCTGCTTGAAATCGAAAAGGTTTCAATGACATTGGCAAAGGAGCAAACCCTGAAGTACTGATAAGTAATGGGCAGTGATCAGATTTTGACTTTGGGAGGTTCCTCACAGCTCCCTCCTCAAATCTCAACCTCCAATCATCATTAGCAAGTCCTCGATCAAGTCTTGCAGACTTAAAAGTTGCTGTGCTATTACCACGAAACCACGTGTGTGCAGGACCCGAGCAACCGAGGTCAATGAGATTATTGTTTTCGATCCAATTTGCCAAGTTCCGACACCGTCGTTCCATTTCAGATCTTCCCACACCATTCCTCTCACTCATGCACGTTGTTTCATTAAAATCGCCCGCCTATAGCCAAGGACCAGCATAGGAACGTTTAATATCCTCTAACTCTTTCCACAACTCTTTCCTCAAAACGCTATCAGGGCTAGCGTATATTGCTGAGAAAAGCCATGGTTCCTCCCCCGATTTCTTTATCTCGACAGTGAGATGCTGAGTATGGGTGCCATACGTCACAACAGACACCACCTCCGTTCTCCAGAAAATCCAAATGCCACCAGAGAATCCTTGCGCTTCAACACGAATATGCCCCGAAAATCTTATTTTCTCACACACAGCCACTGCTTGCTCACCACTCAAGTGAGTCTCCACAAGAACTAACACAGTAGGATTATTAATCCTTATAAGTTCTTTAATCACAGGCACCTTATTGCCTACCCCTTGAACATTCCATACTAAAATTTTAATCGACATATTAAAATTTGGAAAAAGTGGGTACCTGTCATACTCCATTACAGGAATATTAGGCATTATTGAGAGGAATGCTTCCATCAATGCTCTCATTGGACCTTCCGTTATGTACGGAATTCCTATCGCCATCATCAAGAACTGAACACTGTTCTCGGGGGGAATGAATGAGTTGATTTCCATTCTCACACGGTTGGCTGTTGGATAAGCTACAATAATTGACGGTCCCTCCGAGCTCTCCTCCACGAATATCTCCACCGCCGGTGGGATTTTGGATACCAATGTTATCGAAACTGTTAGGGGACTTGCCTCCATCATCATCATTAACAAAAACTTGTTCACCTCCAAGATCCGAATTTTCTTTGACAGACGGATTTGGAACACTTTGTTCTAAGATAGGAAATTGAAAATTTTCCTTCCTAATTAGCTTTTGAGGCAGAGATTTCCTAGATGAGCCTTTCTTAAACTTTGGGCCTCTAAGTACAGGAAGTCTATTTTGGATCTCAAGAGGGATCCGACTTCCACTTAGCTTAGGATTCTGCCCAATCTTTTGTGAAATATTATCACTAATTGAAACAGAAATTTTATCTAATGAAATCACCTTATTTCCAATAACCGCGGATTCATTTAAAATCAAATCCGCATTATTCAATGTTGGTTCCGATATTTTAGCACCTTCCTCCACAGAGGATTTTGTTTCCAAATTAATCACATTCAAATTTTCCCGCTCGATAGTCCTACCTCTACTAGGTTGTACTTCCATGGCAGCTTCCTCACCATCTTGTTCCTCAGCATTATCTAGAATCTGCTCCTGAATTAGAACATCAAATCGCGATCCCTGACTAGTACCCTCCTTTGCCACTTGAGCACGTCCCCGTTCCTTTGCCTTTTCTTGATTAGCCTTAGCACTATTGGTGCCTTTATCTCCAGCATTTCGTTTAACCCCCTCAGTAGATGTTTTGTTAACATTCTTTCGCCCAGGACGCTGAACTAACATCCACTCCCCATACTTAGAATTCATCTCCGGTCTAACTGGCTTGTCCGTGGATTTACTACCTCCAACACCAACGTTCCCAACTTGTTGCATATTATCTTCAAAACTATTTGCAGTTTCTTTAAACACCCACATTGATCCTCTTTATGACCCAAATGCCCACACTTAAAGAAAATCATCTTTAATCCCTCATGCTGAATTTTCCAAATTCTACCATTCAGACGAAATTTAGATAACAGTGGTTTTGATAAATCCACTTCTGTACAGAATCGGACGTATTGACCTCGATCCATTGATTCTGTATTTCTATCAATTTTGATAACCTTACCAATTCTTGCACCAATTTTATGTAGGACTTGTTTGTCAAAATATTCCACTGAAAGATTAGGAATCCTAACCCAAGCAGTAAGATGTCTAATTGGTTCTTCATCCGCTACAAAATTAGGCACCCATTTCCTGATTGTTAGATAACTATCTCCAATCATCCATGGACCCTGAGACATTACAAATTCATAATCATCAAGACTACTGAATCTCACCACATAGAACGCATGTCCTACATTTGTCAGAGCAATATCACCCTTCAAATTCCATTTGAATCAAAGCCTTCTCATCAACACTTCGTATCCCATACGTCTATCAAATAATTTGATAATAATGGCATTTTTCCAAGGACTCCGTATCCTCATCTTATCCTCTTTCGAGAGAACAATAGTCGGGCAATCAGACTTATCATCCTCAGTCAGGGCTTCATTATCATCATCTGATACCATCTCGTCATCGAATTGACCACCTTCAAACAGAGGATTCACTGCCCTATCAAACGCTTGTGCCATTTGACTATAAGATTTAACACTAGCCTTAGGCTGCGTCGGTTCTATTGAATATGGAACATGAAACTCCATCTCCACATTTGAATTTGTATCCTCAATTTCGATTCTTTTGAATTTTTTTATTGGATCTCTGCAAGAGATCATTTTCCTCACTCGAAAGAGTTTTTGAACGCTCCCTTTCACTCGATAGCATTTTTTCGCAAAAAAAAATACATGTTTAGTATTATCAAATGAGTTATTAGAGGTCCTTATTTAATTAATTAATAAATTCATAATGAGTCCTAAATTATTTTAGTATATAAATCATTACATGTTACCCATGAGTTTCATAAACATGGCAGAGTATAGAATTATAAGTAACCAAATTAGCCCAATAGTTAATTTTATTTCATTAACCAAAGCTACATTCAGGCCATGATTATAATTATTATTTTTAACAACACTCAACTGAATTAAAGGTTAGGAATATTAGCCCAAACATTAATACTTGACCCCTTATCATTTAAGCCCAACATCATACATTATTTCATACCCAAAATAATTGGAATAAGTTACCTCACTTGTTCAAAGGAAGTAGGAGATGAGGAGAGCATGGAAGCACGACTAGAAGCAGCAGTAGCGACGCCGACGGTGCGGCAGTGCACCGATGGAGATGAGGGTGGTCATCTCGACGGCGCAAACAGGGCGAGGAGAGAGAGAGACACGCAGCGAGAGAGAGTGCGAGGTGCAAACGAGAGAGAAGATAGAGTGTGCGAGTGAGAGGGAGGGTGGCGCGCAAGTGCACCGGCGGACAGCGGCAGGTGGGGAGTGGTGCTGCGGTGGTTCGAAACTGGCAGGCGGTTCGGCGAGCAGGAGATGTTGGTGGTTTGGGTGGCGAAGTGAAAACAGAGGAGAGAGATAGTGGGGCTGTGCGAAATAAACAGGGGAGTTTGTGGGGGTGGTTTCCGGTGAGGTGAATATGGTGGAAGTTGGATTGTTGTGTGTAGGGATGTCAGTGGGTAATGGACCCTACCCGGATCCATGGATCCAGATCTGTTTTAGCGGAAAACGGATCTGGATCCTCAAATTTTGGACCCTACGGATCCGGGTAGGATATGGATCCTTGTTTTTGAAAACGGATCTGGACCGGGTCCTAAATTACTACCCGGATCCGGATCCATTATCCGTTTTTGAAAGTTATTTTAAAATATATAATTAAAAGGGTAAAAATTAATGTTAAACTCTTAATGTTATTTATGCTCGGATTTGTTATATAAAGGTTGAATGATTGCTTACTTCAACATCGATAAATGAAAATGTTAAATGGCGTTGTTTTGTTCTTTAAAATCTCTAATTATTGTGAAATTTAGGGTCGTTTGAAGAAAATAGGTTAGGATCCGTAGGATCCATTGGATCTGGATCTGGATCCTCATTTTTATTACCCAGCGGATCCGGGTAGGATCTGGATCCTTGGCTAAAAAACAGATATGGATCTGGATCCTAGAGGACCCTGTCCAGATCCTACCCATTGCCATCTCTAGTTGTGTGTGATGAATTAAGGAGTGGACATGGCTATTTATAGCCCTTTTTTTGGTGTTCTTAAAGCTCTAATTTTTTTAAGAATATGTGTTGGTAAGATTGGTAAAAATTATGGGTTTTTGGGAGATTTGGCTTGGATAGGGAATTTTTAATTGAAGTTGAGTTTTTGTGTGCAAGAAAAATACATATGAATTAGAAATCCATGGTTAAGTTTTATGAGGCTGGGAAAATGAAGGCGTTGGGAAAAATTATGGACATAAAGATTTATGGGGGTTTTGCTCGGTATGGTTGACGTGAAATAATGGTTGGAGGCAAATTTCTTTTTCTTTTTCTTTTTATTTTTGTTTTAATCCATCATTTGCTATTACTTAGAAGTAATTGATTTGTTTATTATTTTAATGTAATTATTTGTAATCCTCCTAATTCATACAACACATATTTATTTAATAATACTAAATATCTTTTATTATTACTTGGATGTAGAACAACATATTTTAGTCATACTTTATAATTAAAGGAAATTTTTTAACCACTAATTATCATTATTTAATTTAGGTAAGTTTATATTTCCGGGATATTACACTTCCAATTGGAGAAACCATAGAATCTAACACGATCTCCCAAATCAACTTTAATCCTGACATATTTAAAGACATAATAATATCTCTCACTTCCGTGTCTCAAAAGAATAACCTCTAATCTAAATATGAGTATCATAACTCCTTTAATTAACTCTTAGCGACTCTCTTAGAAAGTCATTCCCATATTCCATGCAGAGATTCCATAAACTTGGACGAGTAAAGATTATATTACTCGGAAGTAACGTTTGAAATAACTTTCCACGAAACCGCTTGCATATTCAAATACAAATTCTATTTTCTATCATAAATCAGATTTCATATATTGGGGAAGAGAACACGAATAGAGTTGCCTTCCAGGTGAATTCTCTAAGCTTTTACAATGGACGTCTCCCTCTTCCGTTATGTACTGCTTGCAAGACTTTTTAGGACATGTCCCCAGAATATATACAGAATACAGAATATACAGAATCCAGAATGTTGTTCATCACCGTTCCCGCTGCTTCTTCCCCTTACAAAACGAAATCGAAATACATAATTCACAATTCAATATTTTTCTGAAACTCAAATTCATAATTCTCGAGTCGGATATATCATTCAAACAGAATACATAATCGCATTTGGGTACAATTCAACCCTTTACAGAAATTCATTTGCTAAAACCATTCAAATACGGACTTTTAAAGGAAATATAGTCCAAGCTTATTATAATTAAAGCTCAAAACGTAGCTTACTAATCAAAAAGTCAAAACAGAACTTAATCTTATATGACTTTATATTTTCGTTACCAAAGTTCTTTTTTTCACAAAAATCATAACCAGAGAGCTTACTCTATAACATATCAACTTACACTCCATCTAATATCCGAAAGAATTTATGGCAAATTCCAGTAATTATCATAAATTCATCATATAGCCAAATCTTCCACAAGTTATAAGTTGTATTATATATATAACATCTCCAAACAACAGATCACTTTTTGAAATCTCTAACCTTGAACTTTGCATCACCCAAGTAATCCAAGCACGCAAAACTCATAATAAGATATGTCTCGAAAATCTTGTATTATATTCAGATCTTTAACTCATATCTTCAAAAATTCACGTCCATATTCCTCAAAGTTGATAGCCGACATATTTAAAATCTTTGTATCCTGGATATACTTTAGAATTTGTGTAACGAACTTGAATGAGAAGACACTTGATCTTTACAATATACTCAGGTTCTTAATAATATTTTATAAATGACACTCTTGATACACCCCAGACTATATATAGGCAAATTTCAGCTAAAACATAATTAGGTTCCATAGCTTATCAATCATATTGACTTAAAGTCTATCACTTATTGCAAAGCATACGATATTCCCCGGAATATCTCACTTATAAACACACTTATAAACATACGGGGAATTATATCGACATTACTTAAATACTTATAATCATACGTCCATAACTTTCCTATAATATCTTAAAACATAGGTCACGATTAACTTATACTATTAGGTCTCAGAAACCAAAACATTCTTCAATACGAAACAATATTGACTTAGTATAGCATAAGCTGATAACATTGGGTAACTTTACTTACTTTGAAATATTTTAATAAAACTATTTTCCATAACCATAACTTATAAATATATCCCAAATCATGATCAGGAAATCAATGCTAAACTCAATTAAATCAAATGTTTGGCCTTTAATCATTTATTCCAAAAATCAAGCAAACTTAGTACTTAAGAATCACACTTTTAAACAAGCTGAACTTATAATCATAAAACCATAACAAATTCAAGTCAGAACTCAAATTCCTTTTAGGAAAGTCATGAATTTCATACAACTTGCAATAACGCAAATACGATTTAGTTATAAAGTGGAGGGACAATGTGTACCTCATCTATTCTCCAAATAAAGCTCGATTCCATTATACTAATCTTCAAGAGTCCAATATCTCCAAATTCATGATCGCCCTCCAATAGCCATTCTCCAACCTCCATCACACAACGACGACAATTAATCTTCATTCTCATTACAAATTCAAAATAGGAATTGACTTGCTCACTTTCTAAACTCTTTTATGCACTAACTACAAACTCATATATGCGAATTATTCTACTAATCTATCCCCCATCATTAATCTCACAAGCTAGATCTAATAACCCCATTTTGGAAATTACCACACTAATTTGCAAACGTGAAATTATGATTTGAAATTGAATTATAAAACTTATAAAATCTGATTTAGCAAACTCACTGAGATTATAAGCTCCAAAACCATTTCCAATCAATTTAACAAGAGAGAGTTTCAATCTTCACTCTTAATATCCAAAACAATTATTTGAATAATCCAGTTATGATACTATACCCAAGATTCGAAATTGGATTTGAAGATTCAAGCAAGTGTATCCAAACTAATTTTGAAATTAAAAGAGAGAGAATACAAAGCTTACAATAATTACACCTTGATAAGAATGGCAGAACCTGTTTGGGTTTCTTTAACGGGCAAAATGAAGCAACAACCGAATCACCACGGCGGCAGGAGCTTTGACGAAGCTGTAGCAACACCAACAAAAGCTCGTGGCAACATCATCCACGAAGCATAACAGAGAAGGAAGAACGAAGGACAGCAGCAAAAACCAATGTACGATACAATTACAGCCCAAAATAGAGACGTCGGCACCTCGACAACGCCGAGGAGGCGGCGCGTCACCAGCCAGAAGCACCAGCAGATGGAGAACAGGGAGACGCGAGAGAAGAGGGAGAAAATAAGATGGTTTGGGGGTTTTGCTTTCAATTTGGGGTTTCTCCAATTCTCAATTATTTGGGCAATTAAATATTGAAGAGTTTTCTATGTGAGATGTGATCTGGCTTTCAATTATGAAGACACGAAGATGAAGAGCTTTTGCTTGGCTTGTTGAAGTTAGGACACGAGGAGGAGAGAGATGAGATAATTATATATATATATATATATATATATATATATATATATATATATATATGTCGAATCACACTTGAGAATCGCTCCTCCTACATGAGAAATGGGAATGAATCTTAACCACAAGATTGGATTAGAGTTACAACACTTGTTCATTAGAGTTATAACCCCGAAAAAACTTTGAGCCCAAAAAAAAAAAAATTTCTGGAAATTTTTTTTTTCTAAGATTCTTTTTTTGAAGTTACATCACTTTTTCATTAGAGTTACATCACTTGTTCATTAGAGTAATAGCGCATAAAATTCATTCTCATTTCTCATGTAAGTATGTATTCTCATATGAACTCAATTCTATATATCTATCTATATATATATATATATATATATATATATATATATATATATATATATATATATATATATATATATATATATATATATATATATTTATAAGATTAAAGCCAAATACCACGTACTATGTATTAAGGTTACTCAAAATCATTTCTAAAGAAACAAACTAATATTTCCCAAACTAATGTTATACAAACATTATCACTTAATCAAAGCTAATAAAATTTAATTAAAGCTGCTTAAAAATACAAGCTATTACAGTAAGCGTGTTGGAAAGGAAGAGGTGAAGGCGTGTGGGCCTGTGGGGACGCTGGTCCAGAGGGGACGAGTTGGCGTGGGCCTGAAGCCATGATTTACTGGACAGGGGGAGTAAGGAGGGGGTTTGGGCCAGCATCATGCAGAAAGGAATATGCTGATGGCCTGGGCTAAAAACTCCCAAATTTGAAAAGGGAAAAACTTTTTGTCAAACGTAACATGACGGGAAATAATTATTTTATTTTTGGCAAGGTCAAGACATCGATACCCCCGATGATTTGATGGATAACCAAGGTAAACTCATGGAGTACACCGAGGAGCTAATTTATGTGGAGATGTGGCTGTTAAATTTGGGAAACAAATTAAAGACACCCAAAAATCTAAATGTGTTCATAAGAACTGAGAAGGGGTGACGAGAAACAAGACTTCAGCCGGAGTGAGATTATGAAGTGCCTTCGTAGGAACAAGATTGACAAGATAAGTGGTCGTTTCAACCCAATATTGTGGTGGAATGGAGGCATGACACAAAATAGTGCGAGACATATTATTCAAAGTTTTAATCATCCGTTCAGCTTTACCATTTTGAGAGGAGGTGTGTGGACACAAGAAACGGAAAATTATACCAGGCTTTACACAAAATAATTTAAATGGGGTTTTATCAAATTTCCGCCCATGATCACATTGGAAAGATTTAATAGGACGTTCAAATTGTGTATGGACATATTGGCGAAAATTGATGAATACTGGTAAACTTCATATTTGAATTTTATAGGGATAGTCCACACAAAATGGGTAAAGTCATCCAACAGTACTAAATAATATTTATGACATTGGGAACTACGAATAGGTGTGGTCCATAAATCAGCATGAATGGTATCAAAAGCAGGAATAGTAGTACTATTAGAACTATGAAATGACAAACGAAGATGTTTTCCGACTTGACAAGAATTGCAGAAATCGGAAGTATGATTGTTATTACACTTTATTAGATCTGTAGACCTAAGAAAGCTTAAAATTTGAGATCCTGGATGTCCTAGACGACTATGCCAGGTTGTTGATGAAGAAGCCGTGAGGGCGGTAGCAAGACATATAGATGGTAAATTTGTGGTGACTGGATATAACTCCCCTGAACTATTGCATCTCGCTATGATATTCCCCGTGTGAAGGTCCTTCACAAAAATACCATAATGATCAAATTCTATAGAGGTATTATTATCAGTGGTAAACTTGCGGACTGAAATAAGGTTCTTTACAAATAATTTAAGGAGCTAGTAACACACTACAGAACACTAAGGGTGATTTTGTGGAGGGAAGGGTGGAATAATCCGTAACAGGAATGCGTTGACCATTACCAACTAAAATATGATTATTAGTGCTTAAATTAAATAAGGGCATAATATTACCTGAAGAATTGGTCATATAAGCAGCAGCACCCAAATTCATGTACCAAGAGTTGTCTGCCGGCAAGGTCATTGTAGCAAACGAATTTGCCAATTCAGTTGGAGTCATAGGAGGCCTAAAAGAATTTGGATCATGATAATAGGGCGGATGGCCCGGACATGGCACTTAGGATGCCTGATGGGCTTGTGGTGCTAGGCGCATAGAGTAAGGCCCAACTTGGGCTGAAGTACGGGGTCTGTAGCCATACCCTTGCTGCGGATATGAAGATGAGCCTGGAGCCCACTATTGTTGCCAAGGGGGATATGGACTAGGCCAGGCAGGGGGATTTGTTGGACAGCGAGCCTACAGCACGACCAGATTGTTGCGCCTGTTGGTTCTGGGTCCCACGACCACGACCTTGGCCCCTGCTAGGCTTGCCATCTCTATCGTGGCCTCATCCACCACCACCACGCTGGCCGGAAGTCTGGGACTAGTGCTGCGGTGGCGCGGAGAGTGGTGTGGTGGTAGCCGGTTGTTGTTGAGTGATAAAAGTTGAATTTTGTGGACTATAATCTTGGGCGCGCCGGGTTTCTTCAAGAAAAAGGCGGAAGTGGGCAGATTCTATACCTGATCAACTCCAGCCCGGCCCGGCCCGGTTTTTGGGCGGGTTTTTTGGTCCCGCGGGCCGGGCCGGGCCCAGCCCGGTCAAATTTTTTTTTTTGGGCCCAGCCCGTTTTGGCCCGCAAAAGCCCGCTCGGTCCGGCCCGAAATACCGGGCTTTGGGCAAAAAATTTTGACCCGGATTTGGGCCCGGCCCGGCCCGGCCCGCAAGATGGGCACTTTTTTTTTGTTCGGCCCGGCCGGTGTTTGATCAGGTCTAGCAGATTCAAACGAGGGAAAAGGATCCGTTTGTTGGATCATGGTGGCCACGATGTCAAAATTAGTATTATTAAGTCCCGAAACCAGACGAAGGACCAATTTTTGTTCAGATCTTGGTTGATCAACATTGGCTAATTGACTTTTTAAATTCTTCAACTGCCGACAATAAGAAGATACATCCGAATACTGTGATAAGTGAAGGTTATTACATTGGTTTTCAAGATACATAGCCAGAGTATGTTTGTTATCTTGAAAGTTTTCCTTCAATTTATCTCAAAGTTGCTGCGTCGAATCCCCACGATACAAAATAGTTTGTAGTAGATCTGAATAAATCGTACCAAAAATCCACTGTCGCACAATTGAATCGAGACTCTTCCACAAGTCTTCAGAAAGATTAGTAGGACGTGGTTTATTTGGATCAATATGGTCTAAAACAGTTAAAGCATGAGCGAGACACTCAAACAATTCCACCCTATGGGAATACTGTATTTTTTCACGATCAATAACCAATGGGACGTAGTTCTTGATGTTGGTAATGGAAAGACTCAGATGGTATTTATTAGAGGGAGGTGGAGTTGGTTGTGCATCATCCTTCGTCATAGTACCATACTAGGAGACATTAATAGTTGAAGTTTTAATGATTAAAAAGGATTTTGAACATTTTTAAAGAGGGTTTAAAATATTTTAATGTTGCTGGAATTTTATTTGAGTATTGATTAGTGGTTGTATTGATATTTGGTAGACGGAGAATTCTCTTTAGGCGACTTCTAAGATTGTGAAAGTTACCTCTCATTTTGTCTACACAAGGTACATACATACCTATGTGTTAGTAGACTAGTATCATGTCCTAAGAGTAGGATTGATGTAGTATCATGTATAGGGAACTTGTTATATTTCATGTGTTCATTACTAAATAAATGAGCTATTGCAACACTTAAACACCGTTGCAATATAGCCAAAAACCGTTGCAATAGCTCTATTGCAACAGTCCAACAATCGTTCCTGTTGCTGCCATTGCATTAGACCTAATGCAATGGTTCTTAGGCCTATTGCAACATCTACTAGAAAACCGTTGCAATAGATGGCAATAGCAGTTGCATTAGCTATACATTTTATTGCAACGCCTCTATGTGTTGTGCAACGCCATCCGATAGCTATTGCAACGCCCTCTACTACTCATTTTGTGTCCCATTTTTACATCTATTGCAACGGCTCCATATATATTGCAACACAATCATATAACTATTGCAACGCCTATACTGCTAATGTCATTTTATTTTAGCACCTATTGCAACGTCTTACGCCTCCATAGCTAATGCAGCTTCAATACCTTCACAGTCATGTAATAGTAGTAGATCAATATATATATATAACTATATATTCAAAATTTGGAATTTCGCTCCTAAAAGAAAATTTGTGCATATAATATTCATGCCCATGGGCAAATTTACAAAGTACGTACATAATTACAAATCTATTAACTAATATACTAAACAAAATTCATGTTTTTCAGTTTCTACATATAAAATGCTCCAATAAAAAAACTCAATATCTAAAGTACTTCCATGCCTTTCCAATGAATAACTAGTTTATTCAACGTGGCATTTCATTTCTTCATTTATGACCACCTGCAAATTCAACGATGTTTAATCAAATTAGTTAAAAATGAAACATTGTGATACTAATTTAAATGCTTAACACGAAACCAAAACATGTAACAATCCCATCATTATTATACTTTTATGTATGTTTTGTGTGATAGTGTTCTTTTGGAGGAGACAACATGAAACTAGGAGAACTCAGTATATCGATACTCTGGACTGCAAGGAAAAAATAAGAATTCATCAACGACTAAAATCAAAACAACAAGATGAGCAGTGGTATCTTAACAAATTAAAGCAACACAAAATTGAGCTTTGACCTTCAAATACTTAAACACAATGAGCTTAATAATTGCAGACTCTAGAAACAACTTCAAATACTTTAATGTCATCTAGGTGGACTATGTCCTCGCTTTAACCTTCTAGCGAGCACACAAAGTGGTGAAATCAATTGGACGCCCATAAAAATTCAGTGTCGTTGTCCTTAGCGACCCATAAATAAGACCAAATTTTCTCACCATGGAAGACATACGAAGCCTTCTGTGCAATGCATTCTCAAATTTCACTTGGAGCTTAAAGGTTTATTTAAAGTGCTCCTCATTTCTCTCGGATCCAATGTATGCATAAAGCATACCCCATTAAGCCTCAATTTGAGATAGAATAATATTATGTTGAACAAAACTTTGTTATTAAGTACACCGATCACTAACATTACTTTGATACTTTTTTTAATCAAGTTGGAGTTTTATACAATATAGTTTTACTACTATGTAAGAGTTTCACAACAAAGAGTAGTAATCATAACATGAACATATTTCTTACAAAAAATTATACCCTTTGTTAGCTAAAACCAGTAAGCAGCAAATTAAATGTATAAAAGAAATACAAATAAGCAAACAACCTCAAGCTGCCAAGCCATAAATGTGTGTTCCTTGCTCAGTTGCTCTCCCACTTTAGGTGGACTATGTCCTCGCTTTGACCTTCTACCTGTTTGCTGCTGTAACTAAGACAAATGTGTATTTCTTGCTTTCCTAGTTTAGGTAGCGCCGCCAAAAAAAATATGGACACTCTTAACATATAAATGAATTACGAACTCAAAATCAAAGGTCTAAAACGTACATCACATAGAGATTACATAATAATTGAGCTATGAGGTTACTCCTACTAATTTTGCAAAGGGTGCTAAACACCCCTTTCAGTTCTTGGCATTTTGGAAAGGAAGTTGTAAAATACGATAAGATCCAGAATTTTAAGATATGACAAGTATATCACATAGACATAGAGGAAATTTTAGGGATTATATCAAATTCCAAACAAAAATATCTCCTCCTCATCTAATACTCCCTACACCAGAATTCTAACATTAAACAACAAAACCATCCAAGATCAGCAAATTGCGAAAACCCCGTCAGGAAATATGTAATTAACCCATGACAAATTGGCAATTAACATGTTAAGTTTCACCGTAAGAACTCCACATATCAATTCTCATCATAAATTATCGCAATTCCAACTAGGGGTGATAATGAGCCTGACAAGCTCGCGAGCAGCTCGGGCTCGGCTCGAGACTTAAACGAGCCGGGCCGAGCTAGGCAAAGCTTGGCTCGTAAAGCTCGTGAACAGCTCGATTATTATTTTGTACTAAAAAAATATTTTATATTAAAAAAAATATTTTATATTAAAAAATTATTTATATTATTAAAAATTATATTAAGTATTTCTTTTAAGATACTAACTAAAGTATATATTAGAAGAAAGATAAAAAGAAAAGGTAAAAGCAATTAAACGAGCTCACAAGCCACAATCGAGCTCGAGCCACAATCGAGCTCACGAGCCGATCGAGCCTAAACGAGCTCACGAGCCGAGCCTGAGCCTATTCGAGCTCACGAGCCGAGCCTGAGCCTATTCGAGCTCACGATCTGAGCCTAAACGACCTCACGACTCGAGCCTGAGCCTATTCGAGCTCACGATCCGAGCCTAAACAAGCTCACGAGCCGAGCCTAAACGAGCTCACGAGCCGAAAATTCTAATCATGAGCTCGAGCCAAGCTCGACTCCCCCAAACTCGGCGAGCTCACGAGCCGAGCCGAGCCCATGAAAAGTTAAACGAGCTCGAGCCGAGCCCAATGCTATTTGGGCTCGGCTCGCTCGATAAGCACCCCTAATTCCAACCGATTCTCAATAAAACAAACAGCTGACAAGACAAAACATCAAAAGAGATAAGCATGAAAGTTAGATTGAAAGAGAGAGCAAAACATACAGTGTTCTGACCCAGAGGTGCTCCGAGAGCAAGTTGATTGAAAGTGAAGCGTTCACCATCAGCTATCTCAATCTTCCTCTTTCAGTTTCAATAAACGTCAATGCAACTTTATCATTTTTGTCCTCCTACACTCGAATATGATCGGTAACACTCCCTATTATCACTGCAATTTCATCCTCCTACACCATTTTCACCCATTTTGTAATTTTCCATTTACAGAACAATTTAAAACAGAAAAAAATAAAAAAAATAAAAAAGGAAGAAGAAGAGTAACGAGGAAGCATAACACCTCGCGATGGGCCGCGCTTGGGAGGCACCATATATTTGACTACCCCACTGTTAAGGTTTTATTGAAAATTGTTTTGTATTGAAAGAAGTCGCCAACAATTCTTTTTAGGAAGAATCATAAACCTAATTGGATATGGGAAAATCGTAGGGACAAATTATCCAATGTAGATTTCCCCGTCAAGACTCCATAGATGGTCAAAATGAACCAAAGATTGAGTTCGGGGGTGAGGGTACAAATATGGTCATAATGAACCACATTGCCCATTGCTGGCCTCTACTAAATATCGATTCATCACAGATTTTATGCTAAAGAATAATCAAATAATGTTTTAATACACCCTAAAAATATTTAGTCTAAATTGGTTCAGGAAACACATAAAAAGACTAATCTTTAGTGATGTGTTATTAGGCAATCAATTACAGGGAACCTAACAAGTTGTCCAAATTAATCTGATTAATATTAGAACATTTCTTTAGGTCTTTGATTAGCAATAATAATATGTGGGGTGATAAAAGCAGTAAAATAGGACAATCATATAATATGCATATAATGATCAGGTAGGCATATAATATACAAAGACATGAAAAATAATAATATGAAATAAAAGAAGGTATAGAAAAAGTATAGCGATTTTACATTAAAGATCTACATCAGTTGAGAAAACTGTTAGTAACTTAAATATAAAATAATTTATTTAAGGACCCTCAGTATTATACCGTAGCTGGGGTCTGTGAGATTGACAACCTTCGGGACGAGCAATCGTGAAGCCTGAAAATCTGAATGTATGAAAGTATGTAGATTGAATGTATTTGTGTTTGAAGGTATGAGTTTTTGAAGGGAAGTTTTGTCGTTCGTAGAGAGAATTCGTAAAGTATTCGTCGAGTTCGAAGTGTGTTAATGTGAAAAATCCGTTCTCAAATATGTTCGGAAATCAGGCCTATTTATAGGTAAAAAGGCATTGCGCCTCACGCGCTGGCTGCGTCTGGCACAGCTGACGTGGCAAGCGTATGACGCGGCATGACCAGTAAAAAGCATACACGTGGTACGCGCTTTGAAAAAGATAAGAAAGAAATTATGCGTCTCAAGCAGAGAGCCGCGCTTGACGCAGGACTCTGAATGAGTCAGAATTCCACGTGTCAAGTGCAGATTAGTGCACCTGACACATGTGGGCAGAGTTGCGCCTGACGTACGTCTGTGCGCCAGGCGCAAGGCCCTGCGCCAGACGCAGGTTGGTGCGCTAGGCGCACCAGCCTGACTCCTGTCGTGCCCTTGCCAGCTTTATTTAAAACGCGTTTTAAAAGATTTATTTTATCCTTTAATTACGGATATCTGATTTTACGGGATATAATATGATTTTGACTTAAAAAAATATATTTTGAAAATATTTATTTAGTAAAATAAATCAATTAATTATCAATTAATTGGGCTTTTCAAAGAACTAGGCTCAAAATAGAATTAATTATCATGAATAATTAATTGGGCTTTAAAATAGGACTTTAACACTCTTCGAAATGGTTTTGAATGGCTCTTCTGACTGCTCTGCCCTTGGATCGGACCAATGAAGACCATGATATGTTTCATCATCGGATCCTTAAATGGGGAGACACGATTATGTGTCTACAGGAATCCTTAGTCCCTATTTATAGAGAATGGGAAGGGATAATTTCTTAATTTTAAGGATTTTTTGACTTTAACCAACTTATAAAATCAAGTTTTTCAAAATGACTACCCTATATGTTCATTATTTTAAATAACCACCTTATATAACCTAAATCCTTCTATATACCTACCAATTGATAGATTCCGTCAAAAAAATCATCTTCAAAACGGGTTTAAGAATGATTTCATCACCTCCACCTTTATTCATTAAAATGTATATAAGGTTTTAACCCTTCTTTAAGACCGATTGCTTGGACAAAATCTGTCAATTGGTATGTATTTAAAGAGATTTAGGTCATATAAGGTGGTTATTTAAAAAAAAAAAAGAA
Organism: Beta lomatogona; assembly: GCA_947646795.1. Classification (NCBI taxonomy): domain Eukaryota; kingdom Viridiplantae; phylum Streptophyta; class Magnoliopsida; order Caryophyllales; family Amaranthaceae; genus Beta; species Beta lomatogona. The sequence continues at coordinate 1,827,467 of CANSNZ010000981.1, read as the reverse complement.
CTTATAAGGTGGTTATCTTGAAAGTTGTGATTCTAAAAGCTGGTAAAAATCAAAAAATCCTAATTTTAAGTTTAATAGCAAGGGTAAAATCATCATTTCACAAGTTAGGAACATTCCAGAATTTTCTGGCTTTAATCCCCTTTTTAACTAAACTCTAATACTTTATTATACTTAAACTAAATTCCCAAAATATGTTACTCTACCTTGGATTAAGATATCTAGGCCTAACTAGCCCTTTATCCATAATTACAGAATATCTTAAATACAATACCGATAATAGCTCAAAATCTCAAAACTACACAACGATACTTACATTCTTAACGTAATTCACAAATGACTTATCTTAAATCATAATTCACATATCTCAACACATAATAATATATAATATTCACATTACCGACAAAAACTCACATAAGAGCTAGTCACAACATTTTTATTCTACAGAAAGTCACAACAGATTACGTACTGATTAGTACGTTCATAACATTAATCATTCTTATTTATCGATATAATCTTAGCTTACAAACTGAGACTATTACACCTGTCTTAGCTTTGCCTAATGAGTCTCAGTAGTATAAGGTCTATAGTGATGCTTCAAAATTTGGGTTAGGGTGTGTGTTGATTCAGAATAGGAAGGTCATTGTTTATGCTTCTAGATAGTTGAAACCATATTAGGTGAACTATCCAACCCAAGATCTAGAACTAGTGCAATAGTGTTTGCTTTGAAGATATGGCGACACTACTTGTTTGGGGCAACGTGTAAGATATATACTAATCATAAGAGCCTGAAGTATATTTTGACTCATCAGAAGGTGTTGAACATGAGACAAAGGAGGTGGCTGGAGTTGATCAAGGATTATCATTTGGAGATAGAGTATCATGAAGGGAAAGCTAACGTTGTTGCTGATGCACTGAGCTGGAGGTCATATCATTCAGTTAATGTGATGGTGCTGCCGAATCAGTTATGTGTAGAGTTTCAAAAATTGAATGTGGAGGCAATGAAAGAGGAAGGTGTTGAAGAGTTGTTATTTTATATTATTTTTCCGGGAATTTTTTTTTTGAATGGCGCCAAACTAATTAAGGAAATTTTAGTAAATTTTAAGAGAATTTTAGGTTACTTAAAATCTTTTTCCTAGTTAAATTCGGATTTATAAAACCTGATTATTATTTAGAAAATAATTTTTTTTTTCATATTTTTCTAGTTGGCTGAAATTTTTCAAAATTCTTAATGGATTTATAGTAAATTATCTTAATAAGTTTTAATGAAATCCTTTGAATATTTTGCTTGATGAGGTGCATTATTTTTTCCTTAAATCATGTTGAGAATTTCAAAATACAAAAATTTGGCAATTTGAGCAATTTTAAAAGGGAAGTAATAGGTGTACACTTAGTGTAAATGTACACCAATTTAATTAATGGTAAGTGTTGTATAAATTAGAAAGAAAATTTGGGAGGCAAGTTAATTATGGTTTTAAGCCAAAATTGAAGCATTAGGGATTCCTAAAATAAGCGCTCTTACATTTATATTGACTTATCACCCACAATTTTTTGCCAATTATTAATTGGAGTTTGTCCATATGACTATCTTAAACATATAGTATTTGAAAAAAATGGCTTAGTATTGGTAATTAAGTGTATACAACATCAACAAAATTTATTAGAATATCAATTCTGGTCAACATGTCCACATAACTCAAAATATAATCAACATGTGCACAGTAACAATTCCACCATATAAGTAAAACTAAAAATAGGTCCACATCACATATAGTATGGTGTAAAATCACATCAAAATCATCAAATGATGGTTACAACAAAAAATATAAAACTAAACAACCCAAATTGTGAAATCTTGACAAGGGAGAATGATACTACATGTTCATTTCATTAAAAATTAATTATTAATATTAAGTTGGATTCCATCTTACATTAAATTTTATTAGTAGTGGGTTAATTACCCACTGGTTAACCAACTTTATTCTCATTTCAAGCTTATAACGATATTGTAAAATTTAGATAATAATATAATTGCAAATGATATTCATTGTGATTTGGAAAAAAGATAGCTCATTAATGGCAAATCATTAATGTATATATGTTTTTTTCCAGAATTATTTTTAAAAAAGAATTTAAAGAAAACTTACCCTTATTAAAAGTGGACCATTAATTTATACATCCATTTTTTGCATAAATATTTTAAACAATAATTCATAGAAAACTTACCACTAATAAAAGTGGACCACTAATGTATATATCCCCTTTTTTGCAGAATTATTTTAAATAAGAATTTAAAGAAAACTTACCTTTAATAAAAGTGGTGTACATGTTACATGTACACTAAGTGTACATCCTACCTTTCCCAAAAAATTAGCCCTTTCACGATTAACATTAGAGGAGGATTGTCTTTCCATATTCCTAAATTCATTATGGAGGTTACAAAATTTATTTACTTTGAAAATTAAATACATTGTTTTGTTAAAGAAAAATTATTATTCATTATACTTAAGAACCCCCTATTCTACACATATAAATACCCTATAATCTCAAGCAATATTTTTCACATAAATTTTTTGAAGAGCTCATACTTCTTTCTCCTCTTCTTAATTTTGGTTTTGCCAAGTAAGAGAGAATTGTATTGCACCAGAGAAACAATTTACAACCAAAGCCTTTAGGAAACCTAGAACAAATCTTCTAGGAAAGACTCCCTTAGGAACCCCAGGCAGCAAACATCCGGCTCACAAGAGCCAAAGAGACAAACTTCAACCTATTACAAGCTATTAAGCCAATCAATATCACTATTGTTCACCTTTCTACTTAGAATTTTCTTGATTCTTTTTTTTACGGTGTATTCAATCTGCTGTACAATATGATTAACAGTAGGGACAAGTTGTTTCCAAACTGCATTATTTCTAGCTATCCATGTGTTATAAACAAGAGTAGCAATAGCTGCATAGGCCACCTCTTCTTGAAGTTGTTCTTACAGTATCTGCTGATACAAGTGAGGCTCTAGTACAGCCTGTTCTGTCTAGTCTGAAACCCAAGCCACTGAAAAATGGCATTGTAGCAGGCTTGACTAAATGGACACTCAAAGAAAAGGTGAAGAGTAGTTTCATCAGCTTGCCCACAAACAGCACACAGAGGAGCATCACAGATTCCATGTCTATGAAGCCTAGCCCTGGTTTTTAGCTTATCAAGGATAGCAAGCCAAAGGATAATCCTCTTCTTAATTTATTTAATTTTAATTATTTCTTAGGAAAAATTCACATCAATAATCCCAACTATGGGCACTCTTCCAAAATTAATCTCAACTAAGGATTATTCCAGTATAATCCAAACTACTGGGTGCATTTTCCCAAAATGATCCCAGCTGACTGGTGACTTATTAAGCAGGTAAATTTTGTAGTTTTTCTTTTTTTGTTAAAAAAATAAAATCATCACATCCTTTCCCCTCTTATTCTTCAACCCACAACCTCCTTCACTTAACCACCACGGCACCACCTGGCCCGAAACCACCTAGCCCGAGAACATTTTGCCTGACCTTGTCTTACCACCCCCACCTGAACCCCTGTAAACACCCCCACCACTGAAATCATCTCTCATCAGCCACCTCCTCAAACCCCAACCCATCCTCCTCTACCACTCGCAAGTCTCCAACCCCGGATTTCAACCTCTCGCCCTTCCTCCTTCGACATTAGCTCCTCCCCACGACCTCATCCTACTTCTCACCGGCACACCTCCAAACCAACATCCCCTCCTCACCTAGCAGCCTATTCTGCGACAAGCACTCAATCCTGGAAGATTTCCAAATCAACCCAACGCCATCTGGCGCAAGACCCGGTCCCTCAACCCACAAGAAAACAACAACACCAACACTTACGAGAGAAGAGAAAAGGAGATGCGTGGTAGCAACGGCCACGGGTTATCGGTTGGCCCCGGTGGCACAAATGATAACAGCCATGGTGAGGCTACGACCACCCCCCATGAACAGGAAAGAGAGATGAAAGAAGAAAAGAGGGGCAGTAACCTTGTGCCACGCAGAAGGAGAGCTCTCTCTCTTAGTGCTGGGTGGTGTGGCTTGAGAAGGAGGGGGAAATAAGTGACTGGCGGCTTGTGAAGAAGGGGAAAGAAATGGTGGACTGGTGGCCTGCAAGGGAGGGAGAAAGAAGTGGTGGTTGACTGGTGGCGTGCAAAGGAGGGAGAAAGGGGTAGTGCTGGGTGGCGGTGCTGGGTGTGGGTTAGTGCTTGGTATTGGTGGTAGTGTCAACGGTTGGGTGTGGGTTAGTGCTTGGTATTGGTGGATGGTGGTTGCGTAGGTGTTAAGAGGAAAGAGAGAGAAATAAAGAAAATGAGATGTGAAGAAAATAAAATAAAAAATAAAAATAAATAATCATTGAATTAGATTGCGCCACGTAAGCGAGTTAACCTACTAAATAGGTTATAACAGGTAATGGATCAATTAGAGAAGACAACTGATATAGTTTGGATTATACTGGAATAATTCTTAGTTGGGATTAATCTTGGAAGAGTGCCCATAGTTGGGATTATTGATGTGAATTTTTCCTATTTCTTATTGTTTTATTCAAGTTTTGATTTTTTATAAAGTTTAATAAAAATATTTTGTGCCTCCTACTTAGTAGTTTTAATGTTTAGTTTATTTTAGTTTATTTTAGATCATGCATAAAATTTAATTCTTGAGGAGTTGATATTAAATTTATAAAATAGATTACCACTACAAGAAAATCACAAAATAACGATGGCCTATCAGCGACGGCTAGGAAAACCGTCGGTAAATCCATATTAAGCGACGGCTTTAAGCCGTCGTTGATCACCGTCTGCTTTTATATCATCTAACGACGGTTTAGCGGTCGTTGATAATTAACGACGGCTAACAGCGGTCGTTGAATTTGTGGAATTAAAGCAGAATGTTTTTTAGCTTGGGCGACGGTTAGAAACGGTCGTTGATTTCTGAAGGGGGGGGGGTTTAATTGAATCTGGTGTTTCATCGGGTTTTATTTTCAACAAAAAAAAAGGAGGGAAAGACTTTGGGCGAGCACAGCAGCGACGAAACCACCTCCACCTGCCTTTCCTCCTTCCTCCAGCCACCGGCAGCGACGAAACCCACCTCCACCTCACTTCGCCGGCGGTAAGCTTTACTTTCTCCTTTTTTTTTAAAATTTTTGTACTCATGAACCCTAACAATTGGGTTTTTTCCTCGTGAGAGAAGTGAACTTCAGGCGACGACCTTGGGCGACGAAGTTGCATCGACTCTTGCCGGACCTACATTTCGCCGGTGGTAAGCAGTGCCAATATCTTTTTTTTTTTTTTTTAATAATTTGTGTACTCATGAAACTAAACACAGAAAATTTGGTTTTTGCTAATTCTTGTTATTTCTTGTGAACTTAAATTCGTAGTTACTTATTATTGGAGTTGCTCGTTTAGTAGAAATTGACGCATAAAGGTGCCGTTGAATAATTGATTTTCTACATGATGTAGGATTACGTAGCACTTTGGTGTTTCTCTTTGGCTTAATTGTAAGGTTAGTAGCAATTTTTTACCATATTTTGTCTTCAATTTATATTGTTTTCGTTCATGTAAATTCTAAATTTTAATTTTTGTGTAAGTTTATCATCATGAAATATAATGTATTAAAAAAACGTTTGTTTAGAGAATGTTAAAAACTATATAATTTTTTAGTTTATATTACTTTGAAGATTAAGTTACTTTAATTGTATAAGTTTAAGTTACTATATAATTATCACAATAGTTTTTATAGTGGTTCGTTTATTAAAGGTTATAAAAGTTAAAAACTATATAATTATGACAATAATTTAGTTATTGCACATTCCTTTATCTAGTTTACACTATTTAAATTGTTTATATTGTTTTTGACATATTTGTTTTCGTGGAAATAGTTTGGATGAGGTTATAAATTAAAGTTAATTGTTTAAATAAATATGTTTGCATCATCATGTGCCTAGATACCCGTTCAAGGTATACTCATTAGGAGTATATCTTGAATAGTCCCCGATTGGGACTGTTCTTCGACGTTTGACCTCACTTAGGTGGTGAATGTATGCCTTTTGTTCTATTCTATGTAATTTCCGGTGATGTTGTTTCTCTATGTTGTTCTCTCGGGTACATATGTAAGCTTTTACGAAGGCGACATTGTGTACTTGGAGAACTCATGGGAAATGCTGCCTAATTTACGTAGAAGCGAATAGTTGGCATACATTCACTAGTGGGGTTAGACGTCGAAGAATGGGTTAGGTTGGAGTGATAAGGACCTTTGGACATCATTTTAGGCCCTATATGTATTTCACAAATATGTTTTAATTGTACGTATGTTGGTTGTTAATGAGTATTGTCATTGAAATGGTTTAGAATTGTAGAATTGGTCACCATGAAACGGAAGGAGCGTTGGTGGATGTATGATAGATATGACAATGTGCGTAACTTGAGGCCCGAGTTCTTGAGGGGGCTTGATGAATTCATTGATTTTTGCAAAGTCAATCCCGAAACCCCAGGTAAGGATGAAGTTAGATGTCCATGTCCGAAATGCAAGAACAGACGTATGCATGACGCAGACACGGTTAAAGTGCATTTGTATAGCAAGGGCTTTATACCTGATTACTACGGTTGGTATTCTCATGGTGAAGAGTTACCTCAACCCGCGTAAGAGCTATCTAATCCGTACCGTGAAATGGTTTTCGATGCTCTTGGGAATAACCCGGAACCGTCCACTTGTTGAAAGCCTAGTGGAATGGAGGAGGAGCCTAATCCTCAAGCCAAAGGTGTTTCTTGACCTATTAAAGGCTTCGAGGAACCGTTGTACGACGGGAGCTCCATGTCTGTGTTGGAAATGGCATCTAGAATCGTATCTTTGAAGTGTGAGTACAATTTGCCACATAGGTGTGTTGATGCTTTTGCTTCATTAATGAAAGAAGCAATACCTAGCAACAACAACATGAGTAACACATTTTAGGATACGAAGAAGATCTTGGAGGGATTAGAGCTTCCCCACGAGAAGATTCATGCTTGCCCCAAAGGTTGTATCTTTGTTTTGGAGAACCGATGCACACTTGGACAGATGTAGAGTGTGCGATAGCGACAGATACAAGAGGACTTCTAAGGGGTCTTTAGTTCCAATGAAAGTTTTGATTTATTTCCCAATCACACCGAGATTGCAGAGGTTGTATGCAACAAAGAACGTTCTTTGAAGAAATGACATGGCATGCCAAAAATCCAAGAGTCGAAGACAAAATGGCTCACCCTAGCGACAGTGAAGCTTGGAAGCATTTGGATAGATCATTTGGCGAATTTGCATCCGAGCCTAGGAATGTTCGGCTCGGTTTGTGTACCGATGGGTTTGGTCCACATGGAAAGTTTGGGGGGTCAATATTCATGTTGGCCGGTCATCTTAACCCCGTACAACTTGCCGCCATCGATGTGCATGAAAAAACCCTTCATGTTCCTTTCGTTGCTCGTTCCTCGGTCCTAAAAATCCGAAGGGAAACTTGGATGTGTACATGCAACCCTTAATCGAGGAATTGAAGCAATTATGGGATGTTGGAGCAACTACTTATGACATTTCTAGGAAACAAAATTTCAATATGCGTGCCGCCATTCTTTGGACAATAAATGATTTTCCCGCTTACGGTATGCTATCCGGCTGGTCTACCGCCGGGAAAAAGGCTTGTCCTTATTGTATGGATAAATCCAAAGCTTTTTGGCTCGAGCATGGGGGTAAAGTTTCTTGGTTTGATTGTCACCGTCAATTTCTTCCCCGAAGATCATCCTTTTCGTAAAAACAAAGTAGCTTTTTGCGAAATAAGGTTGAAAAAGGGTCTCCACCACACATCATGTCTGGGGGAAGAGTTGTGGTCATATGTTAAAGACTTGCCAAAGGCTACGAGATGGACCAGATGCACTTAACGCTTTGAAAAAGTTGAAAAATGGGTGGTTCAAACAAAGTCTGTCTTTGGGAGCTCCCATCTTGGAAAGATCTGCATCTTCGTCACAACCTTGACGTCATGCACATTGAGAAAAACTTCTTCGACCAACTCATTCACACGATTATGGATGTGAAAAAAGCAGACGAAGAACACCGTTGCATCTAGAAAAGACATTGCTAAATTGTGCAAAAGGCCTCAACTTCATGTCACCAAGGATGCGAACGGAAAAGAAACTCCACCAAAAGCACCTTTCGCCTTGGACAAGTCCCAAAGGAAAGTATTATGCAACTGGGTCAGAGATTTGAAATTTCCCGATGGCTATGCTTCCGACTTAACAAGATGTGTGGACATGCAGTCCGGTAATCTGCACAGTATGAAAAGCCATGACTGTCATGTCTTTATGGAAAGATTATTGCCGATTGCATTAAAGGAGTTGCTTCCGGTTCATGTGTGGAAAGTTGTCACTGAGATTAGCCTTTTTTTCCGTGATTTGTGTTGCTCCACCATCACGGTAAGTGACATGGAAAGGTTGGAAAAGGACATAGCCGAGATCCTTTGTAAACTCGAAAAGATTTTCCCACCATCATTCTTCAATTCCATGGAACACTTACCAGTTCACCTTCCACACGAAGCTAGGCTATGTGGTCCCGTGCAATACTGTTGGATGTATCCCTTTGAAAGGTACCTTATCCTTCATTTTCATATATCCTTTTTTATTGTTGTTCGCAATTGTGTAACTCTTTTTTATAACCACCTTCTTAGGTTCCTCAATCATTTGAAACGCAAAATTGGTAACAAGGCTCGTGTGGAGGGTTCTATTTGTAATGCGTACTTGTGTGAAGAGATTGCAAACTTCTGTTCAAACTACTTTCAGCAAGGAGTGGATACTAAGACACGAGATTCGGCCGTAATGTAAATGATGAACTTGATAGGATGCTCGACGAAACTGTCCCAGAGCTATTCAGGGTTAATTGTGGTCGGCCGTCTAATGTAGGAGGAACACGATTTTTAATTGAAGTGGAACTACAACGTGCACACCTATATGTGTTAGCAAATACAGGCATCTTACAAGAATTTGAGAAGTAAAACACTTGTTATTAATCATATTATTTATAAATTTAACTTTCATTTTAAATTTAGACATTAACAATTGTTATGTTTGTAAGGGATTTCGAGGACCACATTCTTCAAATTCGACCTACTCTACGTAGGGAAGATGTGTGGGTGCAACATGAAGCGAGAATACCTTGATTGGTTTAGATCGAAAGTGAGTTTGTGTGACTATAGGTTATTCAATAGGTTATTCAAGAAATGTTAATGTATTAACAATATGAATGAATTTCAATAGGTTATTCAAGACAAACCCAATGATGATGTACTTGTTTGCTTTGGCAATGGGTCCTTCGACATTAGTTCGCACTTGGAATAGATACTATGTTAATGGATACAATTTCCAAACAAAAGCATCAAGCAACCACAAATCCACCATGAATTATGGAGTGTGTGTGTCTAATGACGGTGGGAGTGATTTCTTTGGGATTCTAGATGATGTTATAGAATTGAAGTTTACCGGTGCTCGTAGTCAATATAGCACTGTTTTGTTCAAGTGCAATTGGATGGACAATGTGAGGGGAATGAACATCGATCAATACAAGCTAGTTGAAGTCAACCACACCAAGAAATACCCCAAGTTTGATCCCTTTGTGCTATCATACCAGGTTAGCCAAGTATATTTCGCACCGTACCCAAGCTTGAAAAGAGATCGTGCTCAATGGTGGGCTGTGTTTAGGACAAAGGCAAGGTCTGTGATTGATGCTCCGGTTGACTTCGACTTCCTTCAGGAGACAAGTGTTGGGACTCCAACGCTTTGTGATCCAAATGATATTCCCGATTATGAAGGTGGTAATGATGTCGAGTGTGTTGAAGGAGATGACGAAGAAATTTTGTTTGAAGCCCCATCAGGTGATGATGAAGAAGAGTCTAGTTTCGAGTCCGGAGAAAGCGAGGATGATGACGATGACGATGATGGTTTTTGGGATGACGATAGTGATGATGAACTAAGCGAGGATGGGAATTCACTTTGATTTGTTTGAGTATATCATAGCTTGTATTAAGGACAACATTTCAATAAAAATATAGGACTTTTGTAATGAAATGTTGAAGATTACTTGTTATGACATTTCCATCCGTAGTTTTCTTCTTACTGTTGTTGAGTAACATGATCCATTCTGCACCTGTGGTTTTTCTTAGTGTTTTTCTAATATTTAATTAGTACTTGCTTTCTCCCCACTTCCCTTTTCGCATTAATATTTATGTTTCCTCTGCCTTGCTTTCTCCCCACTTCAAACCTAGTAATTATTATACAGAGGACACAAACTTCTTTTGTTTTTTAGATTAAAAAGCTAAAACATTGATTACATAAATTATATAGGACTACTTCATAATCTACCCCACCGACTTAGTTTGGATTATTGGTACTTGCAAATCTCTAACAAGGCCCATCTTTATATGTCTAGTTTGAATTAGTATGTCTAGTAATGTGTTGTGTAGACATACAAGGGACTCTATATGAATATGATCTATAATTTTATAACTTTACATTATGTCAATGGATATTTTTGATAAAATCTCATATATGCTCTTTATTTGTATGGAGTTTATTTGTGTTTATTGGTTCTCCCTATTTCACTAACATTCTAACAAAAGGGGGGAGGGGAGGGGCTGCAGCCCAGCGGGGAGTGAGGGGGGAAGGCAGGGGGAGAGGCGCAGGAGGGCACAGCGTGAGGGGGGAGAGGCGGGGGGAGGGCGCGGGGGAGGGGCGGGGAGGGCCTGTAGGGCCGGTGGGGGGAGGGCGGGGAGGGGGGGCGGGGGGCTGCGAGCCGCCAGGGGGAGGGGTAGGGGGAGGGCGGGAGGGCCTGCGAGCCGCCAGGGGGAGGGGGGGCCGCAGCCGCCAGGGGGAGGGCGGCGGGGGCCGCAGGCGTGGGGGGGGGGGGAGGGGGAAGGGCGGGGGCAGCCGCCGGGGGGAGGGCGGGGGGGGAGGGCGGGGAGGGCTGCGAGCCGCCAGGGGGAAGGCGGGGGGAGGGCAGGGGGCTACGAGCCGGCAGGGGGGAGGCGGAGGGGAGGGGTAGGGGGCTGCGCAGCCGGGGGGAGGGCGGGGGAGGGCGGGGAGGGCCTGCGAGCCGCCAGGGGGGAGGCGGGGGGGGGAGGGGGGGGGGGCAGCAGCCGCCGGGGGGAGCGGGGGGAGGGGCGAGGGCATGCAGCGCCAGGGGGAGGGGGGGGCTGCAGCCGGTAGGGGGAGGGCGGGGGAGGGGCGGGAGGGCCTACGAGCCGCACGGGGGGAGGGCGAAGGGGAGGGCGGGGCGCAGCAGCCGCAGGGGGGGGGGCGGGGGCCGCAGGCGTGAGGGGGAGGGCGGGGGGCGCAGCAGCCGCCGGGGGGGGCGGGAGGGTCAGTGAGGGCCACAGGGGGGGGGGAGGGGGGGTTAAGAAATAACTTACATTTTATTGTGTTTTTTTTAATCTTGCGCGTTTCTACTTTCTTGCATTTTAGGTAATCATGTCTAATCCTAAGGGCCGCGGAGGTCATAAGCCTTCATTTCATGATATTTGTATGCAATGATATTCACAATTCACGTGTTTGTTTGGTTTTCAATTCAGGTTTGATGATAACAAGGTTAGTGGGTCCATCACTGACATTTTCCAGGGCCATTTTCGACAACCATGGTTCAATTACAGTGAGGTCGATGATGCAACAAAGACGCATTGGTGGAACATTTTCACAGTATGTATGAATCGAATTATGAAAAATGAAATTGATTATATTACTTTATTAATATCTTTGTTTAATGTTTGACTAAAGGGTATTTACGAATGGCCTCCTGAGTTAGAAGGCCTAGTGAGGAAGGATTACAAGAAAAAAAGCTTTGCGATACTGGGTGGTTAAGAAAGCCAAAGAAAGGCCAAAATGGTTGGGGGAGACGATATACGAAGACATGAAGAAGAGAAGTGAAGACCCAACATTTCGGGAAAAATCTGAACAGGCGAAGAAGAACCGAAGAGGTGGCTCCCTGTCTAATCCAATTGAGCCGTCACACTTTCAGGGTTCTATTTCGGCGGCACAGCATGCTAGGAAGATGGTAAATATGTTTCATATCTACTACTTAGTGTAATTTACATGAATATGTTCCATAAAGCCTTTGTTAATTCAACAATGTCTACAGGTAAAGAGTAGAGGAGGAGTACTCCCTACTGCTCCCGAGTTGTTCTTGAAGACTCATTTCAAGACTGTTCCTGGAAAAGGAGAAATTCCAGCAAACAAGAAATCAAAGCAAATGTCGGTACATACTTCTAAACATATATTTATAGGCAAATATGATTGAAAAGTTTGATGGTAGTTTAAGTTAGAACCAAATGTAGGCTAATATAGGCCATTTTAGGCCTTTTTACTTGAAATTGAATGAATACGAGTACTTTGATGCTAGTTTAAGTTATAACCACCTCAAACATCATATATGTAGTTAGTTTAATGTATTTATAAGTTGTTTTGATTGAAAATACACAAAGTAGGAAAGTTAGAACCAAATGTAGCCTAATATAGGCCATTTTAGGCCTTTTTACTTGAAATTGAATGAATACGAGTACTTTGATGCTAGTTTAAGTTATAACCACCTCAAACATCATATATGTAGTTAGTTTAATGTATTTATAAGTTGTTTTGATTGAAAATACACAAAGTAGGAAAGTTAGAACCAAATGTAGCCTAATATAGGCCATTTTAGGCCTTTTTACTTGAAATTGAATGAATACGAGTACTTTGATGCTAGTTTAAGTTATAACCACCTCAAACATCATATATTTAGTTAGTTTAATGTTTTTATAAGTTGTTTTGATTGAAAATACACAAAGTAGGAAAGTTAGAACCAAATGTAGGCTAATATAGGTCATTTTAGGCCTTTTTACTTAAAATTGAATGAATACGAGTACTTTGATGCTAGTTTAAGTTATAACCACCTCAAACATCATATATGTAGTTAGTTTAATGTATTTATAAGTTGTTTGGATTGAAAATACACAAAGTAGGAAAGTTAGAACCAAATGTAGACTAATATAGGCCATTTTAGGCCTTTTTACTTGAAATTGAATGAATACGAGTACTTTGATGCTAGTTTAAGTTATAACCACCTCAAACATCATATATGTAGTTAGTTTAATGTATTTATAAGTTGTTTTGATTGAAAATACACAAAGTAGGAAAGTTAGAACCAAATGTAGCCTAATATAGGCCATTTTAGGCCTTTTTACTTGAAATTGAATGAATACGAGTACTTTGATGCTAGTTTAAGTTATAACCACCTCAAACATCATATATGTAGTTAGTTTAATGTATTTATAAGTTGTTTTGATTGAAAATACACAAAGTAGGAAAGTTAGAACCAAATGTAGCCTAATATAGGCCATTTTAGGCCTTTTTACTTGAAATTGAATGAATACGAGTACTTTGATGCTAGTTTAAGTTATAACCACCTCAAACATCATATATGTAGTTAGTTTAATGTATTTATAAGTTGTTTTGATTGAAAATACACAAAGTAGGAAAGTTAGAACCAAATGTAGACTAATATAGGCCATTTTAGGCCTTTTTACTTGAAATTGAATGAATACGAGTACTTTGATGCTAGTTTAAGTTATAACCACCTCAAACATCATATATGTAGTTAGTTTAATGTATTTATAAGTTGTTTTGATTGAAAATACACAAAGTAGGAAAGTTAGAACCAAATGTAGCCTAATATAGGCCATTTTAGGCCTTTTTACTTGAAATTGAATGAATACGAGTACTTTGATGCTAGTTTAAGTTATAACCACCTCAAACATCATATATTTAGTTAGTTTAATGTTTTTATAAGTTGTTTTGATTGAAAATACACAAAGTAGGAAAGTTAGAACCAAATGTAGGCTAATATAGGTCATTTTAGGCCTTTTTACTTAAAATTGAATGAATACGAGTACTTTGATGCTAGTTTAAGTTATAACCACCTCAAACATCATATATGTAGTTAGTTTAATGTATTTATAAGTTGTTTGGATTGAAAATACACAAAGTAGGAAAGTTAGAACCAAATGTAGACTAATATAGGCCATTTTAGGCCTTTTTACTTGAAATTGAATGAATACGAGTACTTTGATGCTAGTTTAAGTTATAACCACCTCAAACATCATATATGTAGTTAGTTTAATGTATTTATAAGTTGTTTTGATTGAAAATACACAAAGTAGGAAAGTTAGAACCAAATGTAGCCTAATATAGGCCATTTTAGGCCTTTTTACTTGAAATTGAATGAATACGAGTACTTTGATGCTAGTTTAAGTTATAACCACCTCAAACATCATATATGTAGTTAGTTTAATGTATTTATAAGTTGTTTTGATTGAAAATACACAAAGTAGGAAAGTTAGAACCAAATGTAGGCTAATATAGGCCATTTTAGGCCTTTTTACTTGAAATTGAATGAATACGAGTACTTTGATGCTAGTTTAAGTTATAACCACCTCAAACATCATATATGTAGTTAGTTTAATGTATTTATAAGTTGTTTTGATTGAAAATACACAAAGTAGGAAAGTTAGAACCAAATGTAGCCTAATATAGGCCATTTTAGGCCTTTTTACTTGAAATTGAATGAATACGAGTACTTTGATGCTAGTTTAAGTTATAACCACCTCAAACATCATATATGTAGTTAGTTTAATGTATTTATAAGTTGTTTTGATTGAAAATACACAAAGTAGGAAAGTTAGAACCAAATGTAGACTAATATAGGCCATTTTAGGCCTTTTTACTTGAAATTGAATGAATACGAGTACTTTGATGCTAGTTTAAGTTATAACCACCTCAAACATCATATATGTAGTTAGTTTAATGTATTTATAAGTTGTTTTGATTGAAAATACACAAAGTAGGAAAGTTAGAACCAAATGTAGCCTAATATAGGCCATTTTAGGCCTTTTTACTTGAAATTGAATGAATACGAGTACTTTGATGCTAGTTTAAGTTATAACCACCTCAAACATCATATATGTAGTTAGTTTAATGTATTTATAAGTTGTTTTGATTGAAAATACACAAAGTAGGAAAGTTAGAACCAAATGTAGCCTAATATAGGCCATTTTAGGCCTTTTTACTTGAAATTGAATGAATACGAGTACTTTGATGCTAGTTTAAGTTATAACCACCTCAAACATCATATATGTAGTTAGTTTAATGTATTTATAAGTTGTTTTGATTGAAAATACACAAAGTAGGAAAGTTAGAACCAAATGTAGCCTAATATAGGCCATTTTAGGCCTTTTTACTTGAAATTGAATGAATACGAGTACTTTGATGCTAGTTTAAGTTATAACCACCTCAAACATCATATATGTAGTTAGTTTAATGTATTTATAAGTTGTTTTGATTGAAAATACACAAAGTAGGAAAGTTAGAACCAAATGTAGACTAATATAGGCCATTTTAGGCCTTTTTACTTGAAATTGAATGAATACGAGTACTTTGATGCTAGTTTAAGTTATAACCACCTCAAACATCATATATGTAGTTAGTTTAATGTATTTATAAGTTGTTTTGATTGAAAATACACAAAGTAGGAAAGTTAGAACCAAATGTAGACTAATATAGGCCATTTTAGGCCTTTTTACTTGAAATTGAATGAATACGAGTACTTTGATGCTAGTTTAAGTTATAACCACCTCAAACATCATATATGTAGTTAGTTTAATGTATTTATAAGTTGTTTTGATTAAAAATACACAAAGTAGGAAAGTTAGAACCAAATGTAGCCTAATATAGGCCATTTTAGGCCTTTTTACTTGAAATTGAATGAATACGAGTACTTTGATGCTAGTTTAAGTTATAACCACCTCAAACATCATATATGTAGTTAGTTTAATGTATTTATAAGTTGTTTTGATTGAAAATACACAAAGTAGGAAAGTTAGAACCAAATGTAGCCTAATATAGGCCATTTTAGGCCTTTTTACTTGAAATTGAATGAATACGAGTACTTTGATGCTAGTTTAAGTTATAACCACCTCAAACATCATATATGTAGTTAGTTTAATGTATTTATAAGTTGTTTTGATTGAAAATACACAAAGTAGGAAAGTTAGAACCAAATGTAGACTAATATAGGCCATTTTAGGCCTTTTTACTTGAAATTGAATGAATACGAGTACTTTGATGCTAGTTTAAGTTATAACCACCTCAAACATCATATATGTAGTTAGTTTAATGTATTTATAAGTTGTTTTGATTGAAAATACACAAAGTAGGAAAGTTAGAACCAAATGTAGCCTAATATAGGCCATTTTAGGCCTTTTTACTTGAAATTGAATGAATACGAGTACTTTGATGCTAGTTTAAGTTATAACCACCTCAAACATCATATATGTAGTTAGTTTAATGTATTTATAAGTTGTTTTGATTGAAAATACACAAAGTAGGAAAGTTAGAACCAAATGTAGGCTAATATAGGCCATTTTAGGCCTTTTTACTTGAAATTGAATGAATACGAGTACTTTGATGCTAGTTTAAGTTATAACCACCTCAAACATCATATATGTAGTTAGTTTAATGTATTTATAAGTTGTTTTGATTGAAAATACACAAAGTAGGAAAGTTAGAACCAAATGTAGGCTAATATAGGCCATTTTAGGCCTTTTTACTTGAAATTGAATGAATACGAGTACTTTGATGCTAGTTTAAGTTATAACCACCTCAAACATCATATATGTAGTTAGTTTAATGTATTTATAAGTTGTTTTGATTGAAAATACACAAAGTAGGAAAGTTAGAACCAAATGTAGCCTAATATAGGCCATTTTAGGCCTTTTTACTTGAAATTGAATGAATACGAGTACTTTGATGCTAGTTTAAGTTATAACCACCTCAAACATCATATATGTAGTTAGTTTAATGTATTTATAAGTTGTTTTGATTGAAAATACACAAAGTAGGAAAGTTAGAACCAAATGTAGCCTAATATAGGCCATTTTAGGCCTTTTTACTTGAAATTGAATGAATACGAGTACTTTGATGCTAGTTTAAGTTATAACCACCTCAAACATCATATATGTAGTTAGTTTAATGTATTTATAAGTTGTTTTGATTGAAAATACACAAAGTAGGAAAGTTAGAACCAAATGTAGCCTAATATAGGCCATTTTAGGCCTTTTTACTTGAAATTGAATGAATACGAGTACTTTGATGCTAGTTTAAGTTATAACCACCTCAAACATCATATATGTAGTTAGTTTAATGTATTTATAAGTTGTTTTGATTGAAAATACACAAAGTAGGAAAGTTAGAACCAAATGTAGACTAATATAGGCCATTTTAGGCCTTTTTACTTGAAATTGAATGAATACGAGTACTTTGATGCTAGTTTAAGTTATAACCACCTCAAACATCATATATGTAGTTAGTTTAATGTATTTATAAGTTGTTTTGATTGAAAATACACAAAGTAGGAAAGTTAGAACCAAATGTAGCCTAATATAGGCCATTTTAGGCCTTTTTACTTGAAATTGAATGAATACGAGTACTTTGATGCTAGTTTAAGTTATAACCACCTCAAACATCATATATGTAGTTAGTTTAATGTATTTATAAGTTGTTTTGATTGAAAATACACAAAGTAGGAAAGTTAGAACCAAATGTAGCCTAATATAGGCCATTTTAGGCCTTTTTACTTGAAATTGAATGAATACGAGTACTTTGATGCTAGTTTAAGTTATAACCACCTCAAACATCATATATGTAGTTAGTTTAATGTATTTATAAGTTGTTTTGATTGAAAATACACAAAGTAGGAAAGTTAGAACCAAATGTAGCCTAATATAGGCCATTTTAGGCCTTTTTACTTGAAATTGAATGAATACGAGTACTTTGATGCTAGTTTAAGTTATAACCACCTCAAACATCATATATGTAGTTAGTTTAATGTATTTATAAGTTGTTTTGATTGAAAATACACAAAGTAGGAAAGTTAGAACCAAATGTAGACTAATATAGGCCATTTTAGGCCTTTTTACTTGAAATTGAATGAATACGAGTACTTTGATGCTAGTTTAAGTTATAACCACCTCAAACATCATATATGTAGTTAGTTTAATGTATTTATAAGTTGTTTTGATTGAAAATACACAAAGTAGGAAAGTTAGAACCAAATGTAGACTAATATAGGCCATTTTAGGCCTTTTTACTTGAAATTGAATGAATACGAGTACTTTGATGCTAGTTTAAGTTATAACCACCTCAAACATCATATATGTAGTTAGTTTAATGTATTTATAAGTTGTTTTGATTAAAAATACACAAAGTAGGAAAGTTAGAACCAAATGTAGCCTAATATAGGCCATTTTAGGCCTTTTTACTTGAAATTGAATGAATACGAGTACTTTGATGCTAGTTTAAGTTATAACCACCTCAAACATCATATATGTAGTTAGTTTAATGTATTTATAAGTTGTTTTGATTGAAAATACACAAAGTAGGAAAGTTAGAACCAAATGTAGCCTAATATAGGCCATTTTAGGCCTTTTTACTTGAAATTGAATGAATACGAGTACTTTGATGCTAGTTTAAGTTATAACCACCTCAAACATCATATATGTAGTTAGTTTAATGTATTTATAAGTTGTTTTGATTGAAAATACACAAAGTAGGAA
Source organism: Beta lomatogona (assembly GCA_947646795.1). Lineage (NCBI taxonomy): Eukaryota > Viridiplantae > Streptophyta > Magnoliopsida > Caryophyllales > Amaranthaceae > Beta > Beta lomatogona. The sequence continues at coordinate 1,808,793 of CANSNZ010000981.1, read as the reverse complement.
AGTTAGAACCAAATGTAGACTAATATAGGCCATTTTAGGCCTTTTTACTTGAAATTGAATGAATACGAGTACTTTGATGCTAGTTTAAGTTATAACCACCTCAAACATCATATATGTAGTTAGTTTAATGTATTTATAAGTTGTTTTGATTGAAAATACACAAAGTAGGAAAGTTAGAACCAAATGTAGCCTAATATAGGCCATTTTAGGCCTTTTTACTTGAAATTGAATGAATACGAGTACTTTGATGCTAGTTTAAGTTATAACCACCTCAAACATCATATATTTAGTTAGTTTAATGTTTTTATAAGTTGTTTTGATTGAAAATACACAAAGTAGGAAAGTTAGAACCAAATGTAGGCTAATATAGGTCATTTTAGGCCTTTTTACTTAAAATTGAATGAATACGAGTACTTTGATGCTAGTTTAAGTTATAACCACCTCAAACATCATATATGTAGTTAGTTTAATGTATTTATAAGTTGTTTGGATTGAAAATACACAAAGTAGGAAAGTTAGAACCAAATGTAGACTAATATAGGCCATTTTAGGCCTTTTTACTTGAAATTGAATGAATACGAGTACTTTGATGCTAGTTTAAGTTATAACCACCTCAAACATCATATATGTAGTTAGTTTAATGTATTTATAAGTTGTTTTGATTGAAAATACACAAAGTAGGAAAGTTAGAACCAAATGTAGCCTAATATAGGCCATTTTAGGCCTTTTTACTTGAAATTGAATGAATACGAGTACTTTGATGCTAGTTTAAGTTATAACCACCTCAAACATCATATATGTAGTTAGTTTAATGTATTTATAAGTTGTTTTGATTGAAAATACACAAAGTAGGAAAGTTAGAACCAAATGTAGCCTAATATAGGCCATTTTAGGCCTTTTTACTTGAAATTGAATGAATACGAGTACTTTGATGCTAGTTTAAGTTATAACCACCTCAAACATCATATATGTAGTTAGTTTAATGTATTTATAAGTTGTTTTGATTGAAAATACACAAAGTAGGAAAGTTAGAACCAAATGTAGACTAATATAGGCCATTTTAGGCCTTTTTACTTGAAATTGAATGAATACGAGTACTTTGATGCTAGTTTAAGTTATAACCACCTCAAACATCATATATGTAGTTAGTTTAATGTATTTATAAGTTGTTTTGATTGAAAATACACAAAGTAGGAAAGTTAGAACCAAATGTAGCCTAATATAGGCCATTTTAGGCCTTTTTACTTGAAATTGAATGAATACGAGTACTTTGATGCTAGTTTAAGTTATAACCACCTCAAACATCATATATGTAGTTAGTTTAATGTATTTATAAGTTGTTTTGATTGAAAATACACAAAGTAGGAAAGTTAGAACCAAATGTAGCCTAATATAGGCCATTTTAGGCCTTTTTACTTGAAATTGAATGAATACGAGTACTTTGATGCTAGTTTAAGTTATAACCACCTCAAACATCATATATGTAGTTAGTTTAATGTATTTATAAGTTGTTTTGATTGAAAATACACAAAGTAGGAAAGTTAGAACCAAATGTAGCCTAATATAGGCCATTTTAGGCCTTTTTACTTGAAATTGAATGAATACGAGTACTTTGATGCTAGTTTAAGTTATAACCACCTCAAACATCATATATGTAGTTAGTTTAATGTATTTATAAGTTGTTTTGATTGAAAATACACAAAGTAGGAAAGTTAGAACCAAATGTAGACTAATATAGGCCATTTTAGGCCTTTTTACTTGAAATTGAATGAATACGAGTACTTTGATGCTAGTTTAAGTTATAACCACCTCAAACATCATATATGTAGTTAGTTTAATGTATTTATAAGTTGTTTTGATTGAAAATACACAAAGTAGGAAAGTTAGAACCAAATGTAGACTAATATAGGCCATTTTAGGCCTTTTTACTTGAAATTGAATGAATACGAGTACTTTGATGCTAGTTTAAGTTATAACCACCTCAAACATCATATATGTAGTTAGTTTAATGTATTTATAAGTTGTTTTGATTGAAAATACACAAAGTAGGAAAGTTAGAACCAAATGTAGCCTAATATAGGCCATTTTACGCCTTTTTACTTGTAATTGAATGAATACGAGTACTTTGATGCTAGTTTAAGTTATAACCACCTCAAACATCATATATGTAGTTAGTTTAATGTATTTATAAGTTGTTTTGATTGAAAATACACAAAGTAGGAAAGTTAGAACCAAATGTAGCCTAATATAGGCCATTTTAGGCCTTTTTACTTGAAATTTAATGAATACGAGTACTTTGATGCTAGTTTAAGTTATAACCACCTCAAACATCATATATGTAGTTAGTTTAATGTATTTATAAGTTGTTTTGATTGAAAATACACAAAGTAGGAAAGTTAGAACCAAATGTAGCCTAATATAGGCCATTTTAGGCCTTTTTACTTGAAATTGAATGAATACGAGTACTTTGATGCTAGTTTAAGTTATAACCACCTCAAACATCATATATATAGTTAGTTTAATGTATTTATAAGTTGTTTTGATTGAAAATACACAAAGTAGGAAAGTTAGAACCAAATGTAGGCTAATATAGGCCATTTTAGGCCTTTTTACTTGAAATTGAATGAATACGAGTACTTTGATGCTAGTTTAAGTTATAATCACCTCAAACATCATATATGTAGTTAGTTTAATGTATTTATAAGTTATTTTGATTGAAAATACACAAAGTAGGAAAGTTAGAACCAAATGTAGGCTAATATAGGCCATTTTACCCACTTTATTTTACTTGAATATGAGTATATTTAACCAAATGCAGGAGACGTACAAGAAGAAGCTGGATCATTGTACCACTCAGGGGTCACAGTCGAACCCTGATCTGTTGTATTGGGAGACAGTTGGGGGGAGGAACCGAGGAAAAGTTCAGGGGTTGGGTCAGGGAGATCATTTGTACTACAACTCTTCATCAGGGCGAGGAGATAGCAGCTCTTCACAACCATATGAGCCGTCCATTTTATCTCAGATTGAGGCGCAGGTGGAGGCAAAGGTTGCTGCGCGGATGGAAGAGGTGGAGGCAATGGTCGCAGCACGGGTGGAAGCGTCAAGTCGGGCCATTGTTGAGGAAATGATGAGGAACATGTCTAGTTTCGGCCACATGTCCTCAGGTTGCAACCCAGGCCCCTCTCCACATCGCAGACCAGACGATGACCCAGGGTTTGGTGGTGGCGGTAGTGCTACACAGACACCCTTGACAGTGTAGTGTTTTTGGTTTCGGCAACTAGGTAACTAACTTTTATGCATTTAGTGTCAATATTTATCGGCATCTCGCTTTGTTTCTAGATGTGTCGGGTTATTTTTTTTGGAACCCGACTTCTACTTTATTTCTCGACACCGGGATCTATTTTGCGTACATATATTTAATCTAGGTAGTTTGTCTAACTATAGACATTTAGTGTCTATATTTATCGGCATCTAGCTTATTAGTTTCCAGCTTTGTCGATATATATTTTTTGTAAACACAGACTTCTACTTTATTTCCCGACATCGGGATCTATTTTGTGTACATAATTGTAATCTATTTCATGTAATTATACAAGTATCAATGCAAATTACAAGTATCAATGCAAATTGTAATATATATCAAAATTGCATATTTTTGTAATTGAATGCGATGGAGGAACAGCTTTAGTGTGGTCCACAAGCATGCAGCTGTGCTGGTACAGGTTTAATTATTGGTAACAACAAAAATATTCTAAATAATATTATTTCAAAAAAACAACGACGGCTAAACATTAAATCAACAAAAGCTAGGCAGTCGTTGTAAGGTATACTATGCACCCAAGGACTTCCACTTCAACGACTGCTTTTACATAATAGCGACGGTTTATAACAGACGTTGATGTGGCCCATACAACGACTGTTTATAACCGTTGGGGAATTACCGACGGTTTTAAACGGTCGGTACATCAACGACGGTTTGGAACCGTCGTTGATTTAACGGCTTTTTAAAACAGTCGTTGGTTTGGTGCCAGCGTCGGTTTTTAGGAACGGTCGCTGATTACAAGTAAACCGTCGTTAAATTATTTACCGACGGCTTAGCGGTCGTTGATTCCAAATTCAGCGACCACCTGTGCACCGACTGCCGTTTAACGACGGTTTAGCGGTCGGTGATGTGTTACCGACGGTTTTTCTAATATTACCGACGGCTTTTAGCCGTCGTTAAATACGACCTTTCTTGTAGTGTACTTAATAGTGTTTATATTATTGATTGATTAGGAGAAGGAACAAGTGTGAAATAAGTGAAATTTTAGTGTGCTCTTTGAGCAACATCAAGGTACGTTATATGACTAGATCTTTCAAAGTGTTGGTTTTATGTGATTAAGTTGTTTGTTGATTTAATTGTTAAATTGATTTAGAAATCTAGTTAACTAAATTCGAAATGTTTATGATATTTTTTTGATTTATTTTCGGAAATTAAGGAAGAATTTATTTGCCAGTCATATATTAGAATCCGAAATTTTGTTGTTATTTTCGGAAATTATAATTATTATTTTAAGGAATCGTTTAATTTAAAGGAGTAAGAGTGGAACTTGTATGAACTTTGAATGTTCTAAAATTGTTTATGAAAAAACGAGATTTATTCATGGCTTACAAGTCATATTATTTTTACATTATCACTTGATTAATTTCAAGAAAGATTTATGCTTTTAAGTCCCCTTGTTGGTAACTATTGTTACCCCTTGATATAGATCCATGATGAGATGACTAACTTGAGGGGTGTGCATACTTAGGTTCAAGAAGGGGAAGATAAGAAGAAGAAATTGTTTTCAAAATTATTTCAATCCAAGTTATTTGGAAAGAGGAAATTTTATTCATTGAGTTATTCTTGAATTATTATTTAAGAAGGTTTCAAAATATAAAGTATTGCAAACTAGTAAATGTGTTACATATCTAGCATGTTGTCGTATTTAGTTTTTATACTGTATGGTATTTCCTTATTCCTAGCTACTTGGCTTTGCCTTGTTTACCTTTATGGTGAGCACTCTTGAGGTGAAGATTTGATGTTCGTGGGAGCATACTAAATTGGGGATCTCGACTTAGCTTAGGGTGCTTATCTCTTATAAAATTTGGGACAATGAGTTATTTTTCAGTAATAAAGTATTATTTATTTTCCAGTTAAATTTTCAGCCTGCGAGTTAATTGATTAGTTAATAATTAGTTTTTTCGAAAGTGTGTAAATCATGTGGCGATAGTGCTCCCAAATTATTCAAGTATTATATTATTACTATTTATTCAAGTGAGTAATGTGGGGGTGTCAGACGAGCTTAGAAGATTTGGTAATCTAATGAATTGAGTACCGAGTTTGTCTTGGCAAAACAAGTAGTTCATTAAAATCCCCAATGGTAAGCCATGGGATATGAGTATCGGATAGGTGATTAAATAAGAAATTTCCATAGTCTTCTTTTCCAATTTCTTTAGCTAGGCAATATACTCTTGAAATCAGATAATCCTTATTTGTGGGCTTGTAATTTATATGTAGGTAAGCACCATGCATGATTTGTAGTTGTGTGAGTTTTTACACTAATTTTATTATTATTCCAGGCAATCCAAAGACCACCACAATGATTGACTGGGTCAATAATGATTTTATGTTGAAAATGAAGAACGTTAAGAATTTTTCAGCTATTTTTGCATTTGTTAAGGTTTCTAAAACAAAAAGAAAGATATAGTGCACAATTTGTACCCGCATCTTTCTCTCTCTAAACTCTCCGCCATCTCTCCTCGAACAAAACCCACCCCACCTCTAACTATAGGAACTCGCCAGAGTTCCGGCGCCATGTAGGTTTCCCGCGGGTTATCCGAGCAGTCTCCCTGGTGTTTTTCAGCTTTTACTAAGTTTCTTCAGTGTTTTCCTAGTATTTAGGGTCGTTCTTCTTCGTGGGGAAAAGCACGAGGTCAGCGTCGTTTCGTCGTATCTCGCCTCCTCTTAGTTTCCTTCTCCTCGGGTGTTCTTTTTGGTAGTTTCAGTCAGTTCATCGATATCTACAGGGAGGAACTACTCAGATGCAAGCTCACAACCTCGAGCAGCCTATCTCCAAAGCTTTCGCCGTTGATAATCTCACTTGTATAGGTAAAGTATAGGGTTAGGGTTAGGGTTTCTTGTTTGAATTAGGAAGTGCTAAATTCGAGGTTTGTGGGGTCTGTTTAAATACGAAATTTGAGAACCTTTTACCGGAGCTAACCTTGTCGCCGTCGTCTTGTGGATTCGGATTGACCCTGATCTTGACCACAAAGGTAAAGATTGGGTTAGGGTTTCTATTTTGGTATTGGGTTTTGTTAGTTTTCTGCAATTCTGCCTTTGCTGTTATCTGGTTTTACATGTGGTTTAGTTGTGCTTGCCGTCCTGTTTTGTCTAAATATGTTTAATGTCAGTTATTCCTGGTTTGTATTTTTTGTTTTGGCTTCTCTTTAGTTACCTTAGATGTATCCTTGTTAAGGTTGTTTTTTTGAGTGATAATTTATGGGAACAGTTAGGATTAATGAATAGGCTAGTAGAGGCACTGTTAAGTGGTGTCTTTTCCTCCTCCGATGAATAGAGTTCGACATACGGAGGAGGTGTAATGTGGTATGGTGGTATGTCAAGGAAAACAGATTTAAGTGGAAGGTTGTTGTTTTGAGTTTGACATGTGGGATTAACTGATGTTAATTTTCAATCTAGGTTAACGATAACATTGCTTTTCATCACTCTCAAAACTTTCTATCTTAACGCTACTCCTCATTTTTTAGGGGTTCAAAGTACGCTTACGGAGTCATTTGTAGTGACTCATAGTGCTTGTGAGAAACTCACAAGTCTGTTGTTAGTGTCACCGGCTCGAGTCTTTACTACCCTTTTAGTTCTTTCCTTGGTTTCTAAAGTCCTCAGGCTCTCAAGGGTACTCAATGTTTATTCATCCAATTAGAGCTCAATTTTCTACATTAATTAGCATCACTAATGATGGCTCTTGCAAGCTTGAACGTTGTCAACGAAGTCAACTCAACAATCAAGGATCTATAGAGAAACACTTTTTACCCTTTTATTTTCTTGTAATATGTTTTTAGTCTGCTTTCTAAGTGTTGTAAGGGTCTTTAATGACCCTAGTGGTAGTGTGTAAACTTATTTTATTTATGCAAAATTTCGTGATGTAAAAAAAAAAAAAAAAAAACAAAACAATAAAAGTTGTCTAGTTGGTATTTGTTATTTAAATAGACTAATTTTCCTAAGGTATGGGGTTTTTTCTCCCTTTGGATATTCCAACTAACGATCTTCATTTAACTGAACTTTGAATATGCAATGTTTTTTGTTTTTCTAGCGAGTAGAAGGTTTGAACAATTCATATTGTACCCCATACGATTATGAAACCACAAAAGGGACAAATACGAGTAACTAAAAGGAGACTTACCTGTTCTTTTTTAGATGTAACACGTTAACTTTGGGTACTATTCATCCACCTCCCTTTAACCATCAACTGATATTTATATATAAGGAAAAATATAGTCATGTGGGATCTTGTTGGATTCGTCTTGATATACACTTTCCAAATATGTATTTCTTATAATTTTTACATTGATAAAATTAGAGATATTGTAGGTCAAAGTTGTAATTTCGAAATTTTGAATGGTAATTACATTTATGTACATAGTTGCAACTATAAATATAGACCACCCCATATCTAACACACCACTCTAAAACGTGTATAAATTTTTGTTCATAATGTCAACATCATCTCCCTCTCAAGAAAATTCATCTTCCCCACAAGAGATTACAGATACACCTATTATCAAAAGAAATTGGCCTTCCAAAGTGGAATACTCTAATTTTATTGATGTTGAATATATGGTTCTAACCGTCTTTCATGAAGGCCATGTATGTTTCCATGATATATCTACTATGTTCATTTATCAAAATAATGTAAGCAACGAGGTATGGGCTGATGTCGAAGAGGCTAATACTACAATATATGGTTTTCGACCATATTTTGATTTCTGGAATATGATTTTATATGACATCCAATGCACTCCTCCAAGGGCTTATGAAGTATGTCATGATGATTTTGAGGATATTGATTTGAACGATGGAGATGTTTTTTGGCTTAAAAACACTGTTTGCTCCGTTATCTAGCAAGTGATGACTAGGATTAAATTTTTTTTTTTTTTACGTTATATTTAAGTACTCCCTCTGTTTTTTTTATCTTTCTCATTTTCCTGTGCACATATCCCAATGCACATCTTTGAACTTAAATATCTTTCATTATATATTAGTAAAAATTATCATGATTGAATATTAATAATGTACTAATTGAGACGAATCAAACAAGATCCCACATGACAATATTTTTTCTTATAAATTGAAAAAATTTGAGAAGATTCTCTCTAAGTATGAATAGTGTCAAGATTCTAAGTGAGAACGATAAAAAAAAACAGAGGGAGTACCATTTTAGGTATTATCAGTTCTATGAACAACTACATATTTTGTAACTGTTTCATTTCATTGATACAAGAAATTGGCAAATGAGCCTTCTCAATATGTAGCTTTTACAAGTTATGAGTACATTTTCTTTGTGTTGTTACTATGGCTATTATCAATAATAAAAATATATATTTTTTAGTTTAAAACCTTGCTATTATTTAGAACATTTGCGATGGTAAATCTAGAATTTAAAATCTTGCTATTATACGATATACATATTCTGTTAAGTTTCCATAATTGTTTGTTATGCAAATGTTCTTTTTTACAATATATACACTTGCTATGCGAATGTTCTTTCTTCCCCTCAAACTTGAATCACTCCAATGCTAACAGTAAAAATTATTCTTATTTCCAAATTAATCATTATATTAAATAAAATATATATTTTTTAGTTTAAAACCTTGCTATTATTTAGAACATTCGCGATGATAAATCTAGAATTTACAACATTTTTTTTTCAATGGACCTCACAAGCATTCTACAGATTTTAAGTTCTACAATTCTAATTAAGTATAAATCTACAAACCAAGAGGAGCAACAAATTTGTAGTGATATTATTTTTTTGTTAAAATTCTAATAGGACACCCGAAAGCAATGATTTGCAACTATAGTTTAGTTTTAAATTCTAATAGTTTCATTATGTTTCTACAAACCTTTATGCATGTTACAGGTTCATGGTAACATTTGCAACTATAGTTTAGCTTCTGCCAACACTAATTGACAACGATTATATTGGCCTTAATTAACTTAAAATGGCAATATGAACCTTAGGCCTCCGAAGTTGGTAAATAATGATGATTACTATCATCCAATTATAGTTGTGTTGTATCTTAGCTTGCTGCACATTAGAATGCTGTTATTTAGGAATTATATTTGTCCATTAGTGTATGAACTTTGTTATTAGTTTTAGTTTTCTTACTTTTCAATTTTTTTGGGCTATAAACAAAATTCATTATACTCCAAAAAAAGGGAATAATTATAAGCAACTTTAATTCCACATTATAAAAGTATGATTATTTACCATTCTATTGAAGCGCATAAAAAGGAAAAAAATGAATAGTTTTTATATTCCATAATTCTCCATATTTTCAGGGATCATGTGATATCATGGTTAATGAAAAATATATTAATCTATTATTTTAAGAAATACAAAATTGTTTACATTATCATGATTTTTATGTCCGATTTTTATGTACTTCTTTCTTTTTCATACGCATAAAAAAAAAACTACGCATGTGAGTATTTTTTCATGTCTTAATTTTCTTTGTTTTTTTTGGATACTTAATGAATTATTTTATAATATTTAGATATCAATTTATTCTTTACCTAAGTTTGCCTAATATACCTTACTTAATATATGTATATTACATTCTAACTTTATATTTTTACATTAGGTGATTTTCCATAATATGGTTTATTTGCATTTTTCCTAAAATATAATTATGGCCGATTTTTTTCATAATGTACATTATGCTAGTTTCCATAATAAATACATTTGCATTATTCCTAAAATTTAATTATTGGCCGGTTTTTATACTTACATTATATTAGTTTCCATAATATGGTTTATTTGAATTTTTTCTAAACTGCAATTATGGACGGTTTTACATAGTGTACATTATGTTAGTGTCTGGGCCTAATATGGTTTATTTGCATTTTCCTTAACCGATTTCAACTAAATTATAAAACCCAAAATTTTACCCTATAAAATCAAACACATAAATTTTGCCACACAATTACTTTGGGAAAAAAACTCAGTCATGGAAACCATTCAAGATAGTCCGACCATGAAAATAAGGTGTCATACTCAGCAATGTATCTTCTCAATCACCACTTGATTTATTCAACTGCAAACTAAGGTATTTGATAATCACTCACTTTATTAGCTTGCATTCATATGCTTAAATAGATAGGTGATTACTATAATGATTATGAATGTTTTCTTTATAATGATTGCGTGCATAATGTTGTAGAATCTTAATGTAAGTTATTGTTCTTAAAGCTAAGATTAACTTTAAAAAATCATGCAGTTTAAATTTGCTTCAACAAGTAACTTTAGAATCTTAGTGTTTTAGAGAATTTGACTATGAGAAGTTCACCCAATTTCCCCTGTCAACGTAAGACCTGATATTAACAATGTAACGCAAATAATTTAGGCTTAACTTTAAAAAACTAGGGTTGACTTTGAGAATCTTAGTGTTTTATCTGCTCTTTTTCTTCTTAATTTTTTTTAAAGTTAAGCTTAAAATTCTCGAAAGTTATTAACACCTAAGGCTGGCTCAGGTGTCATGATAAGTTTACGTAATGCGCGGATTCTCGAAATCTATTAAACTAAAACTATGAGTTATTATCTTAATGTGTGTACCGTCGATAGCTATTGTCAACTATTGAACTAAGAATTTCATTGGACTTGCTGACATTGTATTGTAGAGTGTGTACTCTTCATGTCAATTTTCTTATGATAGATTATAATTCTTAACTTATAAGCAAAGAGATGAGTATATATAGTGTGTATTATTCAATTAGTCTTGACATATCTTACAAATCTTGATTCACAAAAAATTTGTTGCCTCAAATTTGAAATCAGACTCATCCCATTTATGAATCAGGCTTTTTTTTTTAAAACTTAATTCATGAATTATAGACGATATCACGGAATTTCAAATTAAATAGATTGGTGTTGTCATGTGATTACTATAATGATTATGTATGTTTGCTGATATATGCGTGCTGGATTCTTAAATTTGCTTCAACAAATAACTGTAGAATCTTAGTGTAAGTTATGGTTCTTGAAGCTAAGATTTACTTTAAAAAACTACAATATTATAATAGGATAGTAACTTACTAAATTTTTAGGCATTGAGTATTAAGGTTACTGTAGGATAGTAACTTACTGTAGAATCTTACATAGCAATGAAGAACTAAGCAAGGGTATTAAGGTTATATCATGTGGACACCATAACCTTTTTCCTTGGCTTTGCAAATACAAATATTTAGGTATTGAGTTTCGTATTTATTTTGCTTATGTGTCATTATATTAATTTTTGGTGAGGATTTCATGATTAGTTGCAAGCTTCTCAATGAAATTTCAAACGAAGACTACGTTATGCATAGGGTGGCCGTTGATTGCTTGATCGATAAAGTATGGTATATGGACATTAATGCGAAAATCTTCTTTGGACATTGTCTTCAATTTGTGTGGCAACAACGCGAACTTGAATGGACCCCAAGGAAGAAGGGCTTTCAATTGGAAGAATTTATCACATTACACCAGGTGCTGGAGAAAAATTCTACCTGAGGACTTTGCTTAATTTTGTTAAAGGTGCAACATATTATGAAGATATACGTGTCATGGACGGTATAATTCATCCCACCTTTAAAGAAGCATGTTATGCCAGAGGTCATTTAGATGATGACAAAGAGTATGTTGATGCGATTATAGAAGCGAGCTTCAGAGAAACAGGAGTATATCTGCGCAATCTTTTTTGCATGTTACTCTTATCTTGCAGTCTTTCAAAACCTGAGACAATCTGGCAGAAGACTTGGCATCTTTCTGTCTGATGATATACTTCACAGACAACGCAGACTTATGCGTGATGAAGGTAGGCACTATTAATTTGTAAAATTTGTTTCTCATAATATCTATATCTTCAATTCATTTGATGTTTAAATGTGTGAACGAACCATTATTTTTTACAACATTGGTATTAAGTAATGAACAACTACAAAACTATGCGTTGGCTGAAATCGAGGCAAGACTACAAAGTAATGGCAGCACACTACGCAGATTTAGTGACACGCCTTTTCCGTATAACTTGATGGTCGTGGAAGGTCAAAACAAGCTGATAATGGATGAGCTGTTTTTTGATAGAGAATAGCTACAGCAAGAGTTCACTCAACTGTATTCAGGCTTGAATGTTGATTAGAAGAAAGTTTTTCATGAGATAATGGACGATGTCTCAAGAGGTAAGGGAGACATCTTCTTCGCATATGGTCATGGAGGAACAGGGAAAACATACATTTGGAGAACTTGGTGCGCTGCAATACGACGTTTGGGTGAGATCGTTTAACCTGTGGTTTCAAGTGGGATTGCCCCTTTACTTCTCCCACGCGGAAGAACTGCTCATTCCATATTGGAATTTCATTAAAAAATTAATGAGAAATCAACATGCGTAGGTATTAAGCCAGGATCAGATTTGGCTGCACTACTTATGAAGACAAAGTTGATTATATGGGATGAAGCCCCCATGATGCATAAATATTGCTTCTAAGCCCTTGACAGAAGCATGAAGGACATTATGCAGCACATTAATCCTGCCAATTTGCATATACCTTTTGGTGGGAAGGTTATGGTATTCACTGGTGATTTAAGACAAATATTGCTGGTTATGCCAAAAGGAACCAGGCAAGATATTGTATTCGCTCCGATCAATAGTTCTAATATGTGGGACTTATGTCAATGTGCTTCGACTTACACAGAATATGCTGCTCACCAGAGGATCTTCTACTTCAGATTTGGATAAGGTTAGAAAATTTTCTAAATGGATATTGAATATTGGAAATGGCAAAGAAGGAGAACCAAATGATGGGGAGGTTGTTGTAGAAATTCCAGATGAAACTTTAGTTGAAGGAGGTGATGATCCAATTGCTGCTATTGTTCATAGCACGTATCTTGACCTTAAGGATCATCTATGGGAAGCAGCTTATTTCCAGGAAAGAGTTATTCTTGCACCGACAAATGATATTGTGGATACAGTAAATGACCATGTCTTGTCGCAATTGCCTGGTGAAGAAAGAACATACTTGAGTTCCGATGCAATTTCAAGTGATGAAGCCAACTTTGGCATCCATGAGCTTTAGTCTACTGAATTCTTAGATACCATTACATGCTCCAGATTACCTAACCATAGTATAAGATTAAAGGTCGGTGTACCGGTCATGCTTCTAAGGAACATTGACCAAACATGCGGTTTGTGCAATGGTACAAGGTTGGTTGTTAAGCACCTAGGCAATCGCATCTTTGAAGCTGTGGTCGTATCTGGAAGTAATGTGGTCCACAAAGTTTTTATTCCGGAGATGACATTCACCATCAGATTCAACAAGGTTTCCAATCAAATTCCAAAGAAGGCAATTCCCTTTGGTTGTGTGTTTTGCAATGACAATAAATAAAAGTCAAGGACAATCTCTCTCTCATGTAGGGTTGTATCTGCCTCGACCAGTTTTTAGTCATGGACAATTTTATGTGGCAATATCAAGAGTTACAAGTAAAAAGGGACTGAAAATATTAGTTTGTGATAACGATATAGGAACGTCAAACACAACAACTAATGTTGTGTACAGGGAAGTGTTTCAGAAAGTGTAATAATTTTGCATGTTGTGATCTATGTTTTGTGTTTTACCATTATTTAATTATGTATAAGAACGTTAGTATTTAGTAGACTTATAATGAGGGTGTATTGACATTTTAATTTTATGTATTCACGTATTTTAAACCTTTATAATTTATGTTACTTGATATATTTAATAAAATTCCCAAAAATTGGAACATTAAAACTTCCCGCACATTACACACAGGTGGAAGGACCTAAAACGATAACTGTATTTTTTATAATTATATGTGACTTTATTGTTTTATCTTCGTCACATTCATACTATTTAAATTTTTTTTTTAAGAACTCAAACAATTGGCATCCCGTGCATTTTTGCACGGGTTTTAAACTAGTTTCATATATAAAAGGAATAAAAAGATGCCAGAAACTTTAGCACGAACCTTTAAAAATGACTCGAATTCAACCGGGCCTAGGTCAGATCCTAATTCAATGCTGTTGCCCAACCCTCATCTTATTGTATTGATTCAATAAGGAAATATACATTATAGTTCTTGGATTGAGTCTCCAAAACTAAATCTAGGCCTTCATCCCTAGGATCTAGATTGGATCCAACATATAATACAATCCTCACCAATATGAGTGCCATTATCAGGCTCGCTATCAACCCAACCCAACCCTTCCCAACCCGCTGCCCCAGAAAAAAAGCAAACTACTAAAAACTAAAAACCCAATCTGCAAAACTCGCGTTTAAACAGCACTGAAATAGAAAAATAAGAACAGAGAAAACACAATGATCAGCGTTCTTGCTCAGGTTTAATTTCATCCTTAATTTATACAAATGTAAACTTTTCTATCATAAATTTACAATTTTTTTGATATTGAATCTTGTTTAGTCGTGTATATATTGCATTTTTCAGGAGCGATTACTTGGTGCTGCACTTGGAAGTGGGTTAACGGCCGTCATCATCTTCGAAAATCGCAGAAACATTTACAGAACAATTTCTGAGAATAATGCTAAATTTGGCAATCATCCTCAGGTGAATCTCAAAATCGCTGTTTTAGGTTCTAATTAATTTTATTATATGGTTCACTGTTTGATTTTATATTATGGGCGTTTTAATTTTGGAACCCTAGAATATATACTCTAGATTGTGGAGGTAATTACTAAGTTTCTTTTCGATTTTATCTGTTTTTGATTTCTAATTGATCAGGTTGTTGCGAATAGTCTCGTTTTTACTTGTGGCAATTTAATTGTCATAATTGTGGTGTCATTTGGCTCCCCTTGACCTTTATACGCTGATGCAATCTGCTAAGTTGTCTGTATGTATGTATGTATGTATGTATGTATGTATGTATGTATGTATGTATGTATGTATGTATGTTTTGAATTAACGAGGTCAGCAACTAGAGGAGTTTCTTTTAATTTTGTGCTTCCCTAAAATTTCATCATTTGTAGATTTCTTGGCCGAGTTAGAACCCTGATATTGATGTTTAGCTTAGCATCATCAATCATTACCAAAATCATTGAATGATATGTTGCCTCTTGGTAGGAAAGTGTGCTTATGTGTCCAAGAGCAACTCTTTTAGTTTTCTGTGGCCTTTATGCACCTTATGCTAGAGTAGAAGAGAAAGTCTGAGCGAAGTTTTAAAGTAAGATATGTGTTTGTGTTACAAATATGGGATACATCATCTGAGATTTTTTTAGTCTTGTGCGTTTCTTGTCTATGACAGTGCATAAAGTTTAGGTGTCTTACTATTTTTCCATAAATGGCTCACGGAACACTATACTTGTGAAATGGAAGTTGAATGTCGCAATTTGCATTTTGGACCAGAAGTCTACTGGAAGATTTCGTTTTATTGTTTTGTTTTTTGTACCTACAGTACCTACATCTCACCCTTGCATGTCTTCTCAACTATCACCTAGGAGGCTTGTATAAGGCATTGAATGTTGATGTTCTTCTCTAATCCCTAAAATGTCAAGGTAGTTAACATTGAACTTATTTGTACTGACAAGCTATATAAAATACTAAAGATGGACTATGAAATACTATCTGAAATGCCAGTCTTAGAAACTTTTCAGAAGTTTGTTTCGATTGATTCACTATCCATGATTTATAGAAGTCAAATATTCGTATTATGGCTAGAAACATACTAAGTTATGTTTCACATACATTTGCATTTCCTAGGAATTACCGTTTCTAGGAAGTTGCTCATCCACATCTCCCTAGGTAAGTGGAACTTCTCTTTATCAATCAAAAATCTTTTTACACTTTCTGGGAAATGGAACTATATGCAAAACATAACTTTATGAGAAATATTACTTCCTACATTTTAAGCAAACAACTTCTTAGACTACTTGAAAGGTTTCATATTTTTACACGACATCTTTGATGATGTAGTTACCAATAACAATAACGGAGCCTTTTATCTCTTAAAGATGGGGTTGGTGGCATAAATAAAAACTTTATTTCCAGTCTCCACAAAGATCTTATTCCTCCATTTACTTTGATATAGTGTTAATTGTTTCTCCAAACCTATTTTCCTCATAGCATTTTAACTCCCTCCATTAGAGTCATCTTTGGCCTCCCTTCATTGGAGTGATCTTTAGCCTCTTTAGGCTTCTTCTAAAGCTCTAATAATTATGTTGTATGTAAATCTTTTAGGATATTACCGTTCGGAATCGTATAAATTTATTTTACTTAACGCACGTACTTGTGCCAGATACGATTCATGTTTAAGTATCCAACTTTGTTTGTTTTCATGATTTTGGCCCAAAATGAATTATTACAGTGTCAGTATGCATGTTGTATTATCGAGAATGCTACATGAGTACTTCTAGGCAATGTTATGAGCTATAGTCAATCCCTCTAAAAATATGAACTATAATTGATTAAATAGACATTGAAACATAATTTTTTTCTTCTCAATTTATAATGTAGCAAATTTAGATTGTCTTATGAAATAAAGGATGAGGACAATATGGTTGCAACTTGCAACCTGATGAAAATTGTCATGTAATAGTGCATGGCTTTATCAAATTTCTTGTGTGCTCTTTTGCTTCATTGTAAGTACTTTTACATCAAAACATCGAGTTTACTTTTTAAAATTCTTTATCAATTTGAACCTTTTTAAATTTTATCTGCATATGTTGCTTGGAATAGTTTGTATGTCAAAAATTTTGGAAATATATTACTACCTAAGTTCCTAAAAAATGGTTATACTTACACTTTTCGCTCATGCCGATGTAAAACTTCAAGCACTAATATCTCTAATTTTGCATATATAAAAATTATAAAATGTTGATATTTTAAAAGTACATATTGAAACGAATCAAAATTAGGCTGCTGGCTTTCTGAGTCTCTATCCTAGGCTAGTCTAGGATGTATTGATGTGTGAAGTTTTGGTTGATATATACTGATTTGCTTACCAAAAAAAAAAAAATCGACTCAAACAAGACCCCATATGACTATATTTTTCTTTACCAATAAATCACAAATGATAGTCAAGTTGAAATTTGTGAATAATGTCAAAACTCAAAGTAACTATTATTTAGGAAATGAGGTAGTAGTTAGTTATGGCATGTTTGGCAAAACTAGCGGTTCTAGTAGCGGTTAGCGGTTGCAGTAGCTGTAGCTGTTGGGGGTAGTGGCTAGCTGTCTACTAGTAGCTGTCAGCGATCAGCGATTAAATTAATTTTTTAATTAGAAGTGTTTGGCAAATGTAGCTATTGAAATTATAAAAGACAATAAATGACATTTATTCTAATATGAAATGAACTACAATAATTTCATATGTTCGTTCAATAGCTAAATTCAAGATTTATTTTTTCAAAGAAGTTACACAAAAAGGAGTATATGACTTTTTAGGTGTTCAAAGAAATGTTTAAATCTAAGAAAATATTCAACCCTCGAAAAATTTATATTACCAATTTTAACTAAAATACTTGTAAAATATCTTATCTTTAAAATAAATATTTAAATTACATCTCTACTATTATAAAATAAACATTGAATTGCCATAAAATAAAACAATAAATAAACAGTAAAAGGAAAAAGAAATAAAAAAATGGTTAATAATTCTACCTTATGCTATTATATACTCCCTCTGTATTTTTTTATCTTTCCTACTTTGACTTTGTACGTTTGCCAATGCACTTATTCAACCTTAAATATCTTTAATTACTTGTTAGTAAAAATTATAATGATTAAATATTAATAAACTACTCATTGAGACGAATTAAACAAGACCCCACATGACTATATTTTTTCTTATATATTGAGAAGAATTTAAAAGATTCTCTCTAATTGTGAATAGTGTCAAGATTCCAAGTGAGAAAGATAAAAAAATACAGAGGGAGTAGTGTTTATTTGCTAGACCGCTACCTCTAAATCTCAAACGTTACTTGTAGTAACGTTCCACAACCGCTACTCATAATCTACTTCAACTGCTACCCGCTACTTTAACCACTACCTTACCAAACACTCATAATTTTCTTAAGTAGCGTTTTAATCTTGTCCAACCGCTAACCGCTACCTCAAATGCTAGTGCCAAACAGGGCCTTAGTATTTTGACCAAGGGACTTATGAATCTTAGCTAGATCTTTCTTTCTTTACTCTACTTTGCTTGCTTTGGTCTCAAAAGTCTGGATTTTTGGATGTAAGAGTTCACGCAGTATTAATCATAACCTTGATAGCTTTTCTATGTGGTAGGTAAAGCTCTTCTAATAATCTCTCAACTATGTAGTTTGAGAAGCCTGATATGTTGCAGCAATGTAATATGATTCACTTGTACAAAGCATGACAATGGGCTCCTTATTTGAACTCATAATGAGGCATCAAAACACAAATCTTCTCTGGCAACATCATAGTATCCGATAAGCTTGAATATTCATGCACATGTTGGACTTTACAACATTGTTGGAGCTTGAGCAGGATTTGAAAATGCCATCAATCCTTTGCTTAACTTCTTTCATTTTGAACATTTGAATTGATATGCCATGATTTCTTCAATTTTTCAAAGAGGGATTGCTGATTGTGAAGATAATTTCATTTTTTGAATAAGTTCATTTTCTTGGACAGCTTATAGAGTGCAGACTTATGGGTGCACTTATATGTCCATTTTCGTATGAGTACTTGTGGAGATTGACCATGCCTTCTGTGTTCTCATTGCCAGCTACACACGGTCTTCCTCTTCTAGGATCCATTAATAAACACATATCTAGCAATTTCATAGCTTCCGAATGTGCAATGAGCGAGAACACCTCTTCATAGTCAATGCTTTGTTTATGCTTATAACCTTAGTAACAAGCGTGGCTATGTAACTTACTCACTTCTCTTTAGCTTGCCTCTTAACTTCTAAGACCTATTTGGTTCCAATTGCCTTCATTTTTCGAAAATTTGGGTCCAATTGTTTTGTTCCCACTTAGAAGTGTTGCTTCTTCTGGACTGCATGATTCCTCATTTATTACTTAAATCATTGGCTTCTTTTGTTAACCATCACTGGAGTGGAGGAGAATAGCTCTCCATTGAATAAGATATGTAGTTATACTTTTTAGTTTGTATATCCTAGTTTTATTATGAGGGGAAATGGGGGTTTCTGACATTCTTTTATACGCGTTCTGTGCAGGCGGAGAGGCCAATTTTTGAAAGAAAATCTCATTTCGAAATTGCTCATTTGTGGAACAAAGCTGTAGATAAGACATTTGGGACTGTGATTGCATCTTTGAGTTCACGTGGGTGGTAAATTTGTTATAATCTTTCTGTCAATTGAACTGCATATTTGGATAATGGAGATGGATGCAAAAGCTGATTTATGTGTTCTGCCTACTTCGGTCTCATTTTGTACCTTACCTGTGGACTGAAGTCGACCTAGATGGTTATATCTGAGGTTGACATTCTTTGTATAACTGACATTGTATCCCAAGTTAATTCATACTCATTTTGCGAAATATCTACCTTCCATTAAATGTCTTTGTTGTACGGGGTGCTTCTTTGGTTGCAATATATTGTGTATATCGCAATTGTTTGTGTAACCACAATTTTATCGTGCCATTGGTAATGATTCTACTACGGTTCCACAAATCGCAAGCTGACCCTAAGTAATCGTTGTTGTTCATTGGATTCCGGAGGAACTACCAGTTTCCGAATTAATGTTCTGCTTTAATTTCTTTGGATGTTCGGCAATTATAGCTCTTCTTTTCCCCTTTTAGGAAGAAGGTACAGAGAAAAGTGTAGGCGGCTCTCATCCAAAGAGAGACCTAAACTATCACATTTATAGGGAAGCCAATAAAGTTATAAAGAAACATCTAAAATTCATCACTTTCTTGGAGGGTCGATCCTAGACATTGATACTCAGTCACTGGAATTTATTCATGGTGGTAGTTAGATATTCGAATAGTATACGTTCAGGTAATTGTAAGTTCCGTTGTTGTATTGATGAGCTCTGAGATGGCTTTGCATTGGCATGAAATTCACTCTTGAATTAGATAGGTTGATCAAACACTTTGGTCATCATCGGAGAACAACAATGTAATTGTTCCACGTCCCTTCAAAAAAAAAAAAAAAAAAAAAAAATGTAGTTGTTCCACGTCGCTGGATCACGTGATACTTTATAGAAATTGCCGTCGTATCACGTGATTCTTTTCCATGAGCTTTATAGCCATATATGAATATATGATATTATCCGTGGCTGTGATGTGCGCTGCTGTTTTGTTAAATGGATGCAGATGATCGATAAGAAACGGTAAACACCATCACTAACAGCAAATTAATAGGGTAATCAAGTGCATCATCTTTATTTAATTACATGTCTTCACATGTGATCCCTGGTTAAACAATGAAAGCATATGTATTTACCCACGGACATGAAGGCTTTTACTTTAATAGATGCATCGACAAGAAATGGTAAGCACCATCATTGCTAAGAGACAGCTGCGCGTACTACTTTGGTATTTACTTGAATGTGCATCTTCTTGTGCTCAGTTTAAATATAAAATCATTCACTGCATGAAAACAGCAGACTGTTTTTATAGAGATCGTCGGTAAAGAAAGATGGTGAAAAATTTCTGCTCTATTTACAGAAGATTTCTTATACAACAGTTATGCGATGTGGCTATGTGACTCTCACAATCTCGGAAAATATTAAGGATATAGGGATTTTTTTTCCTGGTCTAAGTCCGTCTCCGATTGCCATTCTTGTAGAGTTTCAACTTTTCATTCAATATAGCTAGCAATGTGTTGCTTAAAATCATTGCTTCTTTTAGTGTTAAGACACTATGTTTTGGTTTATTACCAAGATTATAGCTGTTCACTTTAAACAAACGGTGAAAGAGAGAAATGAGCTTTTCACTTTGCACTTACGAAGATAGAATTATGCACAAGATTGGCAGTGAGTTACCGATGCTAAAAACTCTCTGTTTTCATTCATAAGCTACTACACTAAACTCTTTTTTAAAGAAAAAAAAGGATCCTAAATCATCCGGGCTCACATAGTAAGCATGCAGCAAGCAATGTCACAGTAGGGAGAATCAGGGAGGAGGGATGGTAGTCCCTCCCATCTCGAATCTGCTCAAAAAAGGGAAAAATATGTGACAGTGGATGAAAAGCTATAACGCTGAAGGCTGTATAATACAGGCATACAGTGGTCGCGCGGTTCTTAATATTGATAGGATATCTAAACATCTGGTTGAACAACTTTAGTACGATTGGCATTTGCTTGACGTGTCTTCGCCACATAGTAGATACCCATTGCAAGGGAGAGAATGATAATGGCTGCAAAAAGAGGGCCAACAATTGCTCCAGCTCCAGTACTAGTGTGTGTTATTGGCATTGCTGTTGTTGTTGCTGCTTCTGATTGTGTTTCATGTACTTGAGCTGCTAGCGGAAGTGGCGCACAGTTTGATGTTCTACAGGAGTCTTGATGAGCGTTCGGGTGGAAAAAATCATACGCGATGGGAGAGAAGGCTGTTGGGTTCTCGTAAGCAAGCCCGTGGGGTGCTCGGTCTTGCGCTATTATTTGTGAAAGAAAGGAGACAAAGAAGAGAAAGAAGAAACAAATTCTTTGTATCATATTTTTGGTTGGTTGAGTGAGAATGTGAGATATTGAGGTTTGAAGAGGAGTATGTGCGTGGTTGATGCTTCTCTTTGTGAGGGTGTCGCATAGGGGTTTTTATATGGATTTAGTAGTGCGTGTTGCTTGGCGTGAAATTTTAGTCATGGCAAAGGAAGAAGGGAAAAAGGGGAACAAAATGATGGAACAGGTGGTTTCAATTATGGCAAATGTTAAAGATGATCGCTCCATGAGTGTGCTATCCTCGTGACTTTCCGCTCCTTGTTTATGCATGGGGAAGGTACACAAAAATTTCATGAATGTGGCAATTGATTGTACAAGTATTTAAGATTATTGCATAAGTATTTTTGATTTTCTCTAATTCACGCTCTTCGTTCTTCAACTATATACATGGCACTTCACCAAGTAGTACTTGATCTAGTGGTAAGGAGAGCACCATTCCAACCTCAAGGTTGGGGGTTCAATCCCCACTAGAGGCACTTTGAAGGTAGGGATTCCCCTTACCCTTCCCCCTTACTCTCAAGTGCCTGGCCCATTAAGACCCGAGTGGGGTTCGGACCACTTCTTTTTACCAAATATATATATATATATATATATATATATATATATATATATATATATATATATATATATATATATATATATATATATACACGGCACATGGCACTTCATTCTTTCCATATTGGCTATTACTTTCCCATTTTCATATTTAACTATTTGTTGCACTCGAGCGGTATCTCGGGTAATTGAGTAAAATAGAATTGATAAATAGTTTGGGTTTGATAGTTTGTTAGACACATGAGTTGTATTTTAATAGTAAGATCATGACATAATAAAGTAAGAGGTCATGTGTTCGAGACCTTTTATGCAATTTTTTTGATCATTATTCTAATCCAATGACATATGTTGCAGAGTGATGACACATCAGCATATAAAGTGGGGTGACACGTGGCAGAACAAAATGCATGCGCATGTGTTTTAATAAAATATACTAGTCTTATATGCACGCTATGCGTGCGAAATCATATAAAATTCTTTCTATATAATCAAGATAGAGATATGGTTATCTTAGGTTTTCTTATGTTTAATTAAAGCAGGTAGTTAACCTTCCTTTTTTTTTTTCTTCTATTTTTTCCTTTTTCTATTTTTTGGTGTCCCTCATGTGTTGTTTTATATAATAAAATATATAGAGATAGATAAGTAGATTTAAAACATTATGATTTTCAAGATTTAAATAATAACATATTCGTGTGAACAATTAGAATTGAATATCGAATAGTGTGAAGGAATATGTCCTTAGACATCCCGACAATTACTAAATACTTCCTCCGTTTCTTTATACTTGCAACCAAGAGGTTTGCACGGTATTTAAGAAACAGGAGAGAGAGTATTGAAAAGGACATTTGACCCATTTAATCAGCAAAGCTAATCTACCAAATACAATAATTAACAGAACTAATGATCCCCTCCCACCCACCTTCCTTCTTCCCTATCATACTACCATGTCCATCACCACCTTCTAGTTGTACCACCACCAACAAAGCACAGCCATGTCGCCACCACCGTCACTCCGCAACCCAAGCCTTGATAGATTACCAACACAATCACGAGCCAATCCTCCGTCACCACTGTCAAGAGCTCACTAGCCGAACCACCGGCCCAACCAGTTGTTTTTTTTTTCTTTCTTCACAATACCACCGCTATCCCAACCTCTATTGTCAGGGTCTAGGGACTTGAAATGGTCGAATTCGACCATGAGCTTTGCAGATCTGGAATTTTCATGCCCATCCGCCATGACAACCATCATAGAAGAGTGGAAAGAAAGGGTCATTAAGTTGAAGGAGAGAGTGGAGAAGATGGGAACTCTTCGTCGGAAAAGAGGGGGCCGAAAAAATGACGGAGAAAGTTGCTGGAAAACTAGGGGTGGTGGTGGAGGGTGTTGGTGGGGGAGTGGTGGTGATGGTGGTGGTTCAGGTTGGGTGGGGAGTTGGCAGGGGTTTAGAGGGGGTGAGGTGAGAGAGTGAGAAGTAATGAGGGGATGGGTTATGGCTGATTAGATGTTGAGTTAGCTAACTAAGTAAGGGTAAATGTGACATCTTGTTATAGAAAAGTTTCCATTTTAGACTTGGTTGCAAGTATTGTGACATTTCCCTAAAAGGAAAGTGATGCAAGTAAAAAAGAAACGGAGGAAGTATAAATAGGATTGATATTATGAAGATAATAAAGTTAATTATTTTAGTAATCGTATTTTCTTGCTAGAGAATAAATATGATTAATAGGACAATATTAATTGGGCCTATAACTAAAATAGATTAATCCTATGAGGTCACACATTGTAGCACAAGTTGGATAAAGCAATCCAAATCCATTTAGGATTAGGGTTAGGCCAGTCCAAAGGGGAATAGGAGGAGAATTAGTTGTCCTAACTAGCCTATGACTCTTCTATTATATATAGGATATAATATTAGGGTTTAGGTGATCAATTCATTAATCAGCTTCTTTTCACAAGAGAGAGAAAGTAAAACCCTAAATTATTCTACCTAACCGGCGCCTATACCACCTAAAAGCAAGAAATTTCTTCTCTTCCGTTCTAGCAAACGTTGGTGTTCAACTGGTGCTCGTGGACTAATTAGAGGAGCAACACTTGGGGCTCTCGGATCTTCAAAGCTTGCATACAACAGGGAAATCACGCTACAAAGGTTTGATATTTAATCCCCATTGAATGATTCATGTGTTTGATTATGTTTGCGATCCTATGATAGATGTTATGATAGATGTTAGGAAATTGTTTCCTGAAATTCCGCTATTTGTATCTATATATTCCAACAATGGTATCAGTTTTGCCTAATTCATAATATTCATATGATCATGTAATTATATGCAAAGTTATTATTTTTATTCAATTAAGGGAGGATTTATTTATGGATTGAATTTGCATAATTAATATTTGATATTAATTGATTGGGAAATGTAAATAATTGATTTTTTTTTTTGTTATTTATGCTCAAAATAATTTATAAAGGTCCGAATTTTTTTTATGGACGAAATTAATTGTTAATTCACTCCTAATTTTTGGATTTTTTATATACATAATTTTTTAGATTTAAAATTATTTAATGTTTAATTTGATTAATCATTGAAATAATTTGTTAACAATTAAAAGATTTGATTTTTTACTTGTAAATAAATCTAATATTCATCACCCACATAGATCTAGAATAATATGATGGCTAAAAATAATTTGATTATTTTTCCCACTAATTTTCGAATTTTATCATATTATTTATGATTTTTGGTTAAATTTTTTGTTTAATTTGATTATTCATAGAATTTAAGGATAACAATTTAAATATTTGATTTTATTTGTTAAGATAATTTAGTAGATCACTCTTAAAATAATTTTCGAATTTTTTAGATTTTAATTGTTTATTTTCTGAATTTTTCGGATATTATTTGATTTTTGCCCTAATTTTAATTCTTGATAAGATTTATTGTTTAATATAGATTATACATTCAAATCTAATCTCAACAAACCTAAAATTTATGTAAGATTTGTTGATTGATTCAAAATTTTATGCCCTAATTTTCGGATTATAAAACCTAATTAAATCCTTAATCTTTAATCAATTGTTGAATAAAGATTAGTTTAATTTTGTGTAAATTGTTACATAAATTAAAAGGAAAAAGCCACGGTGGCTGGCGGGAGGTACCGGGATGAAGCTGGGCTGGGTCGCCGGCGAGGATTGGTGTGGCAGAATGGGTGTGCGACGTACCACTAGGCTGGTCCCGCTGGCAGTTTTGTTCAGCCGGCGAGGGACTCGGCTGTTCTGGCCGGCGAAGATATGTGGAGATGTGACGTGGGTGCTGGCCGGCAGTCTTGTTTTGATTGCTGGCTGGTGTCCTGGTGTTCGGGTTAAGCGTGACTCATGGTGGCTGTTGGCTGGCAGCCTTGAGTTGCTAGTCAACAGTCAACTCTAATAAAAAAAATTTGTTTTTGAAACAAAATCCTGATTTATTTCTTTGAGCATGAATCCAAAAATTTCTTATTTTGCAAATTTGTGAATAATAAAGATTATTGCCATATTTAAATAAGTAATTGAATGAAAATAATAAAGTTTCCTAAATGATTTCTAGCTTAAATTTGTTAAGTTTTATAATTCTTATGGAAAAGTTGATTTGCTTATTAATTGTTAATAAATAAATAGTTTGTGTTTATTTTATTTGATATTATAAATGCGTGGATGTTTAATGTAATATGTATGATATTATATTTTGCATTATATGAATAGTATGGCCCAAATTAGGATAGTAAATACATATGTGAATCGTTAAATTTGAATGTAAATTAAATACGACCTGCGAATCGTTTGTATTTTTGTAACTTTAAATTTTCGTTATTTATTTAATTAAAATTATGTAATCAAGCATGAGGATCCAAGGAGTTTCAAGGACGGTGATCCATGAAGATTTAAGGGAAGATTCATGAAGATTAGTTATTTTCCTAAGTATAGGGGCCATACTAGATCATTTAATTATTGCTTTTATAATTTTCTTGCGTTTATTTTGTTTAAATGCTTGCCTCTAAGTTTGTTTGTGGTTAATTGATTCATGTGTTCACTATTAATTGACCATATTAGTAAACTTAGGTCCCCAAAAGTAATATTGAGTTTTAATTGCTTTTCCAAACAACACCTATAAAGCCTTAGATCATGAGTAATAGGTTCTGCCAAATCAGGGTGTTGCTCATAGTTACGGGGATAGTAGGGTAGGTTTTTGAAACTTACATGTTAATGTTTGGTTTAACTCAACAAAATCATCAAAAGACAAAGTTTTGGGTTTTGAAGCTAAGAGGTAGGAGTAAACAAGGAGTTGTTAACCTGTCTACCAAGAATTATAATTAGTTATAATTAGTAAAGTGTTTACTTACCTCAACTACTATAAATTGAAGGCAGGGCTAAAGTCCGTTTGATTGTAGTGGGAGGGGATCTTGGTTATTTCTTTATTCAATAGGGGACTTTCGTTTTGAATAAAGGGTAGTAATAATTAAAATTTGTTTAATTATTGCTTTCTTGATAAACATTGATTGAATCTTGCTTTATTATTTGTTGTAGTAATTATGTCTAGTAACAACAATATCAACATCAACAATTCTACTTGTAATTTGCGCTCCGTCCTTTCGAAGGACAAATCGAATGCTGAACGTTTCATTGTAAGTGAAAGGGATATGGGAATCGTTCTCAGAACTCAAAAGTTCAACGACTTTCACATGTAAGGGGAGGAAGCAACGATGCAAGAGATGCATGAAAGGCTAACTTAGACTGAGCAAAACATAACCAGCCTAGAAAAGAATATGAGGATGTTCTTATGGTTAGTAAAGGGCAATCGCTCAATAGGATTGGGATTGCTATTAAGAAGGACGAAAGCAAACAAGTTGCCAAGTCTGAAACTTCTGAAAAGCAAAAGACTACACCAAAACCAAAAGTTGCTGATGAGCACTATTGTTACACCTGTAACAAGGTTGGTCATTGGAAAAGTAGTTGCCCCAAGTATCTGAAGGATCAAAAGAAAGGAGTCTCTAGTTCAGATATGTATGTTATAGAAGTTAACTTAGCAACTTCAGCTTCTTGGGTATTTGATACCGCTTGTGGTTTGTACATTATTTATAATATGCAAGGCCTCAAAAAAAGTAGAACATTGGGTAAGGGAGAAGTAGATCTTCGCATTGGCAATGGAGCACGAGTTGCTACATTGGCAGTGGGAGTATATAGTCTACTTTTACCTTCAGGATTAGTTTTAGAACTTAATAATTGTTATTATGTTCCTGCTATCACAAAGAACATTATTTCGATTCCTGTTTTGGATTCTAAAGGTTATTCATTTACAATAAAGAACAATTGTTGTTCTGCGTATTTGAATGATATGTTCTATGCATGTCTCCGCTAAGTTATCAAATGGTTTATATGTGCTAGACTTAGAAACCCACATCTATAACATAGACAGCAAGAAACATAAAGCAAATGATTCAAACCCTACATACCTATGGCATTGTCGGTTAGGTCACATAAGCTCAAAGCGCATTGAGAAACTTCATAAAGATGGAATTCTCAAATCATATGATTTCGAATCATTTGATACTTGTGAGTTTTGCTTGATGGGGAAAATGACAAAGTCTCCTTTCACAGGTTCATGTGAAAGGGCCAATGACCTTTTAGCCCTCATACATACGGATGTGTGTGGACCTATGAGTACGTTGGCTAGGAGAGGGTACAATTACTTCATTACTTTTACCGATGATGTGAGCAGATTTGGATTTGTTTACCTCATGCGGCATAAGTCGGAATCCTTTGAAAAATTTAAGGAATTCCAGAATGAAGTACAAAACCAACTTGGGAAGAAAATTAAGGCATTACGATCCGATCGTGGTGGTGAATATTTATCTCAAAAATTTGGTGATCATTTGAAGGATTGTGGAATACTTTCACAATGGAGTCCACCAGGAACACCACAGTTAAATGGCGTTTCCGAAAGAAGGAATCGAACTCTACTTGATATGGTTCGATCCATGATGACTCTTGCTGATCTTCCTATTACATTCCGGGGATTTGCGCTTGAAACAGCAGCATTAACACTTAACAGAGCACCATCCAAAGCAGTGGAAAAGACACCATATGAAATGTGGACTGGAAACGTTCCAAAATTGTCTTTTCTAAGGATATGGGGTTGTGAAGCTTATGTAAAACGTTTACTTTATGATAAGCTTTCACCCAAATCCGATAAATGTCTTCTTGTGGGTTACCCAAAAGAGACTAAGGGATACTACTTCTTCAATCAAAGCGAAAACAAAGTGTTTGTTGCTTGTAATGGTGTCTTTCTGGAAAAGGAGTTTATTTCCAGAAAAACAAGTGGGAGAAATGTATATCTCGAAGAAGTTCGAGATGAGCAACAAATGGATGCGGTTAACACCTCATCAGAGGCGGCCCGACATGAAAATGCTCAGGAGGTGGTACATTCAATTCACGTACCTCTTACCGTCCCACTTGGAGATACTCCATGCGAAGTCACTCAACCTAGTGAGGTAGAAACTTCTTCTGTTGTTCCCCAACGTAGGTCTAGTAGGATCATCATTCCGTCAAAGAGATATATTGATTTCCTTTTGACTGAAAGTTCTGAAATAACGATTTTAGAATCAGAAGAGCCTACTAGCTACAAAGATGCTTTGGATAGTCAAGACTTCGAAAGATGGCTTGAGGTCATGAAATCTGAAATGGATTCCATGTCTGAAAATCAAGTATGAGACTTGGTTGATTTGCCTGATGGGGTAAAACCCATTGGATGCAAATGGATTTTCAAGTTGAAAACAGATAACGATGGAAACATTAGTGTTTTCAAAGCAAGGTTGGTGGCGAAAGGTTTCAAACAAATTCATGGTATTGACTATGATGAAACCTTCTCACCAGTAGCCATGCTAAAGTCCATTAGGATAATCCTTGCGATTGCTGCGTTTCTTCACTATGAAATATGGCAGATGGATGTCAAAACCGCTTTTTTGAATGGGTTCTTGAAAGAGGATGTGTACATGACACAACCTCAAGGTTTTGAAGATATAGAAAATCCAGGGAGGGTATGTAAGCTTAAGAAGTCCATTTATGGACTAAAGCAAGCATCAATGAGTTGGAACCTCAGATTTGATGAGGCAGTCAAGAAATTTAGCTTTCTCAGAAATAAAGAGGAATCTTGTGTATACAAGAAGTTAAGTGGGAGTAGTATTACTTTTCTGGTCTTGTATGTGGATGACATACTTCTCATAGGAAATGATAAGACTATGCTTGAGTCAGTCAAGGAATGGCTTAAAAATTGTTTCTCTATGAAAGACCTAGGAGAGGCTGAGTACATATTGGGAATAAAGATCTATAGAGATAGGTCAAAAAGGCTGATTGGACTTAATCAAGAGACTTATATTGATAAGGTTCTTGCAAGGTTCAAGCTGGAAAAGTCCAAGAGAGGTTTCATTCCCATGCAACATGGCATGACACTTGGCAAGACTCAGTGTCCTTCGAGTCCTGATGAGGTCAAGCGTATGAGTAATATTCCCTATGCTTCTGCAGGAGGATCCATTATGTATGCCATGATATGCACTCGACCGAATGTTGCATATGCTTTGAGTATATGCAGCAGATACTAGTCAAATCCAGGAGATGCGCACTGGATTGTAGCGAAAAACATCCTTAAGTACTTGCGAAGGACTAAGGATAATTTTTTGGTTTATGGTGGAGATAGTGAGTTGGTTGTTACTGGATACACCGATGCAAGCTTCCAGAGTGACACAGATGATTTCCGATCTCAATCTGGTTTCATATTTTGTCTCAATGGATGAGCTGTGAGCTGGAAGAGCTCTAAGCATAGTACCATCGCGGATTCTACAACAGAGGCTGAGTATATTGCAGCAAAGGAAGCTGTATGGATCAAAAAGTTCATTGGTGAGCTTGGTGTAGTTCCTAGCATTGATAATGGCATTGAGTTGTATTGTGACAACAATGGTGCCATTGCTCAGTCTAAGGAACCCAGATCGCATCAAAGATCTAAACATGTGCTCAGGAAATTCCATCTCATTCGAGAAATCGTTGGTAGAGAGGATGTGAAAGTAAGCAAGGTTGATACTGAGGATAACGTAGCAGGTCCTTTGACTAAACCGCTTGCTCAACCTAAGCATGAGTGTCATACTAGGTTTGTGGGGCTTAAGCATATGGGAGAATGGCTTTAGGTTGTTTACTTCATGTTTACAATTGTAAAGACATTTATTATGCTTTGAATGTTTATCAATAAAAATTATGTTCTTATTTAATTGTTTGGTTTAGTATTAAATAAAATGTCCAAATAATTTGTGTTTTCAAATAGGATTATCGAAAATGTTTTGATAATGGAACCCTATAAAGTGAACTGAAATCACAATTTATTTAAAGTCCCTAGTCTAAATCACTATATTGGACATAAGTGATTTATTTAAAAGACTAGCATATAATTAATTGATAACGCAGTTCCATGGGCTATGGAGACATAGAGATGTCTAATTGATTATATAGATGTATAGTTGATACATTGAGACTTGACCTAATTAGATTCTAAAAGTAGAATCAAACTACTATAGTTAGTGGATTCCTTACACATGAGTATGTCTTAATGACCACAATATAATTAGTTTAACTTTGACACTGTTAAACGCCGCGCCGTAAAAGGAGATTATAAAGGCAGTGATCAGGTGGGCTAAGAATTGAGCGGGAGTTATGGTCATACAAGAGTGGATAAGTCCTCCTATTAAATAGGAATGGTGTCTGGGCCTCTTGATGAGCGAGAACTGGAAAATTGCATGGCCATGCGGAATAGGATTAAAGAGCTAATCCTTATTTGAGCAGTTCAAACTCAGCGATCAAGGAACATAAATTTGAGAATAACATGTGTTATCAAATTTGGCATTAAATGACTTAAGGAATTTAACATTGCGCTCTTGTCTTCGGACAAGTGGGAGATTGAAGGAATATGTCCTTAGACATCCCATCAATTACTAAATATAAATAGGATTTATATTATGAAGATAATAAAGTTAATTATTTTAGTAATCGTATTTTCTTGCTAGAGAATAAATATGATTAATAGGACAATATTGATTGGGCCTATAACTAAAATTGATTAATCCTATGAGGTCACACATTGTAGCACAAGTTGGACAAAGCAATCCAAATCCATTTAGGATTAGGGTTGGGCCGGTCCAAAGGGGAATAGGAGTAGAATTAGTTCTCCTAACTAGCCTATGACTCTTCTATTATATATAGGATATAATATTAGGGTTTAGGTGATCAATTCATTAATCAGCTTCTTTTCACAAGAGAGAGAAAGTGAAATCCTAAACTATTCTCCCTAACCGGCGCCTATACCACCTAAAAGCAAGAGATTTCTTCTATCCGTTCTAGCAAATGTTGGTGTTCAACTGGTGCTCGTGGACTAATTAGAGGAACAACACTTGAGGCTCTCGGATCTTCAAAGCTTGCATACAACATGGAAATCACGCTACAAAGGTTTGATATTTAATCCCTATTGAATGATTCATGTGTTTAATTATGTTTGCGATCCTATGATAGATGTTAGGAAATTGTTTCCTGAAATTCCGCTATTTGCATCTATATATTCCTACATAGTGAAATGTATTCATTTTAAGCAAATGCAAGATTATTCATGGGTTCGAGACCTCTTATGTAAATTTTTTTATCAATATTCCAAAGCTATGGCATATGTTGGAGAGTGATGACACATCAGCATATGAAGTGGGGTAACACGTGACGGAATAAAATGCTTGCTCATGTGTTTTAATAAAATATATAGAGATAGATAAATAGATTTAAAATATTATGATTATATTCTCAAGATTCAAATAATAACAGATTCGTGAAAACAATTAGAATCGAATATCGAAGAGTGA
Source organism: Beta lomatogona (assembly GCA_947646795.1). Lineage (NCBI taxonomy): Eukaryota > Viridiplantae > Streptophyta > Magnoliopsida > Caryophyllales > Amaranthaceae > Beta > Beta lomatogona. The sequence continues at coordinate 1,776,419 of CANSNZ010000981.1, read as the reverse complement.
AGTGTATTTATTTTAAGCAAATACAAGACTATTTTAACAAAACTCTTTGGTTGTGTAGTGGGCCTAATTTCTTATTGTTAGCCTTATTTACTTTCATTTTCTCCCTCATCGATGCTTCTATTTCTTCATATATATTTCGAATAAGTAATACTTCATCTGTTTAATATTAATGGTTGCTTCTTGCTCTTTCTAATTAAACTTTAGACCTTATTCATCTTAGAATTCGATATGACAAAATTATGATCAATAAATTGAAATAGAGGTAATTAGATCTGTGGCCCATCTCATACACATCAATATGATAATAACACATTTTGTTATTGAAAAACTTAATGTTGTTTTAAAATATAATAATTGTAAGAGGCTATTATATAATACAATAAGTGGCCAAATATTAATATTATAGAAATATTGTTATTTATTATGATAAACCATTTTAACTACTTTCCATATTATTATTACAAGATTCTATTTGTTATGGTACATAAATGATTATGTAAATATCAGATATGGTCAGTAAAGCATTTGTTTTTGGACAAATCTCTTTAATTATATACTACATCCGTTTCAAATTAATCTAAACACTTCACTTTAGGGGAGAACCAAGGAGAAAGTGCAAAAGTATGAGAGATAAACTAAAAAAGTGGAGAGAGAAACAAAAAAGTGAGAGAGAGAAACTAAAAAGTGGTTTAAATTTTAAAACGTGGATGACATGGGTGGAAAAAGAGGAGAAAGTAGATGTGACATGTTACCAAAAATAGAAAAAGCAACAGTGTGGAGATTAAAAAGAAAAAGACTAAAAAGGAAAGTATGTAGATTAAAAAAAACTAAGGTAGTATATACTAGCATTTTTTGCATGTTATGCGTGCGTGTCATATTAACGTTTTTTTTTCTCAATTAGTTATTCATTAGTGCTACAAAAAATTTGATTCGAACAGACATCTAAAATTATTTTAAATTATTATTCAAATATAGTATTGAGAGAAGGAAGTATAAAGCAGAAGAAAGCTTGTGCTCAAATAAGTGGAAGGATTTGTGTAACGGGTTCAATCTTTGAATATTAATAAAGTGGAAGAATTTGATTTATATAATAGAGAGTACTCAATGATAATCAGTTTAGGTTTTAAAATATAATTAGTATAATTATTAATATGAAATTCAAGTTTTTTTTTTTTTGGAAAAATTGACAACAGGGGTCTCAACTTTGGGTGATAATTTTTAAAAGGGCTGAACTATTGATTAACTTGTGTAGGTCCCAACTTTAGGGGGTCTTAACTTTTAGCGGGCCTTAGTGACTTGAAACTGGCTTAATAGGTCATAACTTGTAAAACTTGGGTCACACCAGAAGGATTAATTGAGGGGGGGAAGTAGGAACTAGGTGAGATTTTATAAAAAAATCATCAGTTTTAAGTCACCGAGGCCCGCTGAAAGTTAAGACCCCCTAAAGTAGGGACCTACACAGGTTAATCAATAGTTCAAATCTTTTAAAAATTATCACAGAAAGTTCAGACCCCTATTGTCAATTTTTCTTTTTTTTTTCTTATGATTGTGTCAATTAAGTTATATTGTCAATTTAATTTTTGATCAAAGTTTTTCACACACATGTAATGTAAAAAGAGGAAATCATTCTTCTTAATTTAATATTTAATTGAAAATTCAAATTCAATTTCATTGTTAACTTGTTCAATATATATGACACGTAGAAAGAAGAAAAGATTATTTAATATATTTATCACCCTTCACTTATATATTACTTGTATATGGTTAGCAAACCTTTTTTCCACCAGTAGAACATGACCTCTTTACTTGTGTAATGGGCCTCAATTCTTATAGGTAAAGAAGTGTGATGAAGGCAAGTTTACTGATCCATATGTTTCAATAAGCTAAAGCAAAGCTCAAAGAGTGGAGATGGTAATTGTCTACGGAAGCATACTTATTAGGTTGCGGGTCCTTGCTCCTTTGCGTGGGACTTGGCATCATACCACTTCTTTTGCTAGAAACTAGAATAGTCATGCTCATAACATAATTGAGTACCTTGCGAAATAGCGACATGTATTTCATGCAATGCACTATGTGAATTTGATTTCTCATATACTCACCACGTATAATTGCAACATATTATTATTATGCATTTTAGCTCTTGCTTAGACACATAATTTCAATCATTGTAAAATGCATTTTAGTTCATAATTGCATTTTATTACTTAAGTAGTTAGATATTAGTCCTTTTGCACGTTTTCAGTGTTCTTTGATGAATTTCGGGTATTGAGAACATATAATTGGAGTGTAATTGGATAAACTTGAGTATTAGGAGAATTGAAAGGAAGCTGCATTAATAAAGATCGTCATGGATATCATTGTGTGCAAATTGGAGCGAAAACGAAGTTGGAATTTAATGAAAGAATTATGACATATTGAGTCATGTCTCCTTTTTTGTCCATAACTTTTGACACAATAATGATAATTGATTAATTTCACCTACATTGGGAACTAGACTTGAAGTTCTTTCCAATGATAGATTGCACGACTCAAGGCGAGTTATATTTTGGAAGATATGGGCTTTGCAAATTTGCACTGTTCTTCTGAATCCCGCTATGCGTACGCAGATTAGTTAATTCCACCCATTGAATGATTTAATTGACTTTCCTTATCTTTTAAGTTACTTTTTCCTAGTCATATTAGGAATCACTTCTTGTGGAGTCTATCACTCACTCTCTCCTTCTCATATTGTAGACGTGATATATAGTTTTCTTTGGAGATTTCCTTTTTGTTCTTCAAGCATTGATTCAATTTACACACTCTAGATCATAATTCAGTCAAAGTATTTTAATTCTTATTCTTCTCTATTCTCTTAATTTTTTTTAATCATGTTTTCTTTTATAATTTATTTTGTTTTTTTAATTATCATGTGTGAGTAGTTTTCCAATCTAGGGTTAAGCAAACACTAGCCATAATTAATATGTGATTTGTTCTTTTAAATCCCCAAATTAGTTGCTTATTTTATTTGTTCTTGCTTAATTAATTGTGAAATTTCCGATACTAGATTAGGGATGATTAGTAATTTTATTATTCCATTGTCTTGATCACAACGAGAGTTGGGTTTTGACGGACTTGAGTAATTTCGATTAAGGACATGAAATTCTCCACGAGAGTAGCTAGAATAGATTGTTAGGAAGTGAGAGTGTTGTGTTTAATATCTTTAATTTGCTGATTCCGCGGAGTAGGCTTGATTGCATATTAGGAAAGTCATAGATACTTGAGAAAGGTTCATGGTATTTTATAGGGCGTACTTTTCCTTGTGAACATTTAATTGATTATTTTGGGGTAAGAATTATTATTTTATTAATTCATGCTAGTGGGGATACATAATTCTAGAGTCTTTTATCTGTATATTGATTAGTATAGTTTATTAAATCATTATTCATATTAATATCCTTTAGTCTTACCATTAAATAAGAGCTAATCATAGAAGAACTTTCTCTCTGTGTGATCGATCATAACTTACCATACTATACAGTTAGGAGGTTGGTTAGGTTATTTATTTTTGTTAGGTGCGTGACACGTCTATTAGAAGTTCAAGAGAAGACGTGTCCACAATTAGGACATGAAGATCAAGGATAGATGTTGTGAAAAGCAAAACTAGAGTCGTCACTAGAGGTGTATCCATAATTTGAAATTTGGTGGAGAACAAAATTAACATAAACTTTCACAAATTTTTTATTTTAATGCTACCACATATTTAGAAATAAATGCAATATTTTGTCTTTTATGCTTTCTCACACAGGCTTAATCATAGATGTAGAATCATACATATATGCCATTGGAAAGATCTGGTCATAAATAATAAAAAAAATAATCAAATTATTGCATTTTAAAAATGAAGGGAGTCCCTTAAAAACGAAGAGAGTTGTAATTAGGGCTGCTTATCGGTCGAGCCGAGGCCGAACTATGGTCTGCACGGCATGTGTTCGTTTAAGTTTATTCGAGCTCGAGCCAAGCTTGAAGCTTAACGAGCCAAACTTTGTTTGAGCCGAGCTTTGCCAAATGTTAAACGAGCCAAGATCGAACTGTTCACGAACAGACTTGACTCTTTATCACCCCTTTTTTTTACATGTTTAATTTGTTTTTCATTTTTAATATTTGATTTTTATAGGTTTTCTTTCATACAAAGGAACTATTAACTTATTATTGTGTGATATCTAGGTTAATATATTTATGTATATATATAAATATATTATTTTTCTATATGAAAGTATAATCGAGCCCGTTCACGAGCTTTCGAGTCGAGCTTTGCCTAGCTCAGCTCGGCTCGTTAGAGTTTCGAGTCGAGTTCGAATCCGAGCCGAGCCACCACGAGCCAAGCTTTGACCGAGCCGAGCCCGAACTGTTCGTGAACAAGACATGCTCATTATCACCCCTAGTCGTAATGTGTTTGGAGATAAATTGTTCTACGAAACTTAGGCCCTGTTCTTTTGGACTTATTTTCAGTTAATTTCAGTTTAGTTCAGTTAATTAAATTTCAGTTCATTTAATTTAATTTCAGTTCAGTTCAGTTAATTTAATTTCAATTTAGTTAATTTAAGTTAATTTCAGTTCAGTTCAGTTCGTTGTTGTTGTTATTATTATTATTATTATTATTATTATTATTATTATTATTAGTATTATTATTATAATAATAATTATTATTATTACTATTATTATTATTATTACTATTATTATTATTTATTATAATTATAATTATAATTATTTCTTATTATTATTTTTATTTTTATTGTTTTTATTATTTACTATTTTTTTTAATTATTGTTATTATTATTTTTTGTTGTTATTATTACTATATATTATTATTATTATTATTATTATTATTATTATTATTATTATTATTATTATTATTATTATTATTATTATTATTATCATCATCAGTATTGTTATTATTATTTATTATAATTACTTATTATTATTATTTATTATTATTGTTATTATTATTTATTATAATTATTACTATTTACTATTATTATTATTATTATTATTATTATTATTATTTTATTATTATTACTATTATTATTATTATTACTATTATTATTATTATTATTATTATTATTATTATTTATTATAATTATAATTATATTTATTTCTTATTATTATTATTATTTTTATTATTATTATTATTTTTATTATTATTATTATTTTTTATTGTTATGATTATTATTATTATTATTATTATTATTTATTATTATTATTTTTTATTGTTATTATTATTATTGTTATTATTATTAGTATTATTTATTATTATTATTATTATTATTTATTTATTTATTATTATTATTTTTTATTTATTATTATTATTATTATTTATTATTATTACTATTATTATTATTTTTTTATTATTATTTTTATTTTTATTGTTATCATTTATTATTATTATTATTATTATTATTTATTATTATTATTATTATTATTATTATTATTTATTATTATGTATTAGTATTATTATTATTATTATTTATTATTATTATTTATTATTATTATTATCATTATTATTATTATTTTTTAGTAAATAATAATAATAATAATAATAAGGAAAAATTCACATCAATAATCCCAACTATGGGCACTCTTCCAAAATTAATCTCAACTAAGGATTATTCCAGTATAATCCAAACTACTGGGTGCATCTTCCCAAAATGATCCCAGCTGACTGGTGACTTATTAAGCAGGTAAATTTTGTAGTTTTTCTTTTTTTTTGTTAAAAAAAATAAAATCATCACATCCTTTCCCCTCTTATTCTTCAACCCACAACCTCCTTCACTTAACCACCACGGCACCACCTGGCCCGAAACCACCTAGCCCGAGAACATTTTGCCTGACCTTGTCTTACCTCCCCCACTTGAACCCCCCGTAAACACCCCCACCACCGAAATCATCTCTCATCGCCCACCTCCTCAAACCCCAACCCATCCTCCTCTACCACTCGCAAGTCTCCAACCCCGGATTTCAACCTCTCGCCCTTCCTCCTTCGACATTAGCTCCTCCCCATGACCTCATCCTACTTCTCACCGGCACACCTCCAAACCAACATCCCCTCCTCATCTAGCAGCCTATTCTGCGACAAGCACTCAATCCTGGAAGATTTCCAAATCAACCCAACGCCATCTGGCGCAAGACCCGGTCCCTCAACCCACAAGAAAACAACAACACCAAAACTTACGAGAGAAGAGAAAAGGAGATGCGTGGTAGCAACGGCCACGGGTTATCGGTTGGCCCTGGTGGCACAGCGATAACAGCCATGGTGAGGCTACGACCACCCCCCATGAACAGGAAAGAGAGATGAAAGAAGAAAAGAGGGGCAGTAACCTTGTGCCACGTAGAAGGAGAGCTCTCTCTCTTAATGCTGGGTGGTGTGGCTTGAGAAGGAGGGGGAAATAAGTGACTGGCGGCTTGTGAAGAAGGGGAAAGAAATGGTGGACTGGTGGCCTGCAAGGGAGGGAGAAAGAAGTGGTGGTTGACTGGTGGCGTGCAAAGGAGGGAGAAAGGGGTAGTGCTGGGTGGCGGTGCTGGGTGTGGGTTAGTGCTTGGTATTGGTGGTAGTGTCAACGGTTGGGTGTGGGTTAGTGCTTGGTATTGGTGGATGGTGGTTGCGTAGGTGTTAAGAGGAAAGAGAGAGAAATAAAGAAAATGAGATGTGAAGAAAATAAAATAAAAAATAAAAATAAATAATCATTGAATTAGATTGCGCCACGTAAGCGAGTTAACCTACTAAATAGGTTATAACAGGTAATGGATCAATTAGAGAAGACAACTGATATAGTTTGGATTATACTGGAATAATTCTTAGTTGGGATTAATCTTGGAAGAGTGCCCATAGTTGGGATTATTGATGTGAATTTTTCCTATATTATATCGTCAGTGAGTCTTTTATTTTACTTAACTAAGTGTAAAGTTCTAATTATTCACAACAAATTGCTCATTTCATATTATTTTGCACCTTTGAATGAAAGTTCATAATATCTTCAGCCACTTTTCCTTCTATTTAAATAGAATATTTAATTCCCATGATATCTTACATAGGCATAGAAATTTCTAGGGAGAGACTGACATGTGTAATCTCTAGTTGCCACTTTTATTGAGAAATTTCTAGTGGAAGAAAAGGGAAGATGAGATAAATTGAGAAATAGGAATGGTGGTAGTGATGGTGGTGGTGGTGGAGGTACAAGGTGGGAGATGGTACTAGATGCCATTGTTGGTGATGGTGAAGTTGATGTTATTGGTCTATTTGGACCGTCTGAGTCATTCGCTTTACTAAGAGGGTCTCAGTCAAGTCTTTTCGCTATAAATTAGTCTAATAAATCCCATAATATATTGAGAAATACCTTATTTTTGTAGAATGCATATATAACACACTAGAAATGTGAAAGATTATATTCAAAGTGCAAACAAATCAATTTGTATCATAAGTGCCAAAATACATTTTTAGGCCTGGCTTGAAATAGGCTCAATTCAACATGAAATTAGAATGTCCTTTAGAGTTCACGAATCCAGCTCTTATTTGATTAGGCCGTAATAACGTTTTAAATTACAATATTACTCTAAACAAAAGCAGGAACTACTTCCTATGTCGGCCTTCATATACTATAGATAGGGTTCTTCAGATCCCCAATTTTGGCTAGTAACTAATTTGTATAGAACTTCTCTCACTAATTTCTTAGTCTAAGTATAGAACTTTTAAATGGCTTTCTCTCTATATTGTACTTTCTCAAACTTAAGCATCAAATAAGCGAATATGACTTGACCAACTTTACTCCCTCTATATTGGATCGATTTAATTCAAGTGACGATCAAGTGTTGATCCACCCAGTGACCTAGGTGGCACGTGCCTTACCAAAAAAATATTTTTCATTTATTTCCAAGTCGAATATATTTTATACAGATACATATGTACCGCGCACTTATACCTCACTTATTGCTCTTTGCTCTAGTGGTATGACCTTATGCTGCATGATAATATGTTGGGGAATGGATCCCGTGATCGTATCCTTTCACCATCTTTACTTCAGCTCTTATTTATTAGGAAAAATTGACAAGAGAGGTCTGAACTTTGGCGGATAATTTTTAAAAGGTACCAACTTTAGTTTAACCTGTGGAGGTCCTAACTTTGGCCACTTTTATAGTCGCCGATATTCTCTTTCCTCAGCCGTCGATGGCCGCGTTTCTTCCGTTGTTAAGCATTGGTTCCACCAGATTCGCGATTTCCGTCACCAATCTCTCACTTCCTCCACCTCCGATTCAATACCCAAATGTTGATAGATTACATTTGATTTCAATACCACGTGGTGCGCAAGCAATAAAAGCTGCGGCACCACTAGCGCGCAGGCGGGGGAGGGGAAAGGCGGCGACGGGAAGCAGAGCGAGGCTCCGGCGACAGGTAGCAACGTAGGGCTGACGCTGATGGAAGAGAAATGGGAGGGGAAAGGGGAGAGAAGGAGGGGGTTTAAAAACCGCAAGCACACTGTTAAAAATATAAATTGTTCAATCAGGCCCCACACGCGAATTTTTAACCTTCTCAACCAGTCACAAGTCAACTAGGCCCTATGAAAAACAATGCCCCCCATAGTTGGGACCTCCATAGGTTAAACTAAAGTTGGTACCTTTTAAAAATTATCGGCCAAAGTTCAGACCTCTCTTGTCAATTTTTCCTATTTATTATTGTCCCTTTTTTACATCGCTTGTTCATCTATTCTATTCATCTCTTCTGTTTCTTTTTTTTCTTTTTCTTTTTTTGGATATTATCTCAGATAACCCTGACTTATAAGCCTTTTTCCAATATAATCTTGGACTTGATTTTTGTCATTAAACCTGACGGAATTGTTAACGGCATTAACTATTTTCAAATAAAAATACTTACTGCATTTTTAAAAAAAAAAACAAACTCATCTCTTTCTCTCTCTTGTTCTTCATCTCTTCTCAAGCATTCATCCTTCTTTCTCTCTTAATATTCATCCACTATTTAATGTCTTCATCCTTACTGTAAAAAGGAAAAAAAAACAATCGATAATTTGCCATGAATGTACAAGTGAATCAGGGTACATTAACTATAAATCGCTGTAAACTTTGTGAATTCATCAAATTCCTTCAAAAGACAATAATAAAAAATCAAACCGAGAATAGCAACACCAACAATCGTTCAAAAGAGAATAATCAAAAATCAAATTCATCGAATTCATTCTATGGGTCATGGGATTTTGTGGTTGTAACCACGATTAACCACAACAGCAACACCAACAACATCATCTTCGACCTCCATTCTCTCTCTCCTCACATTCTTTCTCCTCCTCTCTCTCCTCCATTAACTGTCATGCGTTGTTGCTGCCGCTACTCGACCCTAGCGAGCCTATTTTCTCTCTTCTCTGCGTGAGGTGCTGCCGCCACCAACATCAAGCGATGACAACGACAACACCAACATCTCGCCGGTTTTGGGTTTTTGAGTTTTTGGCTTTTCTTTCTTCCCTTGCGTGAGGTGCTGCGTGAGGTTTTTTTGTTTTTGGGTTTTCTTTCTCCCCTTGCTTGAGGTTTTTGGGTTTGATTTTTTGTTTTAGTTTGGCAGCCATCAATTGCCTGGTACAGCTTTTGCTGCCATCTCAAACATTATTACTTTTTTTGCTTTTTAATTTCTGTTATCACTTGCCTCGTACCGCACCAATCAATACGTACAATTGATGCCTACAATTGCTGTTTATTGATTCTTTAATTTTGTTGGAATCGAATCAATGAAGCTATGTTAATACAAGAGAGAGAAAGTGGTGAAGAACAATAGAGAGAGGATGAAGAACATAAGAGAGAGGATGAAGAACACAAAATATATTTAATTTTTTTAATAAAAAAATAGGTTTTTAATTATAGATGTCAAAATAGTTAACGCCATGTTTAATTCCGTCAGGTTTGATGACAAAATTCAAGTTCAAGGTTATCGGAGATAGGTCTGCCAAAGTCGGGGTTATATTGGAAAAGGCCTATAAGTCAGGGTTATCACAGATAATATCCCTTCTTTTTTTTGTCTTCCTTTTCTTTACCCTAAGCTCTTATGGAGTTTTTTTCATTTTCTATTTATTAGATGGCTTGCTGATTCATCTAATTTATTCATTTATTTTCTTTCTTTCGTTTGTTTAGTCTTCCTTTTCTTAAAACTATTTATGAAGTTCCAAGCACACTTTTTAATATAATGACCACCTTTAAGGCCCTGTTCTTTTGGACTTATTTTGGCTGAACTGAAATTAAATTAACTAAATTGAACTTAACTAAAATGAAAGAAACTGAACTGAACTGTATATTTAATTTTATAAAATAATAATAATCGATAATAATTAATAAGTATTAACATAATATTATCAATACTTATTATTATTATTATTATTATTATTATTATTATTAGGAAAAATTCACATCAATAATCCCAACTATGGGCACTCTTCCAAGATTAATCCCAACTAAGAATTATTCCAGTATAATCCAACCTATATCAGTTGTCTTCTCTAATTGATCCATTACCTGTTATAACCTATTTAGTAGGTTAACTCGCTTACGTGGCGCAATCTAATTCAATGATTATTTATTTTTATTTTTTATTTTATTTTCTTCACATCTCATTTTCTTTATTTCTCTCTCTTTCCTCTTAACACCTACGCAACCACCATCCACCAATACCAAGCACTAACCCACACCCAACCGTTGACACTACCACCAATACCAAGCACTAACCCACACCCAGCACCGCCACCCAGCACTACCCCTTTCTCCCTCCTTTGCACGCCACCAGTCAACCACCACTTCTTTCTCCCTCCCTTGCAGGCCACCAGTCCACCATTTCTTTCCCCTTCTTCACAAGCCGCCAGTCACTTATTTCCCCCTCCTTCTCAAGCCACACCACCCAGCACTAAGAGAGAGAGCTCTCCTTCTGCGTGGCACAAGGTTACTGCCCCTCTTTTCTTCTTTCATCTCTCTTTCCTGTTCATGGGGGGTGGTCGTAGCCTCACCATGGCTGTTATCGCTGTGCCACCAGGGCCAACCGATAACCCGTGGCCGTTGCTACCACGCATCTCCTTTTCTCTTCTCTCGTAAGTGTTGGTGTTGTTGTTTTCTTGTGGGTTGAGGGACCGGGTCTTGCGCCAGATGGCGTTGGGTTGATTTGGAAATCTTCCAGGATTGAGTGCTTGTCGCAGAATAGGCTGCTAGGTGAGGAGGGGATGTTGGTTTGGAGGTGTGCCGGTGAGAAGTAGGATGAGGTCGTGGGGAGGAGCTAATGTCGAAGGAGGAAAGGCGAGAGGTTGAACTCCGGGGTTGGAGACTTGCGAGTGGTAGAGGAGGATGGGTTGGGGTTTGAGGACGTGGCTGATGAGAGATGATTTCAGTGGTGGGGGTGTTTATAGGGGTTCAGGTGGGGGTGGTAAGACAAGGTCAGGCAAAATGTTCTCGGGCTAGGTGGTTTCGGGCCAGGTGGTGCCGTGGTGGTTAAGTGAAGGAGGTTGTGGGTTGAAGAATAAGAGGGGAAAGGATGTGATGATTTTATTTTTTTAACAAAAAAAGAAAAACTACAAAATTTACCTGCTTAATAAGTCACCAGTCAGCTGGGATCATTTTGGGAAAATGCACCCAGTAGTTTGGATTATACTGGAATAATCCTTAGTTGAGATTAATTTTGGAAGAGTGCCCATAGTTGGGATTATTGATGTGAATTTTTCCTATAATATATTACGATGGAAAACTTAGTAGAATAAAAAATATAAAATAAAATCATAATCTGTTTGCATATTTAAAATTTTAGAAAGTTTAAAAGAGCCTAATTTTTAAGTCTCCTGGCAATATATTATCTAGATATTGTGTTGTCTGTGAACCTCATATTACTTTTGCACAACTAAGAGCAAAATTCATATTATTCATACCAAATAGTTAAGTTCATATTTTTTAGCACATAACCACATATATATGAGTCAAACTTCATATTTTTTTTAGCCAATTTTCTAAAAGTCTAAGCCATCTTCTTTAATAACATATTTTAGATAATCTCTATTACATAAGCCAAGGGGGGAGGAAGATGGTGTCCCCACCTGAAAATACTAAATTACCCTTAATGATCTAATTAATGGAATGAAAAAAGTACAAAAGAAAACAATTTAAGAAGTCTTTCTCATTTCAACTTGCCATTCTAAACAAGTTAAAAATGGTATATGCATCAAATACTTCAATCAAAAAATTAAATGGACAAAATATCTTGACCATATTTTTTAAAAGAGAAGATGGTATATATGACGTCTACTTGAAAAGTCTGAAACTTTCACTACCTTTGATACTCTTTAATTCAGCCAAACCAACTCATTATTTCTATTATGCTCAAAATTCATTCACAAAAATTAATATTAAAAATAACTCACAACCTTTGTTAGTTTTTTACATTAGCGAATTAATATATCTAAATTCATCTATTTAATAATCTTTCACATTTTAACTTTAATCATAAATATAGTACGATTGTAGTATATAATAGAATATCAAGTGCTGAAATTAACGCATGCATCGCGTGCATATGAGGCTAGTATTTTATAATGATAAGGGTAAGGATTTTTCCAAGGCAATTGTATTTGCAAGGAAAATATTGCATATGAATATGTAACTTTTTTTTGGCAATAGTCAAATAATGCCTCCGAAAAAGATCTACGCAATTATAATTGAGAAACTATTTTTGTTTAGGTTTTGAAATAATTATGAATATTTAAATAATAAGTTTCCAAATTTGATTCATAAAAATCCATTTTCTTTATATAAAATGTACGTCGAGCTAAACTTGGGCAAAACACTAATACTGTTTATAGTAATACAATTATATTATTTTCCATAGTATGTGTTTTTGTCTTCATAGAATTTTATTTTCCAATTAATGCTCCCTCTTAAATCGTAATGAGTTTCTTTTAAGTATTAACATATTTTTTAGTATAAGTAGATGTCAACTAGTTTAGTTGATTAAAGTCTTGGGAGATGATGCCCAAGACGTGTGATCAAATCTTGTCCTACATCAATTGCATTTGTAGCTCTCTACAAAAAAATTATTTTTTTGATATATAGTTTTCCTTAACAAAATAAATAGATTTAAGCTAGACACTAAAGTGCCAAATAAAAAAAATCAAGAAAATAGGTACACGTATAGAAAAATTTAATTGTGTTGCACAATATAAATCCGAACTTCGAAGTACCCAACTCAACTCATATAAAGATGGAAGGTTAGAGTAGTTGGCTAGCTCTTCCACTTAGGAAGGAATTCCCTTATTAATTAAGCTTAACTGAACTTGAACTAAGTTCTGTGGCTATTATTGCAGATAATACGAAAGGCGCAGGAAAAAGTTATTTCTTCATGAGTAAACTCTTAAAAGTACTCCCTCCGTTTCATTTTAATCTACACACTTTGACATTTTACACTATTCACAAATTTCACTTTGACCATCATTTGTGATTTATACGCGGATGAAAATATAGTCATGTGTGATCTTGTTAGATTCATCATAACATGTATTTTATTAATATGTACTTTTTATAATTTTTACAAATACAAAACTAAAGATATATGTCCTCAAAGTTTTGCATTGGCATGCGTGAAAAGTGTAAGTGTGTAGATTAAAATGAAACGGAGGGAGTATTAGTTTTGAAATAAGTTTCTACAAGTATAAAGTATAATGATTGAGAGTGACAACCTGAACTTTTTTTTTTTTGACGAACGTAACCCTTTCAAGTTATAAGGTAGCATTAATCACCGGTACATCTATGGTGAAAGATAGATAGCAATGTTAAATGGATAATGGTGGCACAAACTTGGCTTGAAAGACTAGCAAGGAGGCACATGCGTTGAGCCTGTAATTATGGCCATGGGTCATCAGTGGACATAATTCGTAACTAACTGTACTCATTAGTCATTACCACACTCCCCTCTCTATGATGAATAATCAATGACATGCTTATTCAATACTTCCTTGAGTGTTTTTGGTTTACCTACTTTGAGTTTTGTAGTCTCGAATCTATAAATATGAATATTACTCCATCCGTCCCATAATATAGTACTCAATTTGATATGGATCCAATGAGAAGATTGAAGATAACCAAATTAGTGGATCTTATGAATTATTGGGCTTGGATCATCTTACAATTGAAGGTTGTGAATAGTGTTTTGATGTTAATTTTATTTGTTAATGATCCATATGAGAGATGGTCATTTCCTACAAATCCTAGTTCTGTTAGGATTTGTGTTGTTTTCCTAGTTCTAGTAGGATTAGGACTCTTAGTATCCTAATCCTAGTAGGATTAGAAGTCCTAGTTTTGTTAGGAGTATAATAGCTTAGAAATTCTAGTTGAGTTAGAAATCCAAATCCTAGTTGGATTAGGATTCTAATTGGAGTAGAGTTATATGTTTAATAGGAGTCTAGTTAGTAGGCGCCAAGTTGAGCTTGTTCTACTTGGTTTAGGAGTTTGTTATTTCTTTGTTATCTTTTATGTTTTCTAGTCCTAGTATAATTAGGTATTTGTAATGCCTATATAAATGCTTTATTTCGATCATTAATAAAACATAGATTATGAGTTTATGAAAGTTTATTTCGTGAGTTTAATTGCTTACAAACCATTAATTAATATTCAGGAGTGTTTATTAGTTAGTGTTAAACAACTTAATTCCAGGAGTGGTTTGAGTGTGTTTAAAAACCATTGAATTCAATTCAGGAGTGATTTGGATTTAGTGCTTGATTAATTAGGCCAGGAGTGACCTAATTGAATCAAAACCCTATTTGATAGTTCAGGAGTGTTCAATCAAATAGTACTATCATTTTGTTCGAGTGTTATTTGAGTTTGTTCGTCAAAGATTCAACCAAGAAACCATCAAGAACCAATCTTTCTTTCAAGATTTTTGGGAAATTTAAAACTTCACTAAAGTGTGGAATCACATCCACATCAAATTGGTATCAGAGCTGGTCGAAAGAAAGGCGGAGAAAGGTGCTTGATTTTGTTCCAGATTCAGCCAGAATTTGGTACGTTTTGTTCTATCTCGTTCTCCTACTAGGAAACGAATTTTTCGGAGTTTCTTGATTCTAAACTGGTCTATTTCAAGTCTAGTTTACTGTCCTAAAATTTCGTGAAATTTGGAGTTCGTTTGGTATGGTTTTTAGATAGTTCTTGTGAGTCGTGTTATTTTGGTACGAATCTGGCGCGTCTGACTTTGAAAGGATACTGCAGCAGCCTGTTTCGAATTTTTGAATGATTCCAGTTGGAGGTGTCTCCTAAGATCCCAAGTTTACTTTTGTTAAAATTTGGTAATTTTTTTCCACTTGTGGAATCTGCAGTTTATTAGTGAAGTTAGGTCAGTTTTCTGGATATTCCGGGCAGTTTTTGGAGGACTATTTGCAACGAAATCATGGTGAACTTGACTGCAATTTTTAGGACCCTTAATAAACTCCACCTCAGAGATGCTACTATAGTCCTAAAAGATATCCTTGCTGATACTTTTCTCACCAAGGTGGAAAGAAGAATTCTTGAAAAGGAATTATCTATCTTTCTATATGCCCAACGGATCGAAGATAGACAGAAAGAATATGAAAGGCAACAATGGGAAAAGAAAACGATGGAACTTTTGGCGAAACTTGAAGTGTCAACTCCGATTCCAGAAATACTAGTTGAAGAAGCCAAGATTGATATTCTTCCTACTTTTTTTGAGTCTACTCTAGATGTACCTCTAGTTGTTGAAGATAATATTGCACATGAGAATATAGTTGTGGAAAAAATTCTCGAGGAAAATCAAGAAGGGCAGATTAGAGAAATTTCTAGCAGTACTTCTCTTGTTGTCAATGTTATTGAAGAGTTGTCCAACAATTCTACTATCTGCAACTTGCCAAGTAAGGTTGTCGTGAGAGATCTTGATACTTCGTTATCTCATTCTTATGGGTTTGACAAGAGTAAGGTTGATCATGATGTTCTACAGTTGAGATTCAGTAAAATTCGAGGACGAATTTTTTTTCAAGAAGGGGAGAATGATATGGATCCAATGAGAAGATTGAAGATAACCAAATTAGTGGATCTTATGAATTATTAGGCTTGGATCATCTTACAATTGAAGGTTGTGAATAGTGTTTTGATGTTAATTTTATTTGTTAATGATCCATATGAGAGATGGTCATTTCCTACAAATCCTAGTTCTGTTAGGATTTGTGTTGTTTTCCTAGTTCTAGTAGGATTAGGACTCTTAGTATCCTAATCCTAGTAGGATTAGAAGTCCTAGTTTTGTTAGGAGTATAATAGCTTAGAAATTCTAGTTGAGTTAGAAATCCAAATCCTAGTTGGATTAGGATTCTAATTGGAGTAGAGTTATATGTTTAATAGGAGTCTAGTTAGTAGGCGCCA